>JARHVA010006456.1:0-67500 GCA_037957365.1 Torreya grandis | reverse complement strand
TAATGCTCAAAACATTGTTTAAGGGTATTTTCCTAAGTCCTATTTAGCCCATACCACTATCTCCTTAACTAATTTGTCCTTTATGCCTTGATTTTCACCTCTTATTATATCTTAGATTTGACCCATGTGTAATGTGCCTTTGAAGAGGATATATATATATATATATATATATATATATATATATATATATATATATATATATATATATATATATATATATATATATATATATATATCCTCTTCAAAGGCACATTACACATGGGTCAAATCTAAGATATAATAAGAGGTGAAAATCAAGGCATAAAGGACAAATAAGTTAAGGAGATAGTGGTATGGGCTAAATAGGACTTAGGAAAATACCCTTAAACAATGTTTTGAGCATTACGAAGGAATCCAGGGTTATAGGAAGGAAACTAAATAATCAATATATCAGTTCTCAAACATTATAGGTTTAATTTAAATATTATCATTAGCTAAATACAGGCAATAATTCAATATATGAGGAATATCAAAGATTGGGGATGACCATACAAGGCCCAACACAAGGGAAAAATGTGTCATAAATAGACAAATATGTGTAAATGGACCAAGTGCTATAAAACATGATAAATACGTAATGAAAATGTCTTGTTTTAATATTAGGTGTGTATAGTTATGTGTTTATCTATTATTAGTTCATATTTGGCTCTTATTTGTGTATTTTTTTCTTGTGTTCTAACCATATTTTATCTTATTTTCCTTGTTCCCCTTTCTCTCTACTATTTATCTTTCCTTCATACCTTTTTTTTTGTTTTGGGCATGCATCCCTAAACCATACATTATATAGTTCTAAGTCACTAATATCTTACTATGTATGGTTATATCATGGACCTTTGTGACCCTTGTTTTGAGTCCCTTGTGCCTTGTGCTCCCCATTTTCCATATTTTTCCTCCAATTATCTATACTTCTCATTGAAGCCTCTTATAAGCCAAGTCTATGATGGTTGACCCATGTGTAGATGTGCCTTTGAAGAGGATATGTCAAAGGCACATCTACACATGAGTCAACCATCATAGACTTGGCTTATAAGAGGCTTCAATGAGAAGTATAGATAATTGGAGGAAAAACATGGAAAATGGGGAGCACAAAGTACAAGGGACTCAAAACAAGGTCACAAAGGTCCATGATAGAACCATACATAGTAATATATTAGTGACTTATAACTATATAATTTATGGTTTAGGGATGCATGCCCAAAACCCAAAAAAAGGTATGAAGGAAAGAGAAATAGTAGAGAGAAAGGGGAACAAGGAAAATAAGATAAAATATGGTTAGAACACAAGAAAAAATACACAAATAAGAGCCAAATATGAACTAATAATAGATAAACACATAACTATATACACCTAATATTAATACAGGACATTTTCATTAGGTATTTATCATGTTTTATAGCACTTGGTCCATTTGCACATATTTGTCTATTTATGACATATTTTTCCCTTGTGTTGGGCCTTGTATGGTCATCCCCAATCTTTGATATTCCTCATATATTGAATTATTGTCCATATTTAGCTAATGATAATATTTAAATTAAACCTATAATGTTTGAGAACTGATATATTGATTATTTAGTTTCCTTCCTATAACCCTGGATTCCTTCATAATGTTCAAAACATTGTTTAAGGGTATTTTCCTAAGTCCTATTTATCCCATACCACTATCTCCTTAACTTGTGGGTCCTTTATGCCTTGATTATCACCTCTTACTATATCTTAGAGTTGACCCATGTGCAGATGTTCCTTTGAAGAGGATATATACATATGGGTCAACTATATATATATATATATATATATATATATATATATATATATATATATATATATATATATATATATATATATATATAAAATTGAAGCCTCTTATAAGCCAAGTCTATGATGCCTATTTTATCAATCCTGATCAAGAGGGCATCACATCAAGGAGTGTGCACATTGATTTAATTCTACCCTCATTCATCTAGTGCCAAACTCTTATATAAAAAAAAAGTGTAATAGGAAGCATGTTGTTCTATTTTATTATCTAGGATAGGAGATAAAGCCATTATCCCCATTTGGGTTAAAATTCCATTTACACTTCACTATAACTACATTGGATTTGATTCCAAGTATGTAGGATATATGGCTAAAACTACTCATGAGGTTTATCGAGCCAACTAAACTTTTTATTTTATTACTCTTGAAATGTTTGTGGAAGATTAGTTTAAAATCATAGGAGAAACAAAATTAAATGGGTCTTCAAATTTTGATTCCTATACATGACTTTTGAATATATTATTCAATCTCTCACACACATTATTCATCACAATATTTTTCCTAATCATTCTTAGAGACATCCCAAAAGATTGTGTGTGTGTCTATATGTGTGTGTGTGTGTGTGTCTATATATATATATATATATATATATATATATATATACTTTGTCTATCATCAAATGTGTTCCTCCTAATCCCAACACATCATTTGATTCCTATCATTCTTGACATGCATTATCTTATTCACTTTGCATCTCACCTAACATGTTTCCCCTAAGACTCTGTTAGATTATTCCTCTCTATTCTCTTTTTAAGCCTTATATTTTGGATTGATGATAGATCCTCATATATAAGTTATATATATATATATATATATATATATATATATATATATATATATATATATAAAACTTATACCCCTATGCATGGTGTATCTTCCATATATTCACCTTTCAATGTAGTTTCACCAATATCTCCTTTTTCGCATTCCCTTGTCCTTGTGGGATTTGAAAACTTTCAAGTGTGTTTTAGCATGGAGTATCATATACTCTTGGAATTTTTTACATAGGAGCTTGTGGGCTCATGTTAGCAATAAAAAAATCATGTTTTATAGGTAATAAACACTTCCTCAATTAGGTCCTCCCATTGTTTATTGAACTAGAACCCCTATTATAATCTCTCTTTTGATAAGGATCTCCATTTGAGCTTCTCCTTAAATAGGAATTGGATTTTGAAAAACACTTGTTCTCGATGTTCCAAATATATATTTTTTAGTCTTTTATCACATATATACTTGGGGTTTCTTATTTTTAGGTTCATCATATGAATATGATAATATTTCATTTGGTTATGTAACATTCCCTTTCCTTCTCAAGCATAACTTGTTCATGTTGGATTTTTCTTATTATTTCTTATTGTGTTTCTACATAATAGATTCATTAATCACCACTAACTTCTCCACCAGTCTAGCCTATGTTTGTATCTTTATAGGTGATGTACCTTTTCTCTATGATGGTCCTAACACTTTTTCAATATTATCATAAAACCCATCTACCTTAAAAAAAATGGGGGTTTGATTTTTATACTATCACTATTTGAGTCTTTATATTGTAGTGATTCACATTTTCTTGGAGGCTTATACCTCCTCCTCATCTAAATTATTTACATATCAATATCCTCATTATATACATATACTCTTGGTAGTTCAACCATTCTATCCAATGCACACTCCAAATATAGTGCATTCACCACATATGGAAGTTTTACCCAACCCTTGTATTTCACATTTATCCCTATTAAAATAGATAGGGAAAGCACACCATCACACAAAATTTTATGAACCCATACTACTCCTTTGGAATCCTTGGTGGTATCCTACACTCTTATTTGAACACCTCATGCATGCACGTATACCACATTATCATATTTATGCTAAGTATTTAACTTCCTTGGACACTACACTCCATTTCCCTATAGAGGCTATTCTAAAGCTAATAAGTCACATAGTGAATTTCATTGCTCTTGATGGCATGCTCTCTACTATCATCATTATTCTTCCTCTCTTTATACCTAATATACTTACCACTCTTTCAAATTTTATAACCATATTCATTAATTTGCACATATCTACTCCTTCATTCCATAGGTCTATTATATTTCTAATATGTGTATCTAAAATATTTAATTTTCACCCTATGATGTTAAACCTTATTTCATGGGTGCATGTTAACAAATAATTAACCAAATATTATGGTTTTCCTAGTTATGGAAGCTCATTGATATCTAATACTTCTATAGGTGCTAATAACTAAAGTAAATAAGTCACATAGTGAATTTCATTACTCTTGATGTCATGTTATATACTTCCATCATTGTTCTCCCTTTATTTATACTTGATAATTTATACTGTTTAAATCTCTCTAACCCTATTTATTTATTTGTACACACACACACACACACACACACACACACACACACACACACACACACACACACACACACACACACACACACACACACACACACACTCACACACACACACACACACACACACACACACAAACACACACATATTCACTCTATAAGCCTATTGTCTTGCTAATAAATATGGATAAAATATTCAATATTCACTCTATGATGTTAAATCCTACATGGGTGTACGTCAACAAATACTTAACCAAATATTATGTTTTTCCAAAGTATGGTAACTTATTGGTGTCAAATACTCTTGTATATGATGAATAATCATTGACATTATTTCTTTCTCATTTCATATCCACATCTTCATCCAACATTATCTAAGAATCCTTCTTTCTACGGTTGAAACTCTCATATTGCAACTCTTTGAACATGTCACTAAAGTCTCTCTTTATATTACCACCTATAGGTATTACATGAGTGTTGTGACAATCAATGTTTTATTCTTTTTATTAATATTATTCCATGGTGGTGTTCATTGGGGTCTTTGTACTTCCCTCTGTAACAACTCTCCATCACTTTATATGCTCGATTCAATAATTAGTCCTTCCTATTGAATAAATTGGGTATTATACCTCTGACATTAACTTTATCCACTTATTTTCTTGATTTAATTGTTGTGAGGAGTCTCAATTAAGAGATGCCTTAGACCATACAATCTTAAAATTTACATAGTTAAATACACATTGCAATCAAATTCAATAAAAACAACTCATATCTTTATTGATTTCAATCTCAAATAATTACAAGGCGTACACATGAAAAAAAATAAAAATATCAAATAAGATGTGTTATAACATCATATCATCAGATCTCAACTTACTACTTCATAGCCTTTACAAGTTTAATTATATGTTTAAAATGTCACTATGATTTATGATCATCTTATCTCAAATATTATAACTCCTTATCAATATCCCTTCATTTTGCACGAGTGTAGGGGCATGATTTTAAAGTCAAAATACCCACCTAATTAAATTAAGTGCTTAGAAACCCACTAACAATAATTAAATTCTTAACAGATTCTCAATAATAATACATCATGTTAGAGAATATTACATAGTAACATAAATTGATGCACTAGAACACATCACAAGTAACATGTTATCCCATTTGGTTACTCAAGTGTAACCTACCCAACAAGCAATAGTCAAATAGATGAGAATTATACCTTGTTTCCATCCTTTGGATCACCAAGAAAATTAGCTATATCCACAAGCCATGTCCAACTGATAAGTACACCAAATAGTATACTATCTTGATATAAATATCATATCTATCATGAATCTTACCACACATTATCTCAAGGTTCCAAAATTGAGCTAAAATGTGTGGTAGTGATATACCAACTCTAGAAACTTTGAATTAAGTACACTTATGCTAGACCATATCCTCATGTCAATACCATGATCTAATATTACTATAAGTTATCATAATATTAATATGATGAAGATAAATTTCATTAAAGATATTTTGAAACACTCAAACTCTTCTACTTTTTTGAAAAAGAATTAGATTATTAAATGACTCCATTGAATGTTTTTATGCTCTAAAAGATACTAACAACCTTAGAAATGTTTCACTGATCTTTGCACTACTCCACTTAATCAAAAATCTAAAAAAAACCTTCTTGAGGCTAAAATGGGTGCTTTGTCTTCTGATTGGGTGTACTTCAATGCTAAGAACATGGTCATAGAATTTATTCATCACCCTCAACATGTTGGCAATGCCAATTTTCAGCCATGAGACCTTAAAGGTGGATATTTTTAATTTTGGCTTGAATGTTGACAACATTTCTCGATGTCAGACCAGTTGAAAAAATACACATTCACATGAATTTAGAGGATATGGTACTAGGAACATATGTAATTCACATATCCTGATGTGCTGAAAGTGATGTATTTCCAATTGGAGGTCTCAGAGGCAAAAATGTATAATGGAGGTAAATAACTTGACTCACGCTTTAATTAGTGAAAAATTATCTTAAACATACTCCTAATGCATAAATTTATGCATCGGTAAGTTATTTGGAATGAAGTTCTGGTTTTATTATATGAGGGGTCTAGAAATGAGGAAGGTCTTTTTGTTACTCTATAGATAAGTCCTAATCAAAGTATTTTTAAAGTGGTTGATATCAGTGGCTTAATTAAGACTTTTTTTATGGTGAAAATGATGGTTTCATGCTAGTGGCATGCTATTGTTATTGATGGATTTGTGTTTTGTTAGATGAAGTGGAAGATTCCTCTTTTATTTATTTATGGTAGTTGTTCATTATGCATAATTCCATGATTTTCTTTGCTTCATTCAGTTGACTATACATCTAAGATATTTTTATTCTTGGGTGAGAATTCAAAGTGTTGAGATTTTTATGTATTAAATTTATGAATTATGTTTGGTTTATAAATTATAGTCTAGAGGGGGTGAGATAGTGGGGGTTGGATTGGTGTCAAGAGGCCTATATACATATTATCCAGGAAAAGGCCATAGAAATTTGGCTTTAGTGACTAATCCATTTTGTATTATTACATTTTTATTTCAACAACAAATCTTGATTTCTAGTCATCTATAATCTAGAGAGGTTTAAAATCTAGTCATTAAATTTTTCTTTCAATAAGAAATCTTGAAATATAATAGAGAGAGGTTTAAAATTGTCACTGCATTACTCAAAATTGGCATAGGCCATTTTTTCATTCCAATAGGGATAGTATTTAAAATAAACCATGTATATTACATCCGATATTCATTTGTAATTATTTTCAAAGATAATAAAAAAATGGACAAATTTCATCTTGTCATTGAAATATGAATGCTCAAGTATATAACGACCTGCCTAACCTCACCCATCATCATTTCTGATCTTCATAAAAAAATATCAATGAATTTAATGATAACATAATATTAATGTTATCCATGTTGGCCCTTTTAATAAATTACAACAATAGGCATAAGGTGAAATCAATGAGAATATTTGAGGATAAATGTTTCAATATACATAATAATATCCATAAAATCTACAAAGGTGTACAAAATGTGAACATAAATGAATATCCCAAGTGAATACCACATAGGCATACAATGTCAAACAATCATACATCAATCCATATAGACATAAAATAAAATGTCATAAGACATGATCCTAACCATCAAAATGCATCACTCTCTTTGCCTTGTTTGTATAAAGCTCTCCTTAAAAAACATTTCTCATAGATGGAGGTCTATAATATGAATGAAGATGGGTCCTCTTCCAAACCAAAACTTTCATGTAGCTCAACTTGTTCATATATAAATATTTTCAGAAACTTTATATACTAGAATAAGATATTTAAAAAATTAACAAGTTACTTTTAAAATGATACAGAAATTATTCAAACATACACTTAAGAAAATATGGTGGTCATGGTAAATTTACATTTGGCCTTCAATATGGTCAATGGTAGGTTAAGGCTAATGAACATGAGTGTGAAACTAAGAACCAACAGGAGTTGGTGCCCTACTCCTGATAAAAGAATGGGTAGGACCCTACACATAAACACATGTATTAGTTCATAAAAAATTAAAGTAACTAACTAAATCATTAAAATATAATAGAAAAATTAAAAACTTAAAATTTATTATACCATGTCACGCTTGCTAATAATTTGAACAAAATTAGAAGACATTGTAGGAGTTTGCATATATAAGTGTTTCATATGTCAATTATTTTCACAAGTACATAGGAAAATTACAAAACATAAATTCATATTTACACTTAAACATTACAATAACTCTAAAACCTCAGTGATTTGTTATGTAGATTAAATCATAACACCAATGCCTACATTTATTCCTGCCCAAATAGAGGGTGGAGTGTCTAGCATGGTCATCAATTAAACAACCACAATATCATTGTTAGTCACTTGAGAGAATATATACAACTACATAACATTAGTAAATCCTAATAAATTACCTCTATATATGTATATATGGGCATAATATGAGCAACATTTGTGCTTGTATAGCATCCAAAATCCTACTACAACATAAAAAATTACATATATATTATTGAGATTTCTATGAAAAATAATTATTACCTTTCAGATTATACACATATTTTAAATTTAATAGGCCTGAATTTTTTTTGTAATATGTAAAATATATAAGATACCTAGGAAGTTGTAATTGATGTGTCTCGACCAAATGTAGATGACTAAAACACATCAATGATATCAATACCATCTAGGCCCTCAAAAAGACTGCCATGAGTGAGATCTTCCTCATCCTCCTCATGTCTAGTACATATATCACCACATGATCTAAAATAGTGAGGTCAAGAAATAATGCTAGATGGAGCCTTCCCATGCCCACCTCACTAGTAATAGTATGATAAACCTAGCTTGTATACTAAATGAGGGTGTCGGTAAGCACATTAAGTATAGGAAAAATATTGATATCTATAATCTCTTTGACTGTAGAGGGTATTGTCTAAGGAGGATGTGGTTTTTAGGTATGTGATCTTGTAGTCTAATTAGGTGCATGATGTGTACCCAACCTATCTTGCGTAGAGCCTTTTCCTCTACTCTAAATCTATGAGAAATCAAAATAATTTATAACTTCATTAAGAACAAACTCACGATAAAGTTTTCTCAAAACATACAAAGGGACCTTGTTGAAAGGCAGATGATCAAAGACCATCCACTATTAGTCCCAAAAAATTATATGATCAAATCATGGGTGCACTAGTGGATTGCAATCCATTTGGTTTACACATCTAGTGGCACATCACTTTTTTCATCATTGAATAGTGCACAAAATTGGGCTTTGGTTATTTTTTTAATCTTTCATAGTAGTCACAACTTTTTTTAATAATATCATGCCCTACATCTATCTCTATAAACAACTGACCTATCAATTTGACTTGTTAAAGAGTCAACTTCACCTACTGATATCTCTAATTTATATGTTATAAAAGTTCAGTGGGGGTTCCTTGAACGAAGATCCCTCATTGCCTTAATTAAATTCTCAATTTCAATTTTATTTTCTATTACGTGGGATACCAATTCCTCTTGAATACCTTGGGGGGCTTAAGGAACTATATGAGGGTGAGGAGGGTTTTACAGGCTAAGAGGATTAAGTTGTTCATTTTAAATTTCTATATTTACCTCTACCATGAAGGTGTATTATGTGCTGAAAAAAATTTAAAAAAATGAATAATTTCAATAAAAAAATGTAAATTTAAAAAAAAATTAATAAATTTATTTATAATTACTCTCAAGTTCATTTGCATACCTTTACTCTCACATGCAATTGTCGATTTGGAGGTAAAAATTTATTTTTTCAAAATGTGAGCTGAACTCTTTATTTGTCTGTTTATGATTTATGTCAATGCCAACTAAAATGCATCAAAGTTTTTTTACTTATAACAATAATATTGCATACGCAATTCAAAAAAATAAAACCACCTACATGGTTTAGGATCAATAATCACCAAGCCTATGATCCAAGACCGCATACGTGATTTTAGAATCCATGTATGTGGAAACATTAAAATTAATTTAAATGTAAAAAGTGCCCACTTTTTGCCCCCCCAACTTCGTGCACTTACCCATTATTCTTTTTACCCACCACTTTCCATCCATCATTAGCTCCCACCATTGAACGATTGATTTTGGTGTGGTCTTCACTGGAGGGTTTGAAGTAGTCATAAGTAGGCAGTCCTTAATGATGTGGTTTGAGGCATGACACCTAAAGAAAAAATTGGGAAGATTGATATATTGGATTATTTAGGTAAACCGTTACTAACCAATTTGTAAATCAATTATTTCATAAAGGTCTTGTGTAAGGTCAAACTCAACATAGATGCACTATTGAGGGCGAGCAAGGAAAAAGGGTCAATTTCCAAGCCAATTAAATGACCTAACAGTTTCACCAATTTTTATAAAAATGAACAAAATGGTATAGGTAAGCTAGATAATTTAACCCATATAGGGACCTTAAGATTGGATTTATTTGAGATGACAAAGTTAGGGTCCAAGTGAAAAGGCAAGTAGTGATCTTCTCACATAACATGGGCCATATTTGTGAATAACAATGAACTATTCAAGGTTTTCAAACATAAAAAGAAAAAAATTATTTGGTCATATTTTGAATCCTAGTAAGCTTAATGCCACAAGGATGCCAGTTAGTTTGAACCCAGCGATGAATCATGGATTCAATAGGAATACACAAAGTATCCAATACGGATATGTTTTGAGCCAAGTACAAGCACCATAAAAAATAGGTTAAAAATATCAAGAGGAGAATCTTGAGAAGGAGGTATATTACCTTGTGAAAAACCTTGGGAATAAACTTGTGAGCCCACTTCAGTGCCATGGTTGTTTCCTCCAAGTTGAGCCACATCTAATGATGTGGGCTCCTAAGAGGGACCCATTAAATAATGAACTCGCCCAAAGGGCAGATCCCAAGTCCTGAATTAGTTAATGCTATTAAATTTAGTAAGATGATATCATAAAACTAAGAAGAATACAATGGTATGATAAAAAAACCCTAAGGCTAAATCGACATGACAAATGTTCAAACTATCTATGCAAATCTCTCTCTAAATACATGACCTTATTCTAGATATTTTTTTCAATTTCATTTTTAGTAGGAGTTTAGTTTCATCTTTTTTTAATTCAATACATGGATAATTGTATCAACTCGAACCATCTCATTTCCTTGATAGCACAAACTTAGCCTCATCTATTTTTAGTATGAGCAATTGATCAAACTCCAATTTAGTCTCATCTCTATTAATATGAACCTAGCTTCATCCTTTTTAATATAAATAAATGGATGAAATTGAAATATATATAATAGTAAAGCTAGATGTATCACTTGATTTCAATTTTATTCATTTATTAATTATTAAAAAAGGATGAAGTTAGATTGGATTTAAAAAGATATGAAACTGAATTGAAGTTTGATCAATTATTCATCAGATCCTAACTTCATTCTTTTCATATGAATAATTTATCAAATTTTAACTTAGTTTTATATCATTTTTATTCAAACATCACTTTGTCCTTTTTAAAGTCCTTTTAATATGAATAATTAATCAAAACAAAGGACTTCAAAAAGGACAAAGTTAGGTTTAAATAAAAAAGATATTCAACTAGGTTTCATATCTTTTTTATTCAAACCTAACTTTGTCCTTTTTGAAGTCCTTTATTTTGATTAATTATTTATAATAAAAGGACTTTAAAAAGGACAAAGTTAGGTTCAAATAAAAAATATATAAAACTGAGTTGAATTTTGATCAATTATTCATATTAAACAGATGAAGTTAGGTTCTAATGAATAATTGATCAAACTTCAATTTAATTTCATATATTTTTAATTCAAACCTAGCTTTGACCTTTTTTAATATGAATAAATGAATAAAATTGAAACCAAGTGATACATCTCACTTTAATATTATATATTTCACTTTCGTTTGTTTACTCATATTAAAAAGGATAAAGTTAAGTTCATATTTAAAAATATGAAACTGAATTAGAGTTTGACCAATTGCTCACCAAGATGAAACCGTTACTCACCAATTTGTATATCAATGCTTTCACGGAGGTCTTGTGTAAGGTCAAACTCAACATAGATGCACTATTGAGGGTGAGTGGGAAAAAAGGGTCAATTTCCAAACAAATTAAATGACCTAATAATTTCACCAAATTTTTTTAAAATGACCAAAAGGATATAGGTAACCTAGATAATTTAACCCACATAAGGACCTTAAGTTTGGATTCATCTGAGACGACAAAGTTAGGGTCCAGGGGGGAAGGCAAGTAGTGATCTTATCACATAACATGGGCCATGTTTGTGAATAACGATGAACTATTCAAGGTTTTCAAACATAAAAAGAAAAAAAATCTAGTCAAATTTTGAATCCCAACAAGCTTAATGCCACGAGGATGCTAGTTAATTTGAACCCAACTATGAATCATGGATTCAATAAGAATACACAAAGTATCCAATAAGGATATGTTTTAAGCCAAGTGCATGGACTATAAAAAATAGGGGAAAAATTATCAAGAAGAGAATCATGAGAAGGAGGTACATTACCTCGTGAAAAACCTTGTGAACAAACTTGCGATCCCACTTTAGTGCCATGGTTGTTTCCTCTAAGTTGAGCTGCATCCAATGATATGGGTACCTAAGAGGGACAAATTAAATAATGAACCTACCCATAAGGCAGATCCCAAGGCCTAAATCAGTTAATGCTATTAAATTCAGTAAGACAATATCATAAAGCCAAGAGGAATACAACGGTATGATAAAAAACCCTAGGGTTAAATTGACATGACAAATGTTTAAGTTATCTATGTAAAGCTCTCTCTAAATACATGCCCTAATTCTAGATATGGTTTTTTTCAATTTCATTTTTAGTAGGAATTAAGTTTCATCTTTTAATTCAATACATGGATAATTGTATCAACTTGAATCGTTTGATTTCTTTGATAACACGAACTCAGCCTCATCCATTTTTAGTATGAGTAATTGATCAAACTCCAATTTAGTCTCATGTCTTTATATATATATATATATATATATATATATATATATATATATATATATATATATATATATATATATATATATATATATATAAGTTTTATGTATCACTTGATTTCAATTTTATTCATTTATTAATTATTAAAAAAGGATGAAGTTAGTTTGAAATTAAAAAGATATGAAGTTGAATTGAAGTTTGATCAATTATTTATCAGAACCCAACTTCATCCTTTTCATATGAATAATTGATCAAAATTCAACTCAATTTTATATCATTTTTATTTGAATATCATTTTGTCCTTTTTAAAATCCTTTTAGTATGAACAATTGATCAAAATAAAGGACTTAAAAAGGACAAAGTTAGGTTCAAATAAAAAAGATATGAAACTGAGTTGAATATCTTTTTCATTCAAACCTAACTTTGTCCTTTTTGAAGTCTTTTATTTTGATCAATTATTCATAATAAAAGGACTTTTAAAAAAGACAAATTTAGGTTCGAATAAAAAAGATAAAAAATTGAGTTGAATTTTGATCAATTAGTTATATTAAAAGGATGAAATTAGGTTCTGATGAATTTTTGATCAAACTTTAATTCAATTTCATATCTTTTTAATTCAAACCTAGATTTCCTTTTGTAATATGATTAAATGAAGAAAATTGAAACCAGATGATATATCTCATTTTAATATTATATATTTCAATTTCATTTTTTATTCATATTAAAAAGTTAAATTTAAATTCATATTAAAAAAAGATGAAACTAAATTGAAATTTGATCAATTACTCATATTAAAAAATTAGATGATACTGAATTTGTATTCTCAAAAAATCAAAAAATTCAAATTAAATCTATTATTTATATATTCAATTAAAAAATAAAACTAAATTCCTATTAAAAATAACACTAAATTTAAATTTAATAAATCATTTGTACACCAAATACATACAAATATTAATCCCAAATATTTATGCAACAAATTAAAAAAAAAAACTATATGTGATTCTTTCTTTATGTCACATGGGCTTTTACAACTATTTGCAAGTGCAAAGATTATAATTTGATGGAGAGACAAAACTTTTGCCTTGCCTTAAATTGAGGTTGATGTTTTCCCATTTTTAAAATGCTGAAGCTTAATCATTGTACTCCACAAATCCAAATGACACTTTCTTCATTTTAATGAGTGAAAGATTAAATAATGAACAGTGTAAAAATGAGTGAAAGATTAAATAATGAATAGTGTAAAAATGAATTTATATTCCATTCTTTCTACCTTCTTATTTAATTCATATACCATCAACTTGTAAATAATTCTTTTTGGATGGTCATAATCACACTTTTAGTGGGAGAAGCATATGTTGGAAATTTAAAATAAAAGTTTATAATTTTACTGTTATGAAGAGGAAAATGGTGTGCTTAGTAGTCATATGCAATCATGACATGTTAATTTGTGCAAATATATTTTACATTAAAAATTTGAAATCTTTAATAGGATATTTATGATATTGGAGTAACAGTTTACTTTTATAAAGTAAATAATTATTCACGTGGACATTTCATAATTTGTTATTAAATTTTTTAAAATAGTTTAGATATTCTCCTAAAAAAATATTTTATTTATATCATTCATGAAGTAGAATTGCAGGAGAATGATTAATGTTTGACATATATAAAATGATGAAAATATGAAATCTTTTTAATTGTGGTGTAATGATTAAAGTGAATATATTTATTTTCAGTAATTTATAATGAAAAATATAAAATTGATAAATTTAAGTATAAATAGAGAAATTGAAATATTGTAAACATGTAATGAAAAAATGTCCCTGAGAACGTTAGAAGGCAGAGTTAAGCACAGCCATACATACCTCAAAGCAGTATCCATTACTGTCCAAGTCCAACCAAAACTCATATACTTTCTGACACTTTTCTAATAAAATTCTGTCCATTTATGACTGTTAACAAATAAAATAATTCCACTTAACAAAAATTAAACAAAACAAGTCATTGAACTCTACATATTATTAAAATGCATGTACGTGCTCTAAGATAAAATACACACTCCCCTTACAACCAAATACAACCAAATACTACAGAATGTGAACCTATTCATCTCACAGTTAAATATATAAAAAAAAAAAAAAAAAAAAGGAAAAAATATATATATATATATATATATAAATAATTTAACCCCATGTAACCCAAACCTCAAAATCCCACCACACCAAAACGGCTTCCTGGCTGTGTCATGGGGCTGTAAATCGTGTTACTCCATCATGCAATGGCAGGCTTTCAGGCACCATAATTACAAACCTGAGTTCACATCATAAATACGGTTAACAGTTGTTTCAACGTTATAAACCTGAGTACGAATCCTAAATTACACTTAACGAACTGTTTCATTGGTCGCCGTTAATATTAACTGGTTGTGCATTGAAAGATCAGGCTAGTTCGTTGGTAAAACCATGTTCAGAATCTAGCCTTTTTTCACAGTTCTCAGAGTTAGGAGAAAGGCATCGGAGTCTGAGCATTTTAATTTGACATTAATTTGATGTTTAAATAAATAATTAATTTGACATGTTATGGTGTTCAGTGTATATTGTTATTAAGTAAATATTGGATAAGTATTAAATAATTTGTATTCAGCGTATATCTTATATTGTTATTAAATAAATGTTGGACAAGTATCAATTACTTTATATTGAAATTGAGTAAATATTTGAAAGTATTAGATAGTACATGCTCATCCCACACTGTTCTTAAGTAAATATTGGACAAGTGTTATTGAGCAAATATTGGATATAGTACATGCTCGACTTACACTATTTTTAAGTAAATGCTGGACAAGTATTATATATTATTATTGAACAAATGCTGAATAAGTATTACTTATTACATGTTGGATGAATATTAAATAGTACATGTTCAGCATCTTATTTTTAAATAACTATTGGATGCAACTTACACTGTTATTGAGTAAATCATGGAGTAAATGTTGTACAAATATTAAATGGTACATGTTTAGTCTTTGGTATAAACAATTATGTATCCATACTAATATGTTTTATCAATAGACGATACTTGACAATAGAATTGCTAAAAAATTAGAACATGCTTGGGCCTCTCTTTAATTCAAATCGTTAAAAAATAGCATCCACACAATCACCCAAGCCGAATTTCTTTATGTTAAAGCCCACTTCTGTCACAATCCCAACAACTTCATGCTTGCAAAACAAGTGACCTAAATTAAGTTTATGTGTAGATTGCAGAAGCAATGAAACCACTAGGTATTTGGAATTATACCACTCATTGTGAAGCTTGTGTAAATCAGAGTGATAGATCCCACAAAATGCAACTTTGAATGTTACGTCCTTGGGCCTAGTCTTCCTGAAAGCAAAACTTAATTAGAAAATAGATCCAACAACCACATATGTCAACTATTTAATGGAAAATAGACTGCACTTGCAGGTGATTAAATGGTAAATTCCATTCTAAGATAAAACTAATGCTGCCCCAACAAGCCATCACACCAATCATGTCCATAAGCTCCATTAGAAATGATTAAATTGATTAGTTGGAAGAGGGTTTCTCACCCTTTGCATGGTCAAATATTTCATGGAAAATAGACTGCACTTGTGGCTGATTAATGGTGAACTCCATTCTAAGATAACACTAGTGTTACCATAGCAAGCCATCACACCAATCATGTCCATAAGCTCCATTAAAGATGATTAAACCAATTAGTTTGAAGAGGGTTTCCCACCCTTTACATGGTCAATTCAAACTAGATTTTAAAATCATGATAGAAAACCTACATCAAGTTCCATTTTTTAAAACCCAAAATGAACAAATGGTTAAGAAGAAGTAGTTGGTGGTGGTGGTGGATGTGGAGTCTAGAAAAACCCTTCATTAATTTCTTAAATGAGGAATGTAGGTCTAGTTGGAGAGGGTGTGGGTTGTGAAGAAAGAGATGGATGAGGGAGATGTAGGAAAGATAAACCAATTGTTAAAGGCCCTGATGATTGATCCCAGGCAATCTATCATATAGAGGAATGTCTTTGACAAGGCATAGTCAGTGAGTGGTGCTAATGTATTTTCAAATGTGGTGGGGCATTCCTTGCTCCCTGAGGACCATGATGCACTAGATGAACCTTGATGTGTACTTTCAGAAGTGGCCTACTAAACCATTCATTGGTTGCATGTGTTCGCTCCCTCATGTTGGGGTAGAGTATTATGGAGAAATAAATTTTTTATATTTCATACCTATACGAAATGTTTACAATCACAAATTTATACAAAAATTAATGCCAAAAATATTCCCTTTATAATAGGGTAGGCTTTATCTTATCCTGATGCAAAAACTATGCAACCTCAGAGATATAATAAGTATATTACAAACAAACTATAGAAAGTTAAAATAAACAAATGTATTTAATAATCCTAACTACCATGAGTAACAAAATATTACTCAATTACATTTATTTTAAATGGTGAATTAATTACCCCTTAGGCTAAATCTATTATCCCCCCCTTAATTCAACAATGTCTCAAGTGACTAAGAGAGAGATTCTCTAAATGCCTCAAGTTTTTCCCACACAAGTGTTTTAGTGAAAACTTCTACATGTTATTGATCTATTAGGCAATATTGGAGTTCAATGTTGTTGTTATCAACATATTCATAAATGAAATGAACTTGTACCTCAGTGTGTTTTGTGTGTTCATGAAATACTGGTGTGCACCAAATTTTAGATTCAAGCAATATTACTAAAATGAGCAATAAAACCTAAAAATCAATTACACCAATAGGAATGGATAAATGAGGCAAATCAGAACAACAAAAAAATGTTTACCATTAGTTTTACCTCCTTATGACTCCACTCCGAGATTTGCACTTGGATTGTTTGATGTCCAAATTTTTGAATTGTTGGATTGCTTGCTAGATCTTGACAATGGCTTCCAATGGTTGTATGGAGTTGATAGTGGTTTGGATGAGTGTAAGAGGGTTATTAGGGATGCAAGATAGTAGCAATATGATGGTTTGATAGATTTCTAAGTTATCTTGGCCATGACCCAAGCATGGCCTTATATAGAATAATGGAGGGGATTTCAGGGAAATTTAAAATTATTTAGAAGTCTTTAGTTTAGAGACTTCTAGAATTTTGGAGGAGCTTCCCTAGTTCTAGAGGTTTCTTGATTAACTTAGGAAATAATGGGGATTAGTTGGGAGTAAATGAGGTTTAGGATCTAATGGGATGTAGGAATGGCTAGGGTGGTAGGGTAGTTAAGGTGGTAGTTGAATAAATAAGAATTTTAAATTGTCTAGTTGGTTTAGGGAGTAGGTTAGTAGGTAATAGCCTCTATTAGAAGTTTAATGGGGAGATTAATTGGTTTTAGGATGGGATAAAGGTTTATGGGATGTGGGTTATTAGGCCAATAGTTAATTTAGTTAGAAAATGTAGGAATTAGACTACATTAGTGGAAATGAGTATAATTAGTGTAATTAGTGGGGCAAGCATAATTTAGTGCATATATTTTCCCCTATATGAAAAGGAATTTCAAGTGAAGTGAATTGAAAGGATTAGTGGTCTTTCAAAGAAAACTATGATGTTAGATGATATCAAATGTTGTTAGGATATGTGCTAAACACATACCTTGTAGTAACTAGAGATTGGAATGAAATTTGCAACTTGAAAAGTTATAAATTGATTTCCAACCTCCACTTCCCACACATCACTCAAATGAAAAATTGGAAATCTAGTTGTAATTTGTAACTTGCAAAAGTTACAAATTGAAAATCAAGTCCCACTTCCTATCGACTACCCTTCCTATGGAAATTGGAACTCCAATTGCAATTTTCAACTTGAAAAGTTGCAAATTGCACCTCGAGGTATACCTTCCCATTTTCAAAGAACCAAGATACCTTGTAAAAAGTAGAGGTCAAAGTGAAAATTATAAATTTGCAAAATTTCAAAGTTTCTCTCGAACTCTAGATTTTAAACCTCCCACCAACCACTAACGTAGGGGAATTTAATGTAGATATTATATATAAATTAAGTAGGGTTAGTTGAAAATCATTGTTTATTTACTAATTTTGAGATTGAAGATTTATGCCTTGAACCATAACCCTACTATGATGTCATGCATTCAAACCATGAACTTTAAGCCACAATACCATTAATCCCCCTATATGGTATTCCTATTTTTGTACTGCATTTTCAAGTTATCATTTTCCTCTACCTAGCTAAGATAGGTTGAATTTTACATTTTCTTCCTATCTTGTTGTAAATTTAGGGCTTTTCTTTGCTTACATCAATAGGGATTTATTTTTTCTACTTAGTGTCATCGAGGAAATGTCTAGTTACCTAAGTTCATGTCGAGTTTGTTCAAGCGTTTTTCAGCCATAAAAAATATAGGGTTTTCAAAATTTATATAAACTAGTAGCATATTCCTTTGAATATTCCTCACACAATCCCCATAGACTTTTCACCTACCAAAAAAAATTCAAAACCTATGGAGTTTCCACATACTTTTACAACCCCACAGCTTTGCAAATAATCCTAGTGTACTTTACAACTCCAAAGCCCGCTAGGTATCTTACTTACATTTGCAAGCCTAAAACCCACTAGAGTTTTCATTCAATATTACAAGTGTATTTTGCAACCACCATCTCTGCTACAAATTTTACCTCTGTTTTGCACCCCAAAACTTGTCAAATATGTAGTTGGTTTTCCCTTGGCAAATTCCCTAGAATCCATGTTTGGAAAAGAGATGAAATTCAAATCCAAGGTGTAGAGAGTATTACAAAGTAAGTCAGGCAAGCATTAGTCCATAAATAATGAAATGTGCATAGAGAACTAACTAACCAAGCCTATCTATTCCTATGGGAACTACAAAGGATAGCAAGAAACAAATGAAAGAAATAAACACCATATTACCTTCCCAAATGGATTCACCATACCTATGTGGCTCAAAAACATGTTCTCCCTTGATCAATCATCTTTGTCTTTGTCAACAATGGTGGTAATCTCCTCCAATGCCTTAAGAATACTCCATAAAACCTAGGCTATTGATTGTAAATCACTAAACTAGCCTATCAATGAAGCTTTGTGGAAATAATTTAGCATTCTAACTTTGAAATATTCAAGTTTTGAAGATATTTGAGCATAATAACCTTGCACCAAAATAGCTTAGAAGTGATGTTCATGGCCTCTCTATTTATAGATTTTTGAGATTGGTCAGGATCAACTTGAGCCATCCATCTTGAGATGAAGATGTGTGGTTGAGGATAATCCTAATATTTGGAATTAAATCCATAATTATCTTCATCATGACCCTGGAAGAAGGGGAATTGAAGAGGAATGAGAGGAATTAACTAGGCATGGGTGACCCATAATACTAATATTTGTGGCATTTATGGCCTAGGGATGTCTACCCAAGAAATGATGTCACTTGATGATGTAGATAGTAGGAATCAATTTTCAAAAAGAAATTTTTAAAAACTCTTATGGAAGATCCACTTAAGGTCTTGATTTGGATTAATTAGCCTTAAACAAGGTTAATCAACATTTGTGAAATTATTTGAAAATTGGTCCTCAATTAATCAAAATGGTCAGAAAGTCATATTATTGGGTTGTAATTTGACTGGAGAGGAACTAGAAGGTGATGTTAGATGAGTTGGAGCTTTATTACCATTTAGGATGTTGCCAATAACAAATAATAAAGGTGCTAATGTGTACTAAAGAATTAGAAGAAAAGAGTGATTTGAGCACTAAATGGTGAAATTGTCATTTTGACTTTAAATGATCTGATCAAAGTTAGTTGGCCCATAGATTTTATTGCCCTATTTAGGGATACTTTGACCTAAACTATCACTATTAAGTGACAAGTTTGAACCATTTAAGATGTTTTATATATTTTAACCTAAAATGTGCATTTAAGTGTAATTCGAGTAAGATTGACAATTTCAACACAAATGGTGTTAGGAATTAGATGTCTACATTTTTCCCCTATTTGAGAAGGCATAGCAAGATATTCAAATGAAGAAACATCTTTTCAAATAAAAGAGTTTTCAAGAAGAAATTGGAATAGACCCATGATACCCCCTTGAGAGGACATACTAGGATGAAAAAAAAGGATGAACTATCGAAAAGAGAGATAAAGTGAGAAATTAACCCATGGAATAGGTCACATCCAAACGAGTTAATGCTTGCATCCATGATTACCATCAATGATCAAAATATAATTATAGGTATAATAGGCCATAGAGATGGGGGGAATGGGAAAGATATAATCCATAAATGTAAGGGACACACTATAAATGTACCCAATTTGAGAGTATAAGCTGTGTGCTTATGGCATTGATCAATCCTAGGACAAGTTCACACTAGAATATTACCATCATGGGATTTAATGTGGAGAGCTTGGAATTAGAGGAAAAGAGAGAATGTTCTACTTTATGAAGGGAAGCACCACTAGAATAGGGTCTCCAAAGATAATATAATAAGAAGTACTATAGTAGAGTAGATTTGATCATGATAAAATAGTTTTACCTTAGTAGGGTGAATCTTGATCATTGATAAAGAATAAATAATGATTTGCCCCTATAGATATGAATTGATTTGGACATGCTTCATATGTTGTGCCCTAGTATGGGTAATTGACAAGCAAAATAGCTCAAGGATATAACTGAAAAGAGAGGTTAAAGTGAGCAGGCAAAAACATGCATGTGATGCTGTAATAGCTTAGAAAGCCATATAAAACCAAGCATATGAGTATGCACAAAGCAATGAGAGAGATGAAAATAAGAATGGAGATAGCCAAGCTGACCTCAATAGAAATTGAATGTTGCCTACATAGTTCCATAGACTCAAGTTTCAACATGAACTTCAGGCCAATGTAGTTCACCCAAGTTTGGGAGAGAATGAGATGAAGAATGATGAAAAATGACCAATAATTGATTAGATTTACAATGTACGTGAAGAGATGCAAGTCTAAGCATAGAAAAAGTAGCCTAAAATGCATGCTACCTAAAAGCATAATTCTAGATCATGAGCATAGGTTTTGCAAAGTGTTCTTGAGAATCATTCATCGAAGTTGATGTTGACGTTTAAGACGTTGAGACCTGAGCACAAAGTGCTTGCTATAGCAAAATAAATTAGGCATCATAATTATGAATAAATTAGAATGACATAAGATTCCAATTGCACTGAGCTAGTTCAAATGTGAATATCTATAACTAAGGATAATGGTAAAATAATGACCAAAACTAAGTTACAATGATTTACATTTAAACAAAAAAGCAAAAACAAAGAAAAAGATAAACATAAATGAACCTAACTTGAAATCAAGATATGATCTGAAGTAGGAAAAAAATGTCTAAAAAAAAGGCAAGAACATCTTAATCACATAAGACCAACATATGAATAATCAAGATCCATGTGGACCATCAAGGCATTTTTGAATACCAAAGAGAAAAGCAAAAACAAATAGAAAAACAAGACCAAGATGAGACAAGAAGTAATTAAAAGAGAGAAGGAGAAGAAATAAAGGGAGATGTGAAAAAACATAATCAAAACACCAAGAAAACACAATAAAAGACACACAAATAAAAACCAAGTATGAGGTTTAAAGACAAACATTCATGCATGTGCAGTAGAGGTGTTACTTTGCACCACATCATAACAAAGAACAATGAAACGGCAATTGTTCACTAATTAAAGAGGAATAATGATAGAATAAATGGGGGAAGAGAAGAAAAAGAAGGGTTGGTTGCATTGACTCCAAATGTATAAGATAAGTGGACATTGCCTACATTGTTCCATGGATGTATGTTCCAACATGAACTTTAGGCCAAATGTAGTTCTCCCAGGAAGTGGGATAGAAGAAAAATGATGATCAGACCAACATGATTTATAGAATAAATGGAATATATGATAGACAAATGAGAATGGTCTGGTAAACAAGAAGTCAATGAGATGAGAAAGAATGATCTTATAAAATGGTAAAGTATGTGGGACAAGATGAAATGAACTAGTGTTTCTATGCTTGAAAAATGGCAAGAGAATTTTTTCTTAATAGTTGCTCATAAAAAAATGAGAGCGTTCAAACATAACCGTTGCTCACAAAATGGTGAGAGTGTGGGATAGTGGAACGAGAATGTACAAATGTACAGAAGTGTGAGACAATTTTTTTATTCTTTTGTGGATCATGTTATGATGTTTTTGGTATTTTCAAAGTATGTCTAAATTTTTTGGGTGTTTTAAGGATAAAATATTCACAAGGTGGGACCATCTAGTCAAGGATATGCACATCCTAAGAGTAGAGGCTCCAATAAGATAGCTAAGTTGGCTACAATGACCCATGCTTGCAAATCAGTGAGAGTAAGGTTTTTAATAAAATAAAAAAGAGTAGAAAATACTTGTACTGAGAATATGTGACTATTCACCTGTCAAAATCTACACAAGATTGTCCTCACTGAACTACTTTGTAGAACTACTATTGAAGATGTTCATAATGCTCATGAGACATAATCAATATCATAATTAGTCAAGGGATAAAAAGTGTTCAAGCTTATAACATGTCCTAGACATAATAAAGATATGCATCTCGAAGAGAGAAATCCATAATGGGATGAAGAATGTGTTTATAGTGCCAAGAGTTCAAAGCCTTTACTATCAAGATTCATGAAAAGTGGATTAGGGTAGTATAAAATGTGTTCAAGGTGAGATAAAAGGGTGGGATAAAATTATGATAGCACAAGTTGCCCCCAAATCATGGGTCTTATAGACAATGGCTCAAAGTTATTCATACATAGAACCTCTTAAGGTGTACAATGTTCATGGGCTCTGAAAGTTCTTCACCATTAGGTTTAGCCAGTCGGTATGTTCTTGATCTGTAGTTCATTGTGAAAATATACAGTCCTAACCAATTATGCTGAAATTTTCTTTTCTTTTTGTGTTCAACATTTGTGTTCTTCTGGTTCTCTTTCAAAACTAAGTCACTAATCTTAAATTCTTGAGGGAGAATGCATTTTTTGTAGCTTCTCTATAATCTATTCTGATAGGCCTACAAGTTTTCTAGGGCAGCCAAACACTTACCATCAAGAAGTTTTAGTTTTTGTAGTCATGAGGCTCCATAATATTCATCATCTTCAATGTGCTCCAATGATATTCTTAATGATGGGATTGTTGTTCCCAAAATCCATCACTTGTTTTTGGGGATGACATATAAACTATTTTGGTCTTGTAGTCCAAAATTCTCTCTTCCCTTCTCAAAAAATATTTTGAGCATCCAAGTTATTCAAATTATTCAAGCTTCTTTAGCTAAGGGACTCGCAAGTTTAATAGGTTCAACAACTTCAACAGGTGAGCTCTCACAAAAGAACAAGTTCCAAACACTTGGGAAATTTCAAGGTTAGTTCAATGTTGAGGTTTAAACAAAAGATTGAACCATTGAACCATTGACCCATTGAACCCCACCTCCAAAGGTTCAAAGGTTCAATGACATAGGCAGACTTCAAAGAGTTAAGCACTTCAGCAAGTTCATAGTTCAACCACTTCAAAAAGTTCAATGGCTTTGAAGGACTTAAAGAAAAGAAGACTTTGAAGAGTAAAATTTGAACAATTGAACTGTTGAACCTTGAACCAAAATGGCTCAATGAGTCCAAAGGTTCAACGAGGTCAATAAGATCAAAAGACTTAAAAGAAAAGAAGAATTTGAAGAAATATTGAATCGTTGAACCGTTGAACCTTGAACCAAAAGAGTTCAAAGTTCAAAGGTTCAACGAGTTCAATAGAAAAGAAAAGAATCCAGAAAGTTTCAAGGAACAAAGGATTCAAAGAAAGATAATGAACCGTTGAAATTTGAACCAAAATGGTTCAAGGTTCAAAGGTTTAATAAAGATCAAAAGACTTAGAGAATAAAAGGATTCAAAGAAAGAGAATGAACTGTTAAACCATTGAACTTTGAACCGTAATGGTTCATAGGTTCAAATGGTTCAAAGAGTTCAACTAGTTCAAGAAGTTCAAAGTCCACAAGGAAGCTTCAAGCGAAGGAAGGAAGTGAAAAATTCCAGAGACAAGTTTGAAGAGATGGTTCAATCGATTGAACTAAGGAAGCGATTGAACCAAAAAAGTGATTGAACCAAGGAGTCGATAAGACTGCCTGAACAATTGAACCATTGAACCGATGCACCTCAAAGGTTCAAAGGTTCAAAGTTTAAATTAATTTAGATGACCAAGTGACTAATGACGTTCCCATGGACATCAAATTTAGGGTAATGAAATGCCCATTTATTTTCAAATATGGCACATAACCTGAAGATAAAACTCAGCAAATAGCTGAAGAAAGAGCTAAAAGAGCTTGTTGAAGGTAAGAAGATAGCTCGGGAGCTCAAAGTGCAACAAAAAAGAGGGAAAGCTATAGGAGATACTGAAATATCTATAGGGGAGTTATTCTAGTAGGTGGAACACTCCACCAAGTAGACATCTGAGTGCATAAACATTCAAAGGACACAACCTATTTTTCTCCATCGAGTAAAGGCAAAGTGGATAGCTATGCAAATATCAGGAAAAGGACCTGACAACCTATACTTTAGAGGAGACATTTGAGATTAATTGATATGCCATAGTTAAAATTGATGCCCTATTTCAACATGGCCCCTTGACAAAACTAAAAATGCATTCAAGGCATTAAATGCAGCATAGGCCATTTCATGAAATAAAGCACCAAGTCTTTCATGGTTGATATATATTGTAATCTCTTATTTGATGCAAGGGAGATGTTTTTGTTATCAAAAGTAAAACTTTGCCCAATTTGAAAGGCATTACTGAGACTTTGAGCTCAGAGTGTTAATCATATTTCATTATTTGAATGAGAAAATAAGTGACTTTTCAGGCTTTGTGCTAGAATAGCTTGTGTTGTTGAGAAAATTATTCTTATGTCTATTTTTTGAATGCATTCTTGTCCATTTAATTAAATAAGCAAAAAATAGTGGAAGTAACCTGGAAGGTGTCCTGAAGCTGATTGTGGAGAGACTTTGTGCTACCATAATTGCCTTTAGCATGTTTGTTTTTTTGTTTCTGTGTAAAGGATTTGGGGATGAATTTATACCCCCATTGTCCTTCGTATATTTCACTCTTTGGAAGTTGAGGTGGAGACTTTGTGCTACACTTCATCCTGCTATGTTACTATGCCCTGTTACTTATCACTACTAGAAAGAATTCCTACTATTTGCTACAGACCACTTCTGAAAGAAGAGAAGTGCCTTCTATCATTTCACCAGGATTTCTCCTTTATTTGTGAACATCATCTCTAAAAAAAGAGAGATGGATGGTGTTATCCTACCATTAGTTATATATATATATATGTATATATATATATATGTATATGTATATATATATGTATATATATGTATATATATATATATATATGTATATATATATATGTATATATATATATATATGTATATATATATATATATATATATATATGTATATATATATATATATCTATACACACACACACACACACACACACACACATATATATAGTACCTCATAGTTATAGGGAACCTCCCCTTGATGAGAGGAGAGATTTTTTCCCTTTTGATGTGGTAAACCTACACATTTGGTTGATCAATCTCCTTATGATGTGGTTGAAACACCTATTTTTCCCATGAGTTAGCTAGGGACAAAATATTCACCCAACAGTTTTTGGTGACTCTGCTAGGGACACAACAATTTTGCACAATTTGAAGCCTCAAGCTTCAGATTGAAGTATCACCTATGTCTTATCCATTATCATTATAGCCTTATCTATTTTCATTATATACTCTGAGCTATGAAACCAGAGACATTGGAGATTGAGTGTTTCATATCAAAAGTGAATTCTCTGGTATCTCCACGCCAACTGGAAAGAACGAGTAGTTCGGAGCTTCAAGCTCCAAGCTGAAGTAAGGCCAGTTCTTTTCCATTTTTATTCTAAAATTTGGCAGACCCACCATACACAAGAAGTTAGAGATCTAAAGGTATTTTTGACCCTATATTCAAGTTGGTACAACAAAGTAATTTTGATATGTTTCTTTCACCATCTCACATCTAACAAACTAGGAGTTTTCTTCCTACAAAAGTTAGGTCTCCATTACCAGGCAAAGCATCCATTTCTACTATTAGTAGAGCTTTTTCAATACATACTCCTCAAGCATTTGTTATCCCTCCCTTTAGTAGTCAAATAATGTCAGTTCAAGGCCCCTGGGGTAACTCTTTTGGCCCACTCAATTTAACTCCACCTCTACATGAGCTACCATGAAATTCAAAGAAGAATTTCCCCAAATTATTTGATGATGGGAGAGTTCATCCTGATGAACATATTGTAGCCTTTAGCATAGCCTATGGTGTGATAGGTGTGGAGTATGAAGATGTAATAGTCAGGCTATTTGTGGAAACATTGCAAGGCACTGATGCAGACTAGTTCTATCATTTGCAAGCCCAGACTGTGATTGACTGGAACACCCTTAAAGCCAAATTTGAAGCTAGGTTCAATCCTGCAGAAGATGTGCATGCCCTACTAGCCTAGCTCACACAAATGAAGAAAGATCCTCATGAACTTATTAGGGACTTCATTGCCAAATTTGACAAGTTGAGGACTAGGATTCCTATAATTGTTTAGCTAACATCTAATAATCTCAAATGTTTCTTCATCAACTCTCAGCTTCTAGAAGTGGGTTTTCTACTGAGATGGGCTGGCCACATAGACCTTGCTGCTATTTAGGATTTGGCCAATGAGGTGGAAGATGATCTCATCTTGGCAAGGAAGATAAGGAGGGATCCTAACAGAGGTAAATCTTCTTCATCCTCTGAATATCCATCTATAGGCACCACTGATCCAATGGTGTAGAAGTTGGAAAATGAATTGTTAGCTCTCTAAAAACAAATGACACAAGGGATGTATGCTCCTCCTTCATACCAAGATATACCAAGGAGGACATTCCCCAATCAATCATACCAAGGCAATGCTGCTAGAAATCAAGGGCAACCAAATTGTCTTCCCTACCCATAGGGGAAGCTTGCCACTGAAGCATCACTAGCCAACTCAACAGTTGGATATCTTGAGACAAGATCTGATTTCTCTTTTCAACTTAAGTTGAAACTAGAAGATGACACTAATATTTTCACAAAGGGAGAAGAAGAATTAGCTGGTGACTCCAACATTAGTTTCTTGAGTTCCCAAGATGAACCTAGAAGTAAAGGTGAACCATTTGATGGATCATACACTATATTCACCTAGTCCTAGAATCAGTCAGCCCAGTAAGCTGATAATAAAAGAATAGAGGAGCGAGCTCAACCAACAATTTTAATTGTTAAGCGGGGAACCACTTTGCCTTTTCAATCAAGGACCTGATGATCACTAAAAAAGTAAGTACCCCAAATGTTTCTACACCTTCTACTTCACATTCTTAGACTAGCACCCCCCCTAAAAACTAGAAGGATGAACTACCTTCCCCTGTTTTTAATTCATTTCAAACATTTGATATAATCGACCATGTCAAGAAAACCAAAATTCAAATGTCTAAATTTGAATCCTTGTAATCTAACCTTGAACAGATAGATAGATTAGTGGAATGTGTAAAGAATAAAACCATCCCTACAAGACCAGCTATTCTAAAAGTGACTCCCACATCCATCCAAAATAACCTTGTCATTACTCCTCCATTTGCTCCTAAGAAGATAGAACCATTTTATGTCTCCCTATTGATAAACGGTCACCAACTGAACAATTGCATCATAGACTCAAGTGCACTGATAATGTCATGCCCACCAAAGTGGCAGAATCCCTTTGTCTCAAACTACCCAAGACATTTGGGAGATGTTTCTCCATGGAGAAAAAACAAGTGCCACTGCTAGGACAAATCAAGGACATCCAATTTGTATTTGTAGCATTTATGTATAAGAAAATTAAGATGATAGTCCTGGTGGCTAACGTCCCAGCCTCCTATGACATTCTACTTCGATGAAATTCTACAAGGATGTTGGTGGCGAGTTAAATATGAACCTATCTGAAGAAAGGATCCTGGTCAAAGGCATAATCCAATGATTACTCCCTTAGAAGGAAGAAAAATATGTTGTCACTCAAACATCAGTGCCTGAAGCTCAAATTTTGTTTGAGTCTTCAAGCGTGGGTAATTACTTCCTAACTACAGAGGATGTTCCTATCATAGCTGATGAAATTTTTGAAGATGACAATATAAAAATTGGTTCAGACAAAATAGTATAAGACTTTATAAAGCACAGGGCAAGCCCAGAGGAATCCTCCCCTCCAAACAAAAAAAATCTAAGGAAAGGTCGGCTTCTGATAATGTGTGGATTCTCAAATTTGATGGAAGTTGTTCTTCTACCAGATCAAGAGCTAGGATTGTTCTAATATCTCCTCAAGGAGATATTTTTCCTTCTTCATATAAGTTGTAGTTTAGCAACACCAACAATACTACTGAATATGAATCACTACTGCTTAGATTAAAGGCTGCTCAAGATAAGGGCATCAAATAACTTCACGCCAAAGGAGATGCTGAGCTAGTGGTTTGCTAGGTTAGGAATGTATACCAAACCAAAAATGAGAGGTTGTGCCATTACCCTAATCTAGTTTGGGATCAAATTGAAAGCTTTGATTATTTCAGTATCTCTACAGTACCCAAGGAATTCAATGACTGAGCTAATGCATTATCTATTTTTGCAACTCTTTTAGTTTCTCACCCAAATTTTAAGGGAGATAGGTACACTATCAAACTGGTCTTTCGACCAAGTGTGCCTAATAATGCCAATCATTGGCAAGTGTTCAATGGTGACAACCAAATCATCACCTTTCTAGAACAAAAAAATAGCTTTAAACAGCTTCACTTTGAAGGCATTGAACCTCAAAAACTTGAATCAGTCCCTGAAACATGTTTAGACATAGGTGAAAAATTCCTACAGCTAAAAGGGAATAAAATTCCCAAAGGATTGGTTTCCCTTGAGAATCTATTTGACAAGCATGATAGGTTCATCAAATAGCAACAAAAAGATTCAAGCTCCTTCTAGGAGTTTGATCAGATAAATTTGGGCACCAAGGAAAATCCCAAGATAGTGAACGTTGGGAAGTGCTGCACTCCAAAGGAGAAACTCAAATTTACTGACCTGCTTCACCATTATATGGATGTTTTGGCATACTCCTATGATGATCTGAAGTCACTCAGGCCTAAAGAAATTTTCCATGAAATTCCTCTCAAGAGTGATTTGGTCCCCTATAAGCAAAAATCTTGATAGTATAATCCAAAGATATCAGGTACTATTCTGTCTGAAATACAAAAAATGCTGAATGTGAGAATAATTTTCCCAATCCATCATTCCACATGGATTGCAAACATAGTTCATGTGAGAAAAAAGAATGGCAAAATTTGCCTCTGCATGGATTTTAGGAATTTGAATCAATCCTCCCTAAAGGATAATTACCCTCTACCCATCATGGATCAAGTCCTTCAGACAGTGACTAGTTCAGAGATGTTATCAATGTTAGATGGCTTCTCAGGATATAATCAAGTTGAAGTTGGTGAAGCAGACCAACATAAGACTGCCTTCACCATGCCTTGGGGCACCTTTGCATATTGAAGAATGCCATTTGGCTTGATAAATATTGGTGCCACTTTTTAGAGAGCAATGGACATTGCTTTCAAAGATGAAATGGGTAAGTTCATTATGGTGTATCTTGATTATTTAACAATCTTTTCCAAGCATCATCCTAATCATGTGCACCACTTGTAACAAGTGCTGGAATGATGTTACCAGAATGGCATTTCTCTAAATATCAGGAAGTCTATTTTTGGGGTAATAAAAGGAAAACTTCTTGGACACATTATATCCTGAGAAGGCATAAAGATTGACTCAGAAAGAGTCAAATCCATCTAGGAGCTTACTCTGCCCACAAGTAAGACTGCAGTTCACTCTTTCTTTGAAAAGGTGAATTTTTTATGAAGGTTCATTCCTAAGTTTGCCAAGAAGACTCACCACATTGTGAACATGATGAAGGGAAAGGCCACTTTCAGTTGGATTGAAGAAGGCAAATTGGCATTTTGAGACATCAAGACAGTTATTGCCCATGCCCCAATTTTGGTTTGTCCAGATTACACCAAAGGCTTCATAATGTACAGTTATGCTTTCAAGCACACACTTTCAGCAATTCTAGTTCAACAGAACCAAGAAGGTGTAGAATCTCCCATATCCTTCATGAGCTGTCCTCTCAAAACTCATGAACTTAAATATTTAAATTTAGAGAAGCATGCTTATGCAGTGGCAAATGTAGTAAAGCACTTCCATTTTTACATTCTAAATTCACACGTTGTTTCCCTGGTTCCTGATACCATAGTCAAATCCATATTAACTCAGCAAGAGTTTGGAACCAAAAGGGGCAATTAGATTTCTAAAATCTAGGAGTTTAATCTTGTTATCAAACCAAACAAGCTTTTGTAGGGAAAGGGCCTCTGCCAATTGATTGCTGACAACATACCAAAAAAATAGGGCATGAAGGAATGGAGGTTGAAGACATGTCAATAGTCCTCTTTGTCACCACCACAAATGAGTGGTATTCAAATATTGATCATTTCCTTACCTACGATGAGTGTCTTGATCACCTGTCTCATAAAGGAAAGAGGACTGTCAATTTTAATGCTGCCAACTTTGTCTTATGGGACAATAGGCTATATAAGAGGAACCTTGACGAGGTATTCCTTTGCTGCATGGACAAAGTGTAGTAGAACAAACTTTTGGAATCCTTCCATAATTTGTCTTGTGGAGGACATTATTTTGTGCCTGTAACTGGCCATAAGATTTTATGAGTCAGGTATTATTGGCCTATTCTATTTTAATATGTATATAAGTGGGTACGAAGATATGAACTGTGCCAACAGTTTGTTAGAAGACCCAAGTTAGCTTATTTGCCTCTTAAGCCAGTGGTAATAGAAGAGCCATTTCAATAATGGAAAATTGATTTCATTGGTGCTTTAAACCCATCTTCAAGTGTTGGACATGATTATGTCCTCACAACCACAAATTACTTCACCAAATGGGTGGAGGTTATTCCATCCAAGCATGCTACTTCAAAAGTAGTTTGCAATTTCCTCAAGGAAAACATCATTTCTAAGTTTGGGGTTCCAACCAAGATTGTGACAGATAATACAACCTATTTCTCTTCCCATGAGATTACTCAATTCTATTTTTATTATGGGATTACCCTCTCCCACTCCTCTGATTATTTTCCACAAGGGAATGGCCAAGAAAAATTGAGCAAAAAGAATTTGGTGACCATTATCAGGAAGCTGGTTGATGACAATCAAAGAACCTAGCATAAAGCATTATTTGATGCTTTATGGGCAGACAGAATTATGCCCAAAAGGGCAATAGGTATGTCACATTTCCAACTTCTATATGGTCTCAATGCAGAGATACCAGTCACCCTAGAATTACTAGCATTGAAATTGGCAAAGGTGGTTGAAGATCAGATATATGAAAGCTCCATCGAAAAGAGGATCATGTGCTTGACTGAGTTGGATGAGTAGCAAACTATGGTGGTGGATTGAATTGCTGCACATCAAATTTTGGTGAAGAAACTCTTTGACCAAAAATTAAAAAACCATGATTTTTAGATTGGTGATCAAGTTCTGTTATGGGACAAGATGAGAGAACTAAAGGGAATGCATGGGAAATTTGATTCCCTATGGAGAGGCCCATTTACTATTCATCAACTCAATGGTGAAAATAGTTTCCTATTGAAGTATCAAGATTGCACGCCCTTTTCACTGCCTCACAGTGGGTAGCATTTAAAGCACTTCAATCTTTGAAGTATTAGGTGACATTAGTTGTACCTATGTATATTTGTGTAGTCTTTAGTTCTGTTTGGTGCTTTTTATTTTTATTTCTTTTTGGCACTTTTCATTTTTGGGTATCATGACTCCATATCCCAATGGCATACTTAAAGGCATTAGAGATTCTAGATTTTACTCCTTACGATTATTTTTACAATCGATGGAAGTTTCCCAATTGGAGCTAGCTATTGTTTCCAAAATTCATCACTTATTTTTGGGCACAACATATCAACTATTTTGGTCTTATAGGCCAAAATTATCTCTTCCCTTCTCAAAAAATGTTCTGAGCATCCAAGTTCTTCATATTATTCAAGATTCTTCAGCTAAGGGACTCACAGGTTAAATAAGTTCAACAACTTCAACATATGAGCTCTCACAAAGGAACAAGTTCCAAACACTTAAGCAATTTCAAGGTTGGTTCAATGTCAAGGTTCAAACAAAATATTGAACCATTAAACCCTGCCTCCAAAGGTTCAAAGGTTCAATGGGTTCAAAGGTTCAATGACATCGGCAAACTTCAAAGATTTAAGTGCTTCGATAAGTTCAAAGTGCAACCGCTTCGAAAAGTTCAATGGCTTCGAAGGACTTAAAGAAAAGAAGACTTCGAAGAGTAAAAATTGAATGGTTGAACCATTAAACCTTGAACCAAAATGGTTCAATGAGTTTAAAGGTTCAATGAGTTCAATAAGATCAAAAGACTTAAAAGGAAAGAAGACTTCGAAGAAAGATTGAATCGTTGAACCATTGAACCTTGAACCAAAAGAGTTCAAAGTTCAAAGGTTCAATGAGTTCAACACAAAAGAAAAGAATCTAGAAAGTTTGAAGGAACAAAGGATTCAAAGAAAGATAATGAACTGTTGAACTTTGAATTGAAATGGTTCAAGGTTCAGAGGTTCAATAAATATCAAAAGACTTAGAGAATAAAAGGATTCAAAGAAAGAGAATGAACTATTGAACCATTGAACTTTAAACCAAAATAGTTCATAGGTTCAAAGAGTTCAACTAGTTCAAGAAGTTCAAACTCCACAAGGAAGCTTGAAGCGAAGGAAGGAAGTGGAAGATTCTAGAGACAAGTTCGAAGAGATGGTTCAATCAATTGAACTAAGTGATTGAACCAAAGAAGCAATTGAACTAAGGAGTCGATAGGACCACATGAACCATTGAACCCATGCACCTCAAAAGTTCAAAGGTTCAAAGTTTAAAGTAGTTCAAACAACCAAGTGACCAATGATGTCCCTGTGGATGTCAAATTTAGGGTAATGAAATGCCCATTTATTTTCAAATATGACATAGAACTTGAAGACAAAACTCAGCAAATAGCTGAAGAAAGAGACGAAAGAGCCTGTTGAAGAAGATAGCTTGAGAGCTCAAATTACAACAAAAAAAGAGGGAAAGCTATAGGAGATACTAAAATATCTATAGGGGAATTATTCTAGTAGGTGGAACTGTCCACCAAGTAGACATTTGAGCATGCAAACATTCAAAGGATGTGGCCTATTTTTCTCCATCGAGTAATGGTGAAGTGGACAGTTGTGCAAATATCAAGAAAAGGACCCGATGGCCTATACTTTGGAGGAGACATTTGAGATGAATTGACACACCACAATTAAGGTTGATGCCCTATTCCAGCATGGCCCCTTGTAAGAATTGAAAATGCATTCAAGGTATTGAATGCAGCATGGGCCATTCCCTGAAATAAAGTGCCAAGTCTTTCTTGGATTCTATATATTGTAATCTCTTATTTGATGCAAGGGAAATCTTTTTGTCATCAGAAGCAAAACTCTGCCCAAATTGAAAGGCATTACTGAGATTTTGAGCTTAGATTGTTAATGATATTTCATTATTTGATTGAGAAAACAAGTGACTTTTTAGACTTTGTGCTAGAATAGCTTGTGTTGTTTAGGAAATTGTTCTTATGTTTGTTTCTTGAATGCATTCTTGTCCATTTAATTAAATAAGGAGAACTAGTGGAAGTAACCTTGAAGGTGTCCTGAAGCCAACTATGGAGAGACTTTGTGCTGCCATAATTGCCTTTAGCATGTTTGTTTTTTTGTTTCTATGTAAAGGATTTTGGGATGAATTTGTACCCCCATTGTCCTTCATATATTTCACTCTTTGGCAGTTGAGGTGGAGACTTTGTGCTACACTTCATCCTGTTGTGTTATTGTGCACTGTTACTTATCACTACTAGAAAGAATTCTTGTTATTTGCTACAAACCACTTTTGAAAGAAGAGAAGTGCCTTCGGTCATTTCACCAGGATTTCTCCTTTGTCTATGAACATCATCTCTGAAAAAAGAGAGATGGATGGCGTTATCCTACCCTGAGTGTTATTTTCAGCTTATAATATATATATATATATATATATATATATATATATAATCTCATAGTTATAGGGAACCTTCCCTTGATGAGAGGAGAGATTTTTCCCCTTTTGATGTGGTAAACCTACACATTTGGCCAATCAATCTCCTTATGCTGTGGTTGAAACACCTATTTTGCCCATGAGTTAGCTAGTGACAAAATATTCACCCAACAGGGATCTCAATCTCAATTGGGATGATAGCTTCAATGCCAAAAGCAAGGGAGTATAGAGTACATCAAGTTGGGGTGTGATGATTGGTTCTATAATCCTAGAGGGTAGGAAAGAGTTACAAGTGCCAATTATGGCCAACATCATTGACAATCTTCTTTAAGATGGTTAGAATAGTTTTATTTGATGCCTCAGCTTGTCTGTTGCCTTGTGGGTTATATGGAATGGATTTCTTGTGCTTGATCTTGAATTTTACACAAAGATATTTCACATCTTGGTTCATAAAGGATCCATCATTATCAGATATAATACGGGTTGGGATGCCATATCGATAGATGATATGGTAATGAATAAATTTGGCTATTTATTTATCAGTAACATAAGTGAGAGGAACAGCCTCAATCCACTTGGTATAGTACTTGATTGTAGTTAAAATGTGCTTATGGCCATCTAAAGATGTTGGGTTAATTTTCCCAATGAGATCAAGACCCCATGTTGAGAATGGCCATGGTGTTGTAATCGGCTGAAATGGTAAGAAAGGTGCATGTATCAAGTTGCCATGTTTCTAACAAGGAACACACTTATTTACATAATTATAAGCATCTATCTCCATTTTGGGCCAATAATATCCTATTTTGAGAAGTTTATTTACTAGGAATACACCATTGGTATGGGCCCCACACATTCCTTCATGAACCTCCTTTAGTGCCGGCTTAGATTCTCCCAAATATAAACAATGAAGAAGCATTCCATCATAGCCTTTTTGATAAAGTGTGTTTCCAAGGAGGATATAACATGTTAAGTGATGAAGGAAAAGTTTTGGTTGGTTATTGGAAAGGTTGGAAGGAAATACATGACTATGGAAATAGTTATAAAAATCTTGGTACCATGGTAGCTCAGGTGAGGGATTGGGATCAATAGTGGTGTATATCCTTTTTGAATCTAATAGAATATGTGCTAGTTGAAGAAGATTTTCAATCAAGAACTGATACTCTTTAGCACTATCATGCATTTGAATCATGGAACCAATGATTTCCATGGCATCAGTAGATTTGTTGTTGACTCATGGAACTTGCTCAAACTATAGAAATTTAAAATCTGTTTTGAGGTTATTGACAATTTACTTGTAAAGAAAAAGATTATCATCTCTTATTTGATAATAATAAGTGGTTTGATTTATTATTAGCTACAAATCTCCATAGACCTTTAAGCTTTGAATATCCCACTATATGGCAAGACAAAGCCCTACAACCAATGCCTCATATTCAGACATATTGTTTGTACACTAAAATTGTATATGGAATGCTTTGGGGATCAAATCCCCCTATGGCATGATAAAAAAAATGCTATCTACAGACCCTCAAGATGTGAAGGAGACATTATAATAGAGTGTCTACTATTCAGGTTCTTGTGATGCTTGTTCTATCATCATGATAGAATCATTTGGAAGGACAAAGTTGGGAGGTTGAGTGGTCATAATAGGAGCCTCTGCAAGTTGGTCCGCAAGAAGCTATCCTTTGATTACCTTTTGATTCTAGTACTCAATATCAAACTCACTGAGGAGCATAATCTATTTATCCATGCATTCTTGAAGAGCTACTTTAGATAAGAGGAACTTGAGAGGATCTAACTTGGCAATAATAATAGTTTTGTTATTTAGTGTATAACATCATAATTTTTGAGTGGCAAACACCATAGCTAAACATGCCTTCTCAATATGCATATAATTATGTTCATAGGATACCAATTTGTATCTTAAATAATAAACCATGTGTTCCTTACCATGATCATCATGATGAGCTAAAAGTGCCCCCAGTGCATGTTCTATGGCTAATATGTAAAGAAGTAGTGACTTTCCTTGTGTTGGAGGTTGTAAGACTGATGGATTGGCCAAGTATGTTTTAATATTTGCAAATGCTATCTAACAATATTCATCCCACTAAAATGTTACCCCTTTCTTTAATAAATGGGTAAATGAGTGGCACTTATCTGCCAGTTGAGAAATGAACCAACATATAGACTGGATCTTGCCTTGTAGACCTTGCAACTATTTAAGATTATTTGGTGGAGGCATTTCCATAGTAGCGGTAAACTTTTCAAGGTCAAATTCAATCCCTCATTATGATACAATTAACCCTAGAAATTTTCCTGATGTGACTCCAAAGACACATTTCTTAGGATTCAAGTGGATAGTATATGCACAAAGCCTCACAAATATTCTTCATAGAATGTCAGGGTGTCTAGATCTTGTTCTTAATTTTTCTAGTATATAATCAAAATAGTCCTCGACAAGATCATGCATTATGTCATGGAATATGACAATCATTTCACACTGATATGTGGCTCTAGCATTGTTTAAACCAAATGGCATGACTTGGTAATAGAATGTCTCCCATGGAGTGGTGAACAAGGTCTTATGCTGATCTTCAGGGGCTATCTTGATCTAATTGTAACCAAAAAATCCATCCATTAAGGATAACATCTCATACCTAGTAGTTGAGTCAACAATCATGTCAATGTTAGGTAAGGGAAAATCATCTTTGGGGCATGCTTTGTTGATATCATGAAAATTAGTATAAACACATATGCTAAGGGTATTTTTACTTACTGACACTATGTTAGAAATACATTCAGTGTAGTCTAGTGGTCTAATAAAATTGGCCCCTAAAAAATTTTCCAACTCGACCTTAACCAAAAGGACGATGTGTGGATGCATCTTTCTCAACTTGTGCTTGTTTGGTTTAGCATCATGGTAAACAACTAGATGATACACAACTAAATCTGGATCTAGGCCTGGCATGTTAGAATATGCCCATGTAAAGATGTCTATATAATCCTTAAGAATGGATATAATATGTTCATGTTCTAAGTTAGTAAGGTAAAATCCAAGATAAATATTTTTAGGATCCTCATGGGGTTCAAAATTTAATTATGTTGTGCTCTATATAGGGAGTGTGGATCCATCCTTTAGAATTGTAGGCAATGTATGGTCATGATCTTCTTTTTCTATATCTTCTTGTTGTTCTTCCCAAATATCTGGATAATATGAAGAATCAAAATTTGCCTTCTCAAGTAAAGGCCAATTGGCAAAGACCTCTAGAAACTCAAGAGTAAGACACTCAAATATTTGATGTTGTTCTAAAGAGATGCTTCTACTGGCTATAAAACTTGGGCTAGATGGACTTTCTACGTCGTAAAGGGATGATCAAACTTTCCCACCTAGGAGCACCTAAAATAGATTTTCACTCAAAGTCTTATCTTTTTCTTTACTTTTTCCCTGATCAACAAGTGCATCAAAGAGGTTTTCACCTGAAGATCTCAATGTTTATTCTTTATTATAACCAAGAAAGTTTGTCTGCTCTCTAAAGTAGGTAGAAGAGTTCAATGAAAAATAAAAACCCTACTTATGATCCCCAATGGGGAATGCATCTCGTAGGCCCATGTATTCTACAATCGATTCTTCATTTTGAAACTCATCGATGCATATGACCAAATTTTGCTGATCCCAATCTATGAGTTTAGGATGGAAAATGCATAGGTTATAGTGAGGGTTTACTTTAGGACTAGAAGCACCAATGGTAAAGATATAATGTCCTAATTTAGGAAGGAAAGCACCACTAGGATGGGTTTTTGCTTTAGGATGGGAAACTCTAATAGGTGTTATGGTCAATATGGAATTTGAATCAAACAAATCTAAATCAGTAAGCTCATCAAAAAGGCTATAATTGGACATTGTGTCATTGCTAAGAGTCTCATTACTGGTCACTTTGGAAGAGTTACTACAAAATGTTATGAGGTCATCTTATGGTGGTTTAAATATGAGACCATGATTCCCATTAACAACTCCAGCTGATAAGGGCTCTAAAATTCCTTGTGTTTATGGGCCAAGGCCTTTCCCTGTATAGTCAAGATGATCTATTATCTTGTTAGGGATAAGATACTTTAGATTTTGAAAAAAATCTGCAAGGCCCTTAGAATATAACCAATCTCCCTTGGTAAAAACCTCTCAATCTTTCTTTGGTGTAATTGTAGGTACAAAAACCATAAGAGGTTTTGGTTGCTTCTTCTTTGGTTGCCAAATCTGATCAGGTCTATTAGGAGTTTATGAAGTTTTAGGCTTACCAAATGTTTTAGGGGATTTTGGTAATTTTGAAATATGGAGGACATCCTTTCGATGGTATGTGGAAATGCTTATGTCTTTAATAATAACCCGCTTGGCCAGAGCTATAGGAAATGGATCAGTTGAAGTGGAGGCTAGATCACCAAGGTCTATATAATTAGATGGAGATAGATGAGAAATGATGGCTTTGTTCTTCTTTGTAATGAATTTAGAACTTGGGTAATAGTTATAATAATGAAACTCTGCTTTAATATGTTTGCAGTATTGGTATGGCTATTGAGTAGCAGGAATAATAACCTTGATCCCATCATGGGGAAACTTAAGGCATTGGTGAAGAGTAGATGGAACTACCTGTACTTCATGAAACCAAGGATGACCAAGAACTATGTTATAAGGAAGTTCAATATCCAAAATATGGAGTAACTTGTGATGAGAAATAGACCCAACCATGACTGGCAACCAAATTATACCGGATGACTCCCTCTCAATGTTGTGGTAAGCCTTGATTTTAATAGTTTCTAGTTGAATGTCTTTGTCCATATAACCCAATCATCACACCAATTTAAGAGATATGATGTTCAACCATGAACCATTATCTATAATAACCCACTTGATCTTGTGATACACAATGATTACCTCAACGTATAGTGGGTTATTTTGGTTTGGGCCAAGGGTGGACATATCCTTTTGATCAAATGTGATTTGCCGAAATGAAGATAAATGTCCAACTAGGTTGTATAATTGATCACGGTTTATATCATTAGGCATAATAGACTCTTGTAAAAAAAATTGAATATGTTTTTATAGACATCAGATGTTCGTAAGAGTTCTAATATGGAAATTTGTGCAAGTTTTTTAATCTAATTGACCCATTATACTATAAGGCCTTTAAATTGTGGATTGAACTAGTTTGGTCTTTGTTGGGATAGCATTCAACTTTGGAACCATTGGCACAATGTTCTCATTAGGTCTATGGAAATAAGTGGGTGAAGGGCCTTGGATGGTAACTCACGCGCATTTAGTTGTAATCATATAACCTAGAGGTGGCAAGGAGTTGTTATAATTAGAAGAGCAAGGCAAAGGGCCTTAGATGGTGATTCATGGGAGATTAATGGGATTGCTATAATTTTGGGTCAATGAGGAGCCTTTAGAAGAATGGTACTATTGTTTAAGATTAATAACCCATGAAAATAGAGTAGTAACATGATGATGCAAACTCGACATGGTTTTACTAAGGGGAGCAGGTGGTGACCCTATAATGATGGATCTCATGTTGCGAGGAACACAAGATTGGCCATGTGGTGTCACAGTAATAGTGGTGATGTGGCTTATAGAAATACATCCCATAGTGTTATTATAGTCATAAGGTACATTTTTATAAGCCACATTATTAATATGGGGATCATGATCTCAATTATGCTCATTATAATTCTAACCTTGTTAATTTTGATTCTGCCTCTATCCTTGATTGTGACCATTTTGATTATTTCTTGGTGGTGGTGGATCATGTCAAGGAAAGGGGTCTTTTTAGATTCCCATATCCTAATTTGTGATCTAATTAGGGGCCAACTTAATTTCTAGCTCCCCATTTTTAATAAAGTCCTCAATAATATGTCACAATTGATTGCAATGATATGTACCCTGACAGGAAACATGATGAAAGTTACACCATTTGTTCTCTTTATACCAATCTAGTTTTGTCTTATCTTGAGGAAATGAACTTGATACTAGCCATATAATTAAATCAGCTAAAATGAGATTTTGTAACACTATTTTAACCAATTCTCCTAACTTTATAAAGACTCTAAAATTTTTATGAAACATCCTTCAGGAAGGTTATCTTTCCAAAGTAGGTAGTGGATTTAAGGGAGCTAATTATACATCTAGAGGAGGCATAGCCTATACCATTTGTACATGTCTTATTTCTATCACCCCATTTCCAACCATGTTATTATTTTTTAAAAAATCCCTTAGGCTTATCTTGCATAACTATTTGAGAAGCCAGTGATTTAGTCTGGTTAGATGCTTGCATTGTGCAAAGATCTTAACAAGGCCCCTAGAAATAAGAACCTTCTCAATCTACACCCCTTTGTCAATAATTTATTCAAATGAGTTATCATAAGTTAACCATAGATTATGCACAAATTTAGGATGGAAATTCTATGCAAAGATATCAACCAACTATTTGTCTAGTAAATTATGTTGAAAGCAACTTACCAATGCTCTCCACCTTTGTAGATATGCAACAAAACTTTCACCGTCATGTTGTTTAGATTTGCATAAGTCAACAATGGTTAATACATGTTTTATGTTGTATGAGAAACGGTTAATGAATTTTTTTGATAAGTCATTCCAATCTACAATTGATCCCTTAGGTAGTTTAAGTAACCAATCAAGATCTTGCCTCACTAAACTTTGTGAAAATAGTCATAGTAAGTACTCATTACTATAAGCAACCTCTTGACACAAGATGAAGAATTAACCAGAATTACTTAGTACTCATTAAGATGGGGAATCCAAGAACAACACACCTATTCTAATCCCACTTGTTAGGATCTTGCTCCTCAGAAAGAGCACAATATGATTACCAAATACAAGTAATTAAACATGCGGAATTAACTAGAAGTACAAGTAACTAGAATTCACAAATAGCACAGAATATGAGAGACAATACACAATCTTGTATTAATACTCATTCAAAAATAAAATACATAAAGAAGATGCCACTTCTTCTCCACACCTCTCAGAAGCTTCCCACACCTCAAGTGTTCAGTAATTTTCTTCAAGAGTTCACTCTCCTACCAAAAACGGTCCCAACACACAACTCACACACAGAATTGGTGTTCACCTCTCCAACTAGTCAGTAATAACCCTGCCAGTACACAAGTACTCAAAGTACTTCATGTAGATCTCCCATAAGCTTGCAACAACCTGCAACTCAAATGATCATACTTACACATGTAGATCTTCAAACGTGGCCTTGCACACCTGCTGACCAAGATCCTACAACTAGAAGAAATCCTTTTCTTGCCTTCCTTAATTACAATACATGCCAATGGGTCTATAAATAGATTCCAGACTAAACAATAACTTAGACTCTTAATTTAGACATGCAACTCAAGACTCAAAATAGCCTTTACATGCAAACACTCGATTCAATGAACTAACTGTCCATGCAATGAATAGTTCTAGAACTACCATAGGTGACCGACGTCGGTCCCTGTCTTCTTGGTGCTGACCGACATCGGCCGACTCCCTGCCGATGCCAGTTTCCTTCTGCATTCATCATGACCGACATCATTTATACTATCGACACTGGTGTCTCTAGAACTTTAGCAACCTCCTCTTTGTCTGCATAGTTGAAGCTTTTAGCTCCACAACCTAACAAAAGCAACTTACCAATGCTCTCCACCTTTGTAGATATGCATCAAAACTTTCACCATCATGTTGTTTAGATTTGCATAATTCAACAATGGTTAATACATGTTTTATCTTGTATGAGAAATGGTTAATGAACTTTTTTGATAAGTCATTCCAATCTACAACTGATCCCTTAGGTAGTTTAAGTAACCAATCAAGAGCTTGCCTCACTAAACTTTGTAAAAATAGTCATAGTAAGTACTCATTACTATAAGCAACCTCTTGACACAAGATGAAGAATTATTGTATGTGTTCATGTGGATCTCCTTTCCCTTTGTATTTGTCAAATTTGGGTGCCTCAAAATGAGGTGGAAAATTATTTTGGAGAATAGATAAGTCAAATAGATATAGGCATATCTCATTGAATTTGTACTTTTTGACTCTATTATTTGTCTCTAATCTTTGGATAGTTTCCTTCATAGAATTCCATTCTTACATGTTTGGTGCATTTATGGATTGGATAAGATGTTGTTGGGGTGGAATGTGCCCCTTGGTTTTGTTGTTTTTGGGGTGGAATGTTCCCCTGGTTTTGTTGCTATTAGGGTAGAATGTGCACCTAGTTTTGTTGTTGTTGGGGTGGAATTTGCCCCTAGTTTTGTTGTTGTTGGGGTGGAATGTGCCCCTAGTTTTGTGTGGATATATAAGGAGTGTATACATTTTGATCCATGATTTGGTTCTAATTTGTTGCTTGAGTTGAGAATATAGGCTGTTGATTCTTGGATTGTAAAAAAATCCCTAAATTTGGCTACTCCACACTTTGTTGATTTTGGAAATTTCTATGTTTATTTACCAATCTTTGGGTTGGTTGAAAAGAACTAGCCAAATTATCTTGAGGGATTTCCTCAATTCAAAATAAATTTTTGGGTTTCTAATTTTGTAAAGTAACAAGAGGTTCTTGATGATTGAAGAATGTATGTTCCGTATCAAATGGAACATCTTGTAAGGTCTCTTGTGACTTTAATTGTTTGTTTAGATTACGTTGATCCACTATGGTAATGTTCTCATCCAGTACTTTTTGCATACTTTCCACCATATCTTTGTGTTCCCTCAAAGCATTATTACGAATTGAAGTGTCAACTAGGAAGTGAATTAAGTCTATGATAAGTTGATCTACATATCGTTGACTTATTATCTTGTTCTTAGCTAGAAGATCTAGATTTTTGGGTTTTGAATTTGTTTGTATTTCCTTTCCTTTTTTAGAGGAAGAAGGTATTTCTGTTTGTGAAAAATCTTTCTCTTATCATTGTTTTTCTCCTTCTCTGACTAAGGTATGTAATTGTTCTGTAGGAAATTCAGAAGGTAGTTTGGCACCTGATTTTATCAATCTAAGAAGGGATTCATCTTGATCTTCTTGGGGTTGATATTAATTTTAACCATCTTTGAATCCTACTATTGTGTGGATATCACAAAAAACAATGGGGTTATCTTGACCATCATAAAATTTCTCATCCTCATAACTAAGGCCATAAGGGGCCCCACTATGAGTGAACCTTTGAGTCATGTCTAAAAAAAGTTGTTCTATGTGTTTGGCTAACTTTGGACCAATGTTTTGTAACCAATTAAAGTATGCTTTGGTTCTCTTTTAAAAAAATAACGAAGGTACCAATGAGACTATAAGGGAGGGTGGTTTGAAACCATGCACAATTTAGAAAATTTAGTTCACAAGTTTACTCAACCTTTGATAAAGTTGAAATCATATAGATCAAAAGAGAGTAAGGTAACTCAAAGACCCAAGGTGAAAACTAGTACACCAAATCTTAGATCTTTGTCATACATCCACACTATAAAAGCTATCTTCAATTTTGAAAAGTTAACCCTAGAAGTTTAGAGGAAATCTCTCTACATTACGAAGAAGACAAAATAAACTAAGAAACTCAAGATGTAAAAACATACATGAATCACTAAGTATAAATATAGGACCAAATAGGTATCACAACATCACCACATGATTCTAGTAGGATAAAATATGTTCTAGGACCCAAAGCATGAGTGATACGTAAGATGACTTGAGTCCACCAAGATGATAATGTGATTTTGAGTCTTAATAAATGACCTTCAATCCAAATATAAAATTGAACCCAAGTTAAAACAATCCTAGTGGACAAATGGTGAATCCACTTTGACACACCAACCCTTAGAACTCAAAAAGGTTCAATTTTGAATGTGGATTATAAATGAAGGATTTAAATAGATTGGGTAAAAGATCTAGACTCAATTGGGAAACATGACTACACCAAAGTGGATGACATGACATAGATTTTGATAATGAAATTAAATAAGGAAAAGATAAATTTTCCATTTAGACAATGTAATGCCTCCCTTGTTCAAGAAAATTGAGGACAATGTGTTTTGGTTAAGTTCCTTGCCATAATGGTTATAAATTCATATTACTAGGTCATAATTTGACTAGAGAGGAACTAGAAGGTGATGTTAGATGTGTTGGAGTTGTATTCCAATTTAGGATGTTGCTAATAGAAAATAACAAACGTACATGATGTGTACTAATGAATTAGAAGAAAAGAGTGATGTAGAACACTAAATGGTGAAATTATCATTTTGACTTGAAATGATTTGATCAAAGTTAGCTAGCCCATAAATTGCATTGCCCTATTTAGGGATACTTTGACCTAAAATAGCAATTGTAAGTGACAATTTTGAACCATTTAGGATATTTTATAGATTTTGACCTAAAATGTGCATTTGAGTACAATTCAAGTAAGATTGATAATTTCAACACAAATGGTTTTAGAATTTGGATGTCTAGATAAGGGACCTAGTGTCCCACTTAGCACTAAATATGACATAAATGATATCATGAATACATACCTAGGTCATATTTACTTAGGTGATTTTTTTACTAGGGTGAATGTTGAATTCAAAAATGAATAGGTTAGAGCATTTATGACTGTGGACTACCCTAGGAAGAAACCTTCCCCTTGTCAGTGTAGAGTCCTAAGCTTGTAATCACATTAGTGAAGCATTATGATGTATATAAGATAGAATTACTAAGTGATAAGGGTGAAAAGATTCTAAACCTGGACCCCAACTTCACAGACTTAGTGTTCTTGATACCCAAATATGAGAGTTATCTTGATATAACTCCTGAATCATTAAAGAAATTCTATTAGGAAAATAACACTAGATGTCTAAGGGTAATAAATAAGTAATGCCTAAAAATCCCTAGGCTTATATCCACAAGATTTCCCAAAATGCTAGAAAGGATAGATTTTAAGGATAAAGTGGGTGATTTAATCATATTCCTGCATAGGGTCACTAAAAACCCTAATGCTAAGAAATTTCGAGAATAGATGTACCAATACATATGTGTAATCCATAAAAATAATTAGTACATCCACTAGGCACAACTGATAAGTGAATCTATCCATAATTAATAGATGAAAGTAAAAAATATAGGGAAGTTCTATATGACTTCATATCTAGTCTATATATTAACAAAAGGGAGAGCCTTCCCAAGATTAAATATAGTACTTAGTAGTTGACCAAGTAAATAAGCTTTTCATTTATTACGCTAAACTCACTCTCAAGGTAAATATGTAATACTTTAGAAGAGTAATTGATAAATTCATATAATAGATCATTGTCATGTTTGACAAGGAGCTAGAAAAAAAGAGATTCTCTCATGTTACTACTTTAGAGATAACAAACTAGGGATCTTATTTCATTCAATTCCACACATACTCATACATAATATTAGGATGATTTAGTGGTTGTCCTTACACCCTCCCAAGGTATGTAAGTGATAAATGGGCTTAAATGGAAATTATGAGGCAAATTTTAGAAACTCATAAATTGTTATCAAGCAATCACAAGGTATGAATCCATTTCTCCATTAGTATAGGGAAGTATACATGCCCTTCCTTATCAAAATCTAAGTGTTTAAACATTGAAATGACTTAGATGACCTTGAGGGATCTGAAGGCTAGGCCATTCTATGATGTAAATGGAAACATTACTATTACATTAGGTATCACAACATATTCCCATGTCCCCTACTATGAAGACTACTAGGAGGACTTGCAAGGTGAAAAAGAAGTGACACTGAAGGATTATACTAGGATGACCCTAGATCATATCAAGGCTTTAAACATGACAAAAATCCTTGAGGACTTGGTAGATGATGAATTCCTAATAGACAAGGTCTACTATGATAATAAGATCTTTGCTCAATCCCTTCTAGTAGCTAGGTGGTTCATCCCTAAGTTCTTCTCATTAATGGATAGAACCACCAATGTAATAAATAGAAAAATCAACTAACTTATAAGCAAATGGATCAAGGTGACTAAGTAAATAGTGAGCATCAGTGAGAAGATAAGAGATCTCAAGGAGAAGGGAGTACCACTAACTATATAAGGCTCCATTAATGGAACCCTCCTAGAATAGGTAAATAAGCTAGTGGTATCTCACAAGAGAAATCAAAAGTCAAAGGCTAAAAGAGGGAAATATAGTGGATAAATAATATAAATAGATTAGGCAATAGTAATTTCATCTAAAGATAAAACTGCCATTGAAGCACCAATAATTTTTACTCCTATCTCTATCATAATTTCTACTCCTATCTCTATCATATATTATCCTCCTATCTCAATCATTCCATCAGCTTCAATACCTCCTCCTCCTATCTCTACTCCACCATCACCTCAAGTAATTACCCCCTCCATTTCCAATAGCTCACCTATGGTATTAACTCCATTGATGATAGTTTAATCAACTCAATTAGACACTTAGGTTTCCCTTCCACTTCCTTCTTCCAAAATTCCTCACCCTTACACAATCTTACTCTCTTATTATATAATTCCTTCCATCTCATCCCTAATCACAACCACCACCCTATTAATCACTAACACCACATAATAATATATAGTTGTGGATCCATTCATCTTGATTACAATCTTGCTAGCCATCCTAACCACTGGGATAACTATTGCTTCATTTTCATCTCCTATAAGCTTTCCCATTTTATCAAAACTAAGTGTGCCCACAAATTTGATTGATTCATTAATGGCACTAGATTCCACACTCCCATAGGTTCCCCTTTTTTAACTCCATGTGCTTACCCCTCTATTGGTGTCACTTCCACTCCCACATCTTTGGTAGGCACATCCATTTCCACTACACCCATTTCTCCCATTTTCAAAATAACACTAACCCCCACAAGGGATGTAGTGACAGAGAAAATCATTGATACAAATGTGGCCACTCAATGAATGATACAAAATTCATCACCATAAACACTAATACAACAACTTCAACTATAGATTCATAGTTGGTATTAATAATATAACAAGATGCCACTACAAGTTGGATAGTGAAATTAGTGGGGAAGAAATAAAATAAGATGGTGTCCTTGAGAAAAATGGATTTTGCCCTACAAAGGCATTGAAGAGATAAAAAACAACTCATAGAACCATATCAAGAATAATATATGATTTAGTAGGGGAGAAGTATGTAGAGATTGAAATCCTCCCACTAGACAAACAAAACTATCTAATGGTGGGGGATTACCAAATATCAAAGGTTCACCTTGGTCATCCTACAAGAGAGGGATCAAAACATGATGTTTAATTAAGCATTAACTCTCTTTTTGATAAAATGGATAGTGACAAGGTCACAAAGGATGAATTGAAGAATAATGTTGAACAATTGATGACTGTACTAAAGTTTATTGATCCCACTGCCCAACCAACATAATCTATTGCATATATCTCCAACCAAGAAACACTTTAGATAGTAACATAGATTGGCAACACTGGGAGGGATACAATAGATTAGGTAGAGGAAGTCATTTCAAAAGGAAACCAAGTAATTGAGTTAGTAATGGAATATTAGAAAGCTCTAAAGGATGGATGGGTAACTTTGAAGGAATAAATAAGAAAATATCAGGAAGAGATAGAAAGGTTGAACATATTCTATCTAAAGTTACAAGATATGGAAATGATTGAAACTAAAAACCTCATTTTAGAAAAGATATTGAAAAATGATAAAGAGCATGAGGAATTAGATAGAGAAGCTCAATTCAAAATAAAAATACTCATAGAGAGTATTAATAAATCTAAGGCCACACATGACAAGGTCAAAAATTTGATCTTTGACATTAAAGACTTTATTAATAAATTATCATGCCAAGCAATAGATCATCAAGACTAAATCCTTTCAGTATAGGAAGTTCAATACAAATTCAAGGGAGTGTTAAAAGGAGAGTCAACATGAGACATAATGTTTAGCTTGAGCTCCACCCACCATTTTATTAGGTACCATAATATACTAGATAAAATTGGGAAAGAGACTCAAGTATATAGGGCTACACGAAGGGAACTCTCTGACACAATTGTAGAATGTGAAATAAGACACTATAATCTTTTGGTCTTGATGAATATCTCCTAGAGACCTTCTAGATTTTTGATGTATATATTGAAAAAACATAGGCAAAGAAGGACAAAGAGTCTTTAGAGATTATGGTTGTAGATTAATTATTTCAATCAAATACATTATGTATATTGTATTTCCTTGTAAAAAATATTATAAAGTTACATATTATAAATCATAACTATTATTTTGAAAAATATTTTTGAGAAAGAGCCACTTGTAATTTCCAAGAATCTTTTTGATAGGTTGAAAATTTGTGAAAATCAAACTGGTAAATTACACTTTCCTTTTTAAAAAGTCTAAGTTTCTTAACTGCAAAAACTCATATTATAAATTGCATTTCTAGTTTTGTCAAAATTAGATGAATTAAAAATTTGTAGAAGTCCCAATTGAAAAATACAAGTTAGTTTTTGTAAAAAGTAACCTAAGTTATATAAAAGCTATCTATTATTATAAATTTAAGGTCATTTTTTGGCACCTCAATGCATGTAGAAGCTATAGCATCTCAACTAAAGATTATGAAGATGTTGTATGAATATTCAACAAGTTATTCCATGCCTCCAGTAGTTTTTTGGAATGCCTAGTAGTTGCATGATCCTTTTTAAGTTGCTCACTTTGACAAGGATGCCACTCTAGCTAAAGATCACACCCCCTTTGTATGGAGTTTTAAGATTTTTCATGCTCTTGAATTGGGTGTGGATTTTTTTTAGCTACATCTCTTCCAAGAGAATTTTTTGTATAAATATGTGTACTATGGCATAGACCATTTATCTTTTTTTGTTAGAGAAATTATTATACATTTTGAATAAGTTATATACATGCTTTTACCTAGAGAGTGAGAATAGATTGAATATTTACCTTTCTTATATATGTTATATTTGTGTATGCAAGGTTATTTATAAACTTTTTGGATGTTTTTTCAATCAAAAAATTTCATATGTGGTATTATTTTTCCCTTTTGAGGGATTGTTTGATTAAAAAATAAATAATCTTGTCCCTTTTATGAGAAATACCCAATATTACCTTTGGTTTCACATTTGCATGATTTTGTGCTCCAATAAAGCTCAATATATTTATTTTTTTGCTATGTTAATTCAAAGCAAACATTAATATTTGATAAAAACATTTGGTGAAATCACCATTTCCAATTTTTTAAATTCATTTTTAAAACTCTTTTCTCATAGTCAAGCCCTAGTTGAGAAGTAAGATCACTATGAAATAGAATTTATACATGAATTGGTAGTTTATCAATTGCACCAAATTTATTCAAAGGAAGTCAACCTTATTTGGATTTTCACCTCAATTCTCTAAGGTCCTAAAGCTTAGAGATTATCCCATTGTATCATTATATTTCTACACAACATGCTACAACATAACGATGGATGAAAAATCTATATGATAATAATTTTAGCAACCAACAATGGATCTAGATATGTAGAAACATGTTACAGTCAATGTGAAGTGGTATTATTGGGGAAATGATGCATATAATGGTAATTTATCATTCCATGGTAGGAAAGAGTTTTTCTTCTCTCATGATTTTGACGTGTTAAGTGTGGAGAGTGTAGGCCCATAACACTATTTCTCATCTCAACTATAACATCACTAAAAACTCTTCACTCTAGTTAAAATCATGTGAGATAATTATTTGAGATTATTTTTGTCTTGAGTATGTTTCCAATGCCCTATAATTTTCCTTTCATTTATTTCTTCCTCTAATTTTTAACCATTTATATAACTTCTTCTTTCAATCATTTTTCAGCAACCACAAGTGTAAAACATGAATCAATATAGGTGAATTCATGGTCAAATATGAAAAAAATAAATGCAAAGATGAATGGTAAAGTTTCATTTTTATTTTCCATATATATATATATATATATATATATATATATATATGGAAAATAAAAATGAAACTTTACCATTCATCTTTGCATTTATTTTTTTCATATTCGACCATGAATTCACCTATATATATATATATATATATATATATATATATATATATATATATATATATTGGACAACTAGGAATTCTCTTTTAAGTAAACATTGATTGTGGATAAGTCATTCACACTAAGAAAAACCTTATAGAAACCTTGCCAATGACAAAATAAATTTTGTAGATATATATCTAAAATTATGAGACATAGGGTGCAACCATAAATTAATGGTTATTTTAGGTTAGCTTTTAAGCTAGAGGATGGAGTATGAGACCTTTAGGCTTCATGGGATCTATAATAAGGGTATTTTCTTACCAAAGAAATTGGTTCCTTAAGATTTAAGGTATTAGATTTTATGCTTCATTTTATTATCACCATATCTCTCTCTCTCTCTCTCTCTCTCTAGATGTTGTTTACTTATAAATTTAATAAACATATGTTAACAATTCAATATGATAATAAACTATCATATTATAACATGATTCACTAATTTCTATAATTGATCAGGAATAAGATCAATTTTCACTTGAGTTTATGCTCAAGATTCACACTTATTCTTTTTTATTTTTAAGAATAATTCATTATTGGGAATGATTTTGTCCTCTTCGGCTCATGATGTTGTTTTATTAATTAATTAGGGTTGTAATTATTGCTTAAAGAAATTTTTTATGAATAATGTAGTGATTAAATAAAAATAGGAAGGTAAATTAGGGTTTTTTTAATTAATATTTGAATAATGGTTTTATAAAAATAAATTATTCATAGTTTTATGGTGAGGTTTATCCCAACCGAACTAACACAATGAACCAATTTTTAAAAATATTATAGTGATTTGAGTTATGCATATATATTTAATTTAGTTTATTGATATATTGAAAAAAGTTGTAATATTACATCCATAGACACACATATAAATCAATTTCATGCCTTAAATGTGTGTATGTATATTATATATGTTCATTTATATGTGTGTATGTATGTCTCAGTGTGTACTGTATATGCAAGTGTGTGTGTGTGTGTGTGTGTGTGTGTACATATATTTATACTTTCCCTAAATGTATGTGTATGTATGCATAAATATACATGTGTGTGTGGACACACATATATGAATTATAGTGTTAAAATTCAAATCTCAAAGATCAATGAACAACATATTGAATGAATTAAAATACAAAAAGAGATGATATTAAAATAATCTTGGACCAGATTTGTATTCATACAACACAAACATTACAAAATATAATAGGTATGTATGAGGGCTTAAAAATTATTAATACCAATTATTGCTATTAAAGGATTAAACCATCATTTCAAAATTACATTAAAATTTGATATTAATATATATTTCACAAAAAAACCACTTCCATATATATGATACATAATATCTACTTATCATAGGACATAATTTATTATATTATATGAAAATTTATCATACCAAAAGTTGTTACATATTCTCATCTTACCACATGCAAAACTTTATTATATTATAGGAAAGGTGAATTCTTATTCAAAACTATGTGGTGTCTCACTACTATATTTTGTAGAAAGCATTATTTTTCCCTTCTCCTTTCAAGGTGTAAAATGCACTTTGATCATCAATGTTGAATGAAATTACATATGACTTTCATGAGAAAATTGTATTTGGTCTAAAGTAGTAAAATGTGTAGGATATGCAGTAGGATGTCGATCTTGGCTTGTAGGAAATTGCATGTTTGCTGATGCCTAAAAATTAATATTTATTGAATAATTAAATTACATTTGGTTTGTAGGAGAATATTAGATATAAGCTTGGAAATTAATAATATTTACAAATTGTGGATTATAAATGTTGTAGAAATATAACATAATTGAGCATTGTGAAGGAAGATTATCTTATGGATGTCTTAGACATATTTGCCTCTGCATCTTCATTTCAATCCTATCTTTACCCTATTGAATCCTATCATGTTCCTTTTATTTCTCTTGTTCTTATTATTTTTTCATCTTCTCTAAGTCCTTCCTTTGTCTTTTCATCTCATTTTCAAGTTTCTTTGTTTCCCTCTTTTCTTGTTCAAGGATTTTATTTACCTTACTATCCTCTAGTTTTTATTTTTTCCCTTCCTTTTATCTCCTCCAACTTCTATAATTCCTCCTTTCATTCTTATTATTATTCAAACAATTTTAACTAGTCATTTTATATAAGAAATTGTGTATGTTTGCTCAACCTAATACTTCCAATGTTTGTGTGAACTAATCTCTATTCAACCCTATCAATTGGTATCTTGATAAAAGTAAATAATTACTCACTCATTCAATTTCATGTTTATTCATTATTTTGTTGATCGTATTTATCTTCTACATGTGTTTCTAATGGATCCAAATTTATAACTTTGAGATGATCTTCTTCCAATTATGTGTTATTTATTTTTTCTTAATCATTACAATTTGCATAGTAGTGAACTACTTCATTTATAAGGATATGAGGTTGAGGAGGTCAACATTATTACAACCACATATTCTATCCATTGGTGTTGGATTACTTGTGTTAGAAATTTCAATCCATCATAAACTATCATAGCTTATTGTGTCTGACTGTCATGACTTGGTGTGTTGTTGATTTCTTCAAATTATGAATGTGTTTATAATTTCATCCATTGCATTATCATATTTGTTTCCTTTTTATTTTAGTGATTTTATTTCTATCCCATAACTCATATATACCATGTATTTACACCATTGCATTATTTTGATCTCTTATTCATTTGTTATAATGGTTGGGGCTTCCTAACATTTTTTTTGTGAGACCCCATAACCAAGTTGTCAATGTAGTTGGAGGGATCCCCTACTTGGATAAAATAGTTATTATGGGTAGCCCATTTTACTCAACATCCCTTTTTTATTGTTTCATTTCATCCTATATACATTATTTTTTGAAGGAAGCTTTCTTTGATGTAATAATATTCTTTCCACTAACTTCAACATTATTCTCAATGTCTTATGATGGATCAGGCTCAGGATAGAGAAAGTGTGTTTACACATAAAAAATAATGAAAACTCAAGAAAACATAAAATAACAAATAAAAATTGGATTTGACTCAATTTATCCTTTTGGATTTATAGCATTATTATTAACCCCTCTTGAAGAATTATTATTACTATAACATTCAATAATAAACATTCTTTTGTATATTTGTAACCATGTGTAATATAGCTCACAATCACACTTACATCAAAATAAGACTATGGAAATTGTTCAAGTGAGCCTAAGCTTCAATCACAAACCTTACCTACATATCCTTCCCCTATCAAAGCGTAAATATGGTGAAATTTTAGCCATTATTGGATGCTTAAATAAAACAAATTATGGTAAAATGGTGGTCATATAGTCTGTGCATGTTAAAATGGTATCCATTATTGGATCTTTAAAAAAATGACTATGTAGATGAAATGAGCCTTAAATGTTTACTTTTATGGTTTCACATGTTAAATTATGGTAAGTAAATAATGTTATAGAGAGTTTTAAGGTATGAATATATTTTCCACCCAATTATGAATGAGGTTTTAATGTTAAGTATTAGTGGTATAAAGGTCAAGCTTTAGTCACACATGGAAAAATTGTATATAATGATCTCTCATGATAAAATTGATTATATCATAAAACCTACATTGATGGATATTGGTATGCCACTATTAAAAAATGAATCCATATATGATCCTTTCTAGATACATCCAGGAAACTCTGAGAGCCCTACAGATACTCCTAGATATGTAGACATTGTAGGCCTATTTATTTTAAAGTTGGGAGTGTTTTATACTAGTTTTTAATAGTTGTATAACTATTTGATCTTTTATGGGAAAATATAGTGGGCTCATAAGTTATCTTTGGAGGAAGTACCAACCAACTTATTGTCAAATGGTGCCTATTCAAATAGTTTTCATCTCTTCTTTATTACATGTTCATACTCTAGTCTTCATAATGGTTTCCAATTATAGTTCTAAAGTGAAATAAAACTTAAGGTATTTATGTCCCTATGGACACTAGAGATGCTACTAGTGACTAGCATTAAATGAATCATTTTTACAATTTGGAAAAAATTAGAACCTTAGACTATTCATTGATGTAGTTGGATAATTTGTAACAATGAGAACTTATTACCTTGGCCTTATGAGCTCTTGTATATTGGTTCACACTAGGGCATGATAAATAACACGTGAGTGCATAAAATAGGTTTTTTTAATTTTTAGATTTTGTATTGGCCAACCTAGTAAAGATAAGTGTAATAGTGGAAAATAGGATAAAAAGAACAAGAGGTATTTTTAATCTAGAAAAATACCAACATACATGTTATGAGTGAAACAATCCTAATGTTGAGATGATATCTTTCTCATTTTTAGCATCAATATGTCAATAAAAATTGATATTTATAGCTACAAGAGCCCTATAGGTCCTTAGGGAGGCCACAAAAATCTATGGAATAGGACCATTGAATTAAGAATCCACCACAATGACAATATAACATTGACCTAGGTACTTCATTGTTCAAACATACTTGGAAAAAATGTCTAAGAAAACTAATACCTTGTTTGGTGATTCCCATCATAATTTATATTTATTTTCAGAAAAGGGAAGAATTCTTGATAAGAAATCTAATACATTTTTTTATATAAACTACATCCAGTGTCTATGGAGAACTCATTAGTAGGAGGAAAAGAGGGATATCATCTCTCTTTCCACCCTCTACTCATAGAATGTACTTAAACTCTCAATTTAATACTACCAAAATTGCCTCTTAGAATTATGGATACTATAATTGAGACTCTTCTAGTGATCCTATATTTTGGTTTGTAGGAGGAGTGGGATTACAAAAAAAAAAACTATGGCTAAATGTATAGATATAGTAAGAGGATTATATCGAGTTGTGCAATATGGAATCTTCTCCCTTATTATTGGCACTGGTTCACTTCATTTGGCCTTAATTTTTAATCCAAGAAATAAGGAAGCTCCAAAGAACCTAAAATTTTCAATTATTGTGGAATAAATAAAAATTACAAGCATACCCTTTATGTTTCAAAATGGTGAAGGGTATTAGAGGACTTCAATTAGTTCATATTTTTTATCCTCAGCCCTGATGGTTTAATTTTTTGATTTAGTGTTGTCAGCAATACAAAAATAAAGTAGATAATATAATCACTAACACATTTAATTATGAAAATCAAATGAACATTATGTGATTTTTTTAGAAATTAAAGGAGTGAAGAAATTATTAGATGATTTTAAAAATGATGGTAGATTTAGAGATGCGTGGCTCATATATAATACCCCATCTACTATTATTTTTCAAGTGGGGTTTATTTTGAGAATAGAGGATGCCATAAAATAAATGGAGGAAATGACTGACATAAAAAATAATCTATATGCTTATAATTTCTTTGTTATAGAATATGCTAAGCTTGGTAATGAAATTTAAGATTATAGGTTATGACAAAAATTAATAAAATTCATCCCTAATATGACCAACACAAACTATATATGCATGCTTGATTCATTAGTGATTCTTCTTTCTTAATGATAATATTTATTTGGATTTTCTATTAAAAAAAATTGGATTTACACTAAATTACACACGACATAAAATACACTAAATTACACATAACATTATCCACATAGACTATATTTGTGCATGTTAAAAACATCTTCAATTTTTATTCAATTTTTTAAGTTTAGTTAGGATTAACTCATTTACCTCCCAATCGTAGTGTTAAAAATTATTGGAGCCTCTACCAATCCTCCCAACAAGAAAATGATTTAATTTAATATATTTTTTGATACATTTATTATTATCATATCGTAATATATTATAAATAGTATATTCTTACACAAAAACAAATTAAATAAGCTTATTATTAGATAAAATAAATCATGTATGTATATAAATATGTTCAATCAGTAAGTCCCACCATAACAATTAATTATTTGATAATTAGAATATGCTTAACATCATCTATTATACCTTTCTCCTATTATGAGTATAAATGGAGGCATATTTAGTTAAATATGAGAAAATTCGGTCCATACTAAATTCACTATAATGTCAAAAGCATCAACATCAAGATGAATATCATGAAACAATAATCATTCCCTAGTCCTAAAATAGGTCAAGATGTGGATAAATGCATTGATTTGGGGGGACTTTTGTGGATGTTTTTGAGTAACATGTACACATTATTACATAACACATACCTGTAATGGAAATAATGTGTACACGTTATTACAATTTAGTATTGGTGATTACCAATCCATAATAGGTACATGTTATAAACTATAAGAAACACATACACATTTTTTATAGTGTTAAAAGTGTGTATACATTTTTTATATTAGTAAAAGTGTGAAAGAATTTATTATAGTAATAAAAGTGCATAGGCCCTATATCTATTAGACATAAAAACAAAAAATCATGCTGAAACCCAAACCAAATTAATCGTTCTTTGCCTTGGAGTCTCATCTCTATGTTATTGTAGTCACATTTTGCTAACATGAGGAGAAAACATACTTCCATTATCCATTACCTCAACTAATTGATAATGCCACTATGGATGGCAGATAAGCAAGAAATATTAAAACCTATTAATACCATATTTTAGTAATTATTTTTATTTACATTGTTTTATTGTTAAAACCAATTATTTTGTTTGAATAGTCCATTCAAGTGTAAGCCAACATCCTTGTAACCCTCCTAACTATCATAGCCCTCTTAGCCCTCCTATAATTCCACAAAACTTCCCATGTAGTCAGGAGGATTTGGATACATACATAATTGAGAACAAAATACAAATTTAAGAGACAATTAAGAGAATGAGGGACCCTAGTTCTACCAACACCCATCGTACATATTTGATTAATACCCTATAATTAGTACTAAGCCAAGTTAACCTAATAATGAGTCAAATTTATATATGGGAATACTATAAGGATATATGTAGGGCTTACTATGTTGAAAAATTGTCATCATGTGAGGTGAAGGATAAATAAATAATAAAAACCCAAATTTATGGATTATTCACTGATCCATCAACCAATGCACCTTTTCTATTATCAGTAAAATATTTTCCAATCCATCAATGCCAATATAGTTTTATAAGAATCAATTTTTGGGGATGATGGTGGATGGTCTTTCATTATGCATCTTTCAATAATCATGAGTTTTCATTGTATTTTTTGATCAAACTCTAATGTAATTTTGTCTTCAATGATATTCCCAATTATTTTAATTACTCAAAGTTTTAGGGTAGATCAAAAGGATCTGCTAGGATATATCAGGTACATGTCATATGCCTAATTGACTTGAAAGAGTCCTACCCAAAATCCACTTCAACATGAGATCTCCTCTATAATGAAATACATAATTGATATTGACACTTTTCATTCACTTCATCCACTTAATGATACACTCATTCAGCACACGAGTAAGCTTTCTCATACTAATGTTGGAGAGGGTGGACATGGGGATAATCCACCTAATGTGCATGTGTAACCTCACCCTTGTATATTTTATGGTGTTATATGCAATCAACCTTCAGATGATGATGGTGGTGCTTTTGAGGGCCTAGATACTATGGTTTTGAGTGATGAGTTTTTAGAACATATATTTGGTGTGCACATCTTAACTAAAAATATGAAGGTATCTTATATATTTGACATGTTAATTTTCAATTATATTTATATTTAAAAGGTAATAATTAATTTACATATAAATTTATATAATATATATATATATATATATATATATATATATATATATATATATATATATATATATATATATATATATAATGTTGTAGGAGGAGATGACACCATCATCTTCACAAGCATTTTATAGATTGTCTATTAATGTATTTGTTAATGTTACCTAGTTGATGTTTACATATTCATAGCTAACTTATGGGCCATATACTAATGCCCCTATTGATGTTACTCATCCAATGTTTACATATACAGATTTAATTTTCTATTAATATTATATTTCATGTATATGCATATATATATATATATATATATATATATATATATATATATATATATATATATATATATATATATATATGCTCAACTAACAATCATATACTAGTTGATTAGTTAATGACCACAATGGAGACTCTTCCATCTCTATGAGCTATAATAGACACATGCATTGCTTATACAATTTCATCTACAATCCACTCATTAAGGTATGTTAACTTGTAATTTTGAATTTTAAATATAGATTTGTTTTAACAAATTTTCTCTATACTTGGGAAAATATAACTTATATGAATGTATTATGTATGCAAGTTGTTTGATGACATCTGATAGTCCTATTTAGATTATTATTAGGTCACCTTATCATGTTTCCCCCCTTTCACACTTGTATGCATGCACCTTGACCTATCACTGACCCTATTGAGCATTAGAGGTAAATTGATCGTGACCATGAGATTGTGGTAAGTGCATGTTTAAATAATTCCTATATTAGTTTAAAATTAATTTCTAAACTTGGTTGCATGTCTAATATGCAAAGTTTATAATACTATTTATATATGAACATGTTCAACTACAGGTGAGCTATGAGCATAAAATGACCCATAATCTAACCTTAAAGGAATCTAAGGCATCTGAGGGATCTCCATCTACTAAAAATGCATCCTAAGGGGAGTATTATTCAAAGAAGTCAAAGAGGGGGGATTTTGATGAGTGGGATGTATTTTATGATGTAATTTTTAGTATGCACATATGAAAATGTACATGTTGTTGGTATTGTGTGCATATATAGCATTCACCCAAAAGTATATTGTGTTCTTAGATGATTTAATTTATTTATGTGTATATGGTAATGTATACATTTTTGTCATTATATACCTATATGTCATTCACTCGACATTCTATTATTTTCTTATTTTGTATGTCTTTATGGCTTTTATGGACACACATACACACACACACACATGTTCACATTTTGTGGTGATCATTTTTCTATGTAAAATTTGGCTCAAATTAATATTTTAAAATTAAATTTGATGGTTGTATGGCCATATTTAAATATGATGATCTTTAATATTTCCTTTTTTTAATTATTAAAACTAACTTACAATCCTTCAATATATGTTGCAATTAAAACTATATGGGATAAAATAGTATAATGGTTGAGATAGAGTCATATATTAGTGTGAGGTGCCTCTCATGATTGGGATACATCATTTGATGATTTTATTTATGATCCTTAATTGGAATGGGGTATTATTTTTGGCTATTTATAGACAATATTTTCATCCTTATTAGCTTTTTTTATCACATTTCATGCTTTGGTTGATGTATGGATGGATATGATGCTTTGATATGATGTGCCCAGACTTATATCTATCTTTACATTATTTGATGATCTATGGTTTAAAATATTTGAAATGTCATACTTTGATTGATTTATAGAGATAATCAATAGATAAGACCCTTTCTTGGATTGTGGATGGTCTATATGTTTGATATGATGTTTTCACTATTCTAATGTGGATACCATTATTACACTTGTTTAATATAATTTTTCACTTATTATTCACCTTTTTTATTCATTAAATTTATAGGAATACCACATTTATATAAGTAGTGTCATCCACTTCAACAATCTAACCAGCCTCTTCGGCCAAGGCATGAAGAACCTAATTTATATCTACTCTAGGTGAAATATTGTAATTCTCATGTCTCCTAAAGCCTTAGATTGTTTTGGTGTTTATAGCTCTTCTATTTCATTTCCTCAAAGTTTTTTCTCCCTCTCCACTACACTTAGCTTGGCCATTTCTTCTCTTCTCATCATATGCCAATATGAGACTGTTAAAAATGATACAACTTCTTTGATTAAATGGGCTGATCTAACTTATGATTCTCAAATATATTGGATAAATGTTCCATATTCATCCTATAATAATAAAATTAATCCTTACCTTCTCATGTAAATGGGGTCAAATCCATTATTTCTTATTTCAACAAATGGAACACACAAATAAATTTTAGGTGCTTATTAAAAATACATGTTAATCAACATCTTAGCTTTGAAATTATTATATCTATGACACCAATAATAAATTTTTACCCTTACCCATTTGCAATGGGGATGGGGAATCCTCTATGGGTTGTTTTTCCTTGATGATTTCTTCCTTGGTATCTCTTCTTCTTCATGTATTATCTCTTGACTTGTAGGTGATGGAACAACTTATTCCTTTTTAAAAACCTCTTCCTTATTTGAATTTCCATTTCAATTAGTTGGGTCAAGTTATAAATTAAATTTATAATATTTTTCATGCCAATGCCCATGCATATTGTAATGAGTACAATAAATCTTGTCTGTATCCTTAGACAGCATTTCCTTCTTCTTCCCCTTATCAATAGGATTTGTTTGGAAAATCCACTCAACATATATATACATTTTCACTTTCAAAGAATCTCAATAGGATGTTTTTATAAAAGCATCCCCATAATAAGGAAATAACACAAAAAATTATTATTATTATTACAATGTTAGGATGAGGATGTTGTTAAAGAGGGTAACTCTCCTGTCAATTCCTAAACCCTTCCCTAGGATATGAAAATTAAACAAATAAAATATATTCATGTATAAATGTGGGGTGATATATGATTTTATATCTATGGTGCTTTGTGGCTAGAAACTCACACTGCCAACACATTTGAGGTGGTGGATAACATCTAGGACCAAGATCTTGGCCTCTGATCATGCTTGATCGAGAGATGGAGTACATGTTCCATCCTTAATAACACCTTTATATTACTAGAATAACCCTCACATTCATATTAAATCCCTATAATGATACCCCATAACACATCGATGGAACCTTGGAAATGAATATATGGCACATGCTATAGTAATCAGTCCTAAAATGTAGCTTTTTTGTAGGAAGAGAATTTATTATCCTCCAATTAAAATTTCCACCTCTAGGACATATTTTAATCAAAATGACTAAGAGGGGGGTTTGAATCAGTCTTCAAAAACTTTCTTATCAATTTCACTTAAGAAATCATGAACCATTCAAATAAGCATATAGATTTAGCAAGCATAAACACCTATCTACATAAACATGAAACACAAGAACACATAATTTTTTTGTGAAACCCTAAATGGGAATAAAAACAAATTATATATTCAAATATACTACATTAATATAAGATAAACACCAAATTTAGTGATCACCAACTTCACATGGAGCACCAACACCATCTAGCTAAGCACCCACTTACAAAGAGGCACAACCCCCTAGATGACTCAGCACCAACTTAGGCACTTGATTGATTTGATTAGCTCTAGGAAAATTTATTTTTCAATCAAATTATGATTACCACCTCTTTATCTCTTCACACTTTTATCCCTCTCAAACTACCTTCTACGTCTCTTTGCTCAATTAGGTCTCTTCACGACTGATTAGGTCATGTGACCTAGATTTTCATACATAGAACCTCTATCAAATTTTCATAATTTTTTATATAAACTCCTATGATCTTATCCAAGACCTTATTATACTAAAAAATGTGTTATCTCATTCACATTCACTCTTCTCATTAAAATAGGCCAAAAATTATCTTATATATATAAGCCTCTTGCTCATATTACCACTTAGTTGGCCAAACACCCTAACCCCTTAGGTTGGCCATGGAATATATATTAGGAAATATAATAAAAATTAATAAAATGTGATTTTATTCACTTTAGGTCTACCATATCTCAATTAGGCCTTATTTCATCTTTAGGTCTTATGGAGACCTAATCTAATTAGGTTTGCTTTAGGACACCTTACACTTTACCCTCCTTGGAACACTTTTAAAATTCACACATAGTATTAAAATTTAATATAATAAGCAAATATACATATAAAAATCTTATATATGCTCCATAACACCTTTTAGATCCAATTACCACTTGGAGAACACCATTTGTACTGTTTAAAATTAGGCCTTCTCATACACATAAAGTCTATCTTGAACTAAAAGAGATTAAACACAAATTAGTTTTAAAAATTTGGAAATAAATAACATATAAATTTTGTTTACCTTAAATACATCACCATGTGATTTATACTTCTCAAAATAAGAGCAAAAGTACTCAAACACTTCTCTGTAAATAACACACTTATAATTGTCAGAACACTCCAAAACCCAATCATGAACAACTTAATCTTAAAAAAATAAAATAACACTTACAATGATAATTTATACTTTAAAAATATAATTTTACATATATATACAACTATAAAATACAAAATTCACAAGGTCTAATGTCAAATATTGGTCTTGCAAACCAATATTTTGCCTTCAGTACATAGTCAAACCTAAACCAATCAACCCATTTTAGCTTCAACATTTCAATCACATTCAATGAATGTAAAACATTATATAAATAATTGATATGAAATACATGTAAAAAAAACATCATGTGCATTATATAATTTAAATCTAGGCATAGAGCCTTAAATTCATCAATGCAAATTTCTTACCTAAAACTGATAGATTCCCTTGAAGCATAGTCATGGTGACAATGACCTTCAACACCTGTATTACCACTTTTATAGACTTAAAATACATGTATATGATCCTATGATATAATTATAAAATTCACATAAATAAATAAAATATGATTAAATGGAAATATTGGCCTTGCAGACCTCATAACTTCACTATACATAGACCTCATTGAGCCAAACAAGTCAACTTATGAGAAAAATTTTCACTATAACCACTAACCTCCAAAACTTAAAAAAAACATGAAAATGTATTTAAATTAATTAAAAATATATTAATTCACTTTAATTCATTCATATTCCATGATAACACATTCTTAAACCTCTTCTCATTATTGCCTACGTTTTTCACTATTTCCATCATCAAGTCTGTTGGCGATTGGTCAACTTGGATGACCAGTTTAGCACACCTAGGGGATATAAAATATACAAAAACCTTCATGGACATAAAATAAAAGTATAAACCTTATCCATAAAATTACTTTCATACTTTACTTGGTCAACTTTGACTGCCACAATAAATCTTTGAGAAACTAACACTTTCTTATAGTGTCTACTCATGCACCTAACAAACCAATCACACCTGGAGGTACCTGGGAGAGTTTAATACATGATCCAATAGTTTTTGTAATCATTTGAGACCATTATATATTGTTTTGAACAATATTTTCCACATTAGGTCATTGTTAGGGTTTTAGAGAGGGTTAACATTATTTTTAGTATTAACGATTGTTCATAAAGGACTGCCCCTCATTTCCAAAATTAATTATTGGATATATTATATAGGACCCTTAACCATATATAATTATAATTTTATGATATCATTTAGAGTTTAAACATGTCAACAAACACCTAAAAGTCCTTCTCGAGTTTGCATGCCTTCATTCTCTGTACTTGAGAGACCTAAAAAACACTTTCTATGTTTTTAATTGCAACCCATGACCTCAAACTTTTTGAAGATGTTTGAAAAAACATATAATACTTATTAAAATACTCACCTACCCATAATTACCTTTGAAATATAACCTCATGCCCCATTAGGCCATACTCTCTCTCTTTGCTTATTTAGATCTTAACTTTTAAATCATATGAGGCCTTCAAAATAATCTTCATGCCTCTTTCCATGTTTTATCCACTTCACTTAAATAATTAAAAAACTCCTCTCATGATAAACCATTTATTTACATCCTTCATAGGCCTTTATAATAGATCATGATGCCTCATTATGATAGGTAGGGTCTATAAATGGTCTAGTTGTAGACTAGACCTATAGGTCCTACCCCTATAAACTCACACTAAGACTCTCATGAGTGATCCAATTCCTCACATACATGTTCAATAAACCTCATATAGGATATTATTCCTATTTTCATCCATATCACCAAGCCACCATTGTCAAACCTTCTCATTAGGACTCTACATGCCATGACTAGTGCCATGACAAGGCTTCTCGAGTACTTGAAACTTGACAACTAATCTTGAAACACTCTTTGATGGTTATACACCTTGATTACATTAATTACATGCTCCTAAATCAATGTCATACCTATGAACATACCTCTTCATTTTCACCATGAATATGCTCATGATATGACTAGGCTTCTTAAGACACTTTATACTCAAAGACTAATACTCAAGCATGTTTACCTCAATGATGATATAAAACAATAACATTCATGATACAGAACTCTCACATCATTTTAAGAATCTCTTTCTGATAAACATGTTCTCATGACCTCATGTATACCTAGAGCCTCATAGCTATTCTTCACTACTTACCTGATCATCAAACCTCTTTGTGATAACAATTACAATACCAAGATGACCTAAATCATGAAATTAAACTTATCATCAACCAACAAAGGAATCATTAGGTTGCCTTAAAATTCTCTCAAAGACCACTCACCATACATCTTCACCAGATGTGCCTTGACATCAATGAAATCAACCTTGACATCAATGACAACATTTCTCAACAAACTCCCCCTTTATCATTAATTGAAAAAAATTCTTCAATTTGATTACTCTCATCTCTCCAAATATAGTCAATCTTCCTTATTAAACTTTATCCCCCTTTGACAATAATGACAAAGGGTCATACATAATATAAATTTTTAAACCATACCTTATTACAACACATGTTATAAAGCATTACTCCATGAATACCTCCTTAAAATGAACTCAAAACACAATACCAATCACCTTATGTTGTCATGACTGATATGACACAAATAATTGATCACACACTAGCCCACCATATTATTGTCATCAACTACACTTGGAGCTTAGAATAACCTAAATAGAGCCTCCTTAATTCAAGCACCCACCATGATTTTTTTAATATAGTAATGTCTCCATGAAACCTAATGGGGTCACCCATTTCCATTGGATAGTATAACAACACAAGCTTAGGATATTCCTAGATATCCATGTTTTCACAAGATTGAATATCCTTTAGTATCCTTTTAGGCTTAATTTTCACTATACGTTTGACCTCTTCATCAACCATTTAATCATTAATATGAGCTGACAATATATGTTACTAGATTGGTTTCACATTTATATTATGATCTATCATAACAAAGAGTCCATTTGAGCTTGTAGATTGATTATGACCTACCTTTATTGTCTTTGGTTTCCACACATTCATTTTTTTTAATCTTATACTCTATGATCTTCAAACCTCTTGTTTTGACTTAATGATATTCTTAATCTATTAGGGTATAATCTTGCAATGTGTCCCACAATATTACAACTATAGAAAATAACCTTATACATACCTCTTGACTAATGATTCCTATCATAATCCCATGGATATTCATTTTTAGAGGTTCTTTTACACTCTCTTGCTCTAAGACCAAACTAATTTCATGTATAATAGTAATCATTAAATGAATTAGCATACCTTATAACATTAGACTATTTGATAGGTATTTTATGTCAACCTTCTTGTCTTCATTAGCTTTCTCCTTAACTTGAGTCGCCTCCATTTGGTCTTCTTTGAAACAAAGAGCTATCTTATCACATGCATATTTCTAACTATCTAGGGTGTTATTTAGAGCATCGGTACACTTTTAAGCTTGATAAAGGTCTTAAATTTGATAGATGCTTGATCCAACTCAACTCTCAAGGATTCCATTTCCCTTCCATACCTAGTGCATTATTCCTCTTTAGTCTTTAGGCTTGCAGTGACTATCTCTATCTATGCTTCAATTTGATTGATAATCTCATCATACTCCTTAGATGTGTTACTAAAGCTCTCCTCAAACAAACCAATTTTATATTCATAGTCTTTAACTAATGATGATAGTTTGTGATTCTTTCTTCTTTGAAAATTTAACTTTTCTAGGGCACTCACCAATTCTACCTCAAGGTTCACTTCAACTTCTTGTTCATATGATTCTTCATCATTCATAAGGCCTTTAACATTTGGAGAAACCTTTATTATCTATTTCTATATCCATAAATAAGGTTTCATTTTTGTCATGTTTAGGTTCGTTATTACCATCATCACTATCAGTTGTTTCACTTACATCAAATGAGTTATTATTTTATTTGATGTAGAAAATTCTCTTGTTCTTGAATGACCCTTTCTTACCTTCATACTTCCTAAAATATTAATTATACTTTTCAAGCTTATAGACATTATTATCATATCCATGATGTTCATCATGTTCTTCATCATGCTCAGTCTTATCCTTATTAGGACACTTAGATGCAAAGTGACCAGTCTTACTATAGTTGAAACATTTAAAAGGCAACTTACCCTTGTACTTACCAAAGCCAAACCTCAATTTCCTTGCAAACATGGCTATCATTTTATCATCAAAAACATCTAAGCATTCCTCATCCTTTAACTTCTTGGATTTTAACTTATTCTCAACTTT
>JARHVA010006455.1:705000-909190 GCA_037957365.1 Torreya grandis | reverse complement strand
GTGGCTTGATCTTAGGGCTTTAAATGGCCTTCTTCTTGGGTATCAAATCCATAACCATTTTTGGTGATTCTTAGTTGGTGGTTAATCAGGTTAATGGTTCCTATCTATACAAAAATGAAATTATATAGTGGATAAACATCATGTAGATACACTATTGGGATCATTTGACTCTTATCTCTTACAAGTTGTTCCTCGATCTACAAATAAGTTTGTTGACATAATGGCTTCACTTCACACATACCCTATTCATCCTCTTCCTCAAAAATCTATATCACTGTGCATTACTTAACATTACCCTCCTATGTATCAACCAAGATCCTCTTTATAGGAAATTTAACATCCAAACCACATGACTTCTGATACAAGCAACTCACGGATTATCTTTCCTTTTCTATTACCCCTTTTAATCTCTCCAATAATGGGATATGTGACTTCATAAAACATGTTGCTCATTACACTATGCTAGGGGGACTTCTCTACAAGTTGGGTTTTGATGGTCTCCTCCTTATATTCCTAACTATTATTGAGACTACCTTCTCTATTAAATAAGTCCATGATAGGATTTGTGGTGGACATTTCAATGATCACACAGTTTCTAAGCGTATCCTTTGACTCAGTCATTATTGGCCAATAGTCCATCAAGACTATAGTGATTATGTTTGGTGTTGCATCAAATTTCAATAACATGCTAACCTCCTTCATATTCTAATTCATGCATTACAAGTCACCAAAGAATTTTAGACCTTCTCCCAATAGGGCTTAGATTTAATTAGGGAGATTAACCCTCATTCATCCCTCTATCACTGTTCTATCATTACTACCACTGAATACTTCACCAAGTGGGTCAAGGCTATTCCTCTCATCTCCACTAAGGATGAATTTTTTTTTGACTTTATCAACCATCACATCATCTATCATTTTTTTGTCCCTCATAAAATTATAATAGACAATGGAAAATATTTCAAAAATAAGACTGTCTAAAGTCTTTGTGATACATGCAGAATTAAATTAAGCTTCTCATCACTGTACTATCCATAAGTGAATGGACAAGAAAAAACTTCTAACAAAACATTGACCAAAATTCTCTTGAAGGTAGTCAACAATATGGGAAAATATTGGCACACACACATTCCCTTTACTTTATGGGCTTACCGCACTAGCATTCAAACCCCTATGAGTGCTACACCTTTTTCCTTGGTGTATGGGATGGATGTTGTTTTGCCTCTTGAGGTTTAGATTTCTTCTCTTTTCATTTATCTAAAATACATACTTAATAATGATAACTTTCATCAATAACATTTGGCTCAACTTGAATTGCTTGATGATCATTGTCTCATAGCCCTCAACCACCTCCAAATCTATCAAGAACATATCAAACACACTTACAAAAAAAACATCAAAGAGTGAGATATCAATATTGGAGATCTCATCTTCAAATAAAATAAACATGTGACAAACATGGAGAAAATCAAATGGGGTAAGTTTTCTCCTAATTGTCTTAGACCCTACATCATAAATCATAAGTATGGCTTAGGAACTTATCACTTGTCTTCTCTTGAAGGAAGGATATAACTCGAGACTTTAAATGCCTTACACCTACAACCATTATTTTATTAAATAAGCATCACATCATCTCATGTTTAACTTGAGATTGTCCCTTGAGCACCCCTATTACATTCATTCCTTTCCTCTTAACCCTTACTCCTAAACACTTAGTTAACTTACGAAGTGCTATGGTTTTTCCCTCAAAGTGGAAAAATCCTAAGCCTCTATAGACTTGTCCATGACTAAAAGAAAAAGAAAAAAATGGGATATGTAAAAAAGTTCTAATCTCTAAGGTCATGTTTCTCAATGTATACTTCTCCCTTGAAGGATAGCTATGTAACTTCTCTTTGCTACTATTAATAGAATGCTCCCTTAAAGGACAACTATTTAAAAATAAAAAACAAAAGCTTTAACCACTCCCTTGAAGGATGGCTAGGTCAAGATTTATTCTCAAAGTGAAATAAAAAATAAAAATATTCTCATATTTATCAGTGTCATATGACCTCAACACATATAAAATCCCATTGTAGGCTTCCCGCATTAATCAACTTACACACATACATAAAATAAAAAAGATATTTAAGTCATGGACTTGCCTATAGTTTCTCTTGAGTCACCCACATTAGGGGGATATCATCCCCACTTCTAAGGTTATGCTACTAAAAAAAATTCACTCATTTACCCTTTTTTCCCCTCATATTCTTTCAAGGGAATTTGAACTTGCTTAACACAAGGTGAACACAATGCTTCTCTAACAAACAAAATGGTCTAATATTGCAAAGCATGAAAGAGGCTCATATTCTTGAGCCTATTTATGTTATGATTATGTATTTTTCTAATATATGAGTATTCTAACTCTTTTACATCCAAATCACATGTTTATCTCTCTATTGAGATGAAAATTTCATACAAAAACTATCAAGCCTACTCTATTTATTTTAAGCATACACCATCATAAATATGAAAAAATGCTGAAATAAAATAACATAACCAGCCTATTCATTTTAAGTATACACCATCACAATATGGAAAAATGCTAAGATGAAGCTAACAAACCAACTATGCATATATCATCACATATATGGGAAATGGTAGTCTAACTCAACTCACATACTCAACATTAATATCAAATTATCATAACATCAACATAGTAATAATCATCTATATCAACATCATCATCATAATCACATTAAATGCATCTCAAAATCACAATAAATATACATCTCATATATATATATATATATATATATGCTCAACATACATGTATATCCATACATCATCACAATATCATCTCTCTCTCAAAATATACATCCCTCATCTTTAGCTCATACGCTGGTGTGCATTTAACATATATATATATATATAACTCTGGCACTTAGAGTCATCGAGGATCTCCACATGATCATGAAGACGTAGTGTCATCACCACTCCTCTCTCGTCTATGTTTACATGAGCTAGAAGCTGTGGCACATGTCACTGATCTCTCCTAATCTCTAAACTCAAAATACCTCTAAAATTATGGGAACTCCCTGATGACCCTATCATAATAAGCAATATCATCAAGGGTAGTAGTATACCTCACTAGAGATATAGTTTATGTTGGTCCCATCACACCTACTGAAGGCTCAACTATACTAGTCCTTGTGGTGGAGGAGTAGCCTAACCTGATACTCTCAATCTATCCCTTTTTACTATCAGTGTAGTAACTTGACCCTATAATACCTTGATCTAGCCCTATAATACCCTGACTTGGATTTTTAATGTCACCACCTATCCTTATAAAACCAATACATATGCCTGAGTTATATCTCAAGCATGTACTACTACATCTCAAGCCTACACTACTGCATCCTATCCTTGTATCACTACATCTAGTCCCTATATCACTACATCTCATGCATATACAACTCTCTCTCTCTCTCTCTCTCTCTCTCTCTCTCTCTCTCTCTCTCTCTCTCTCTCTCTCTCTCTCTCTCTCTCTCTCTCTCTCTCTCTCTCTCTCTCTCTCTCTCTCTCTCTCTCTCTCTCTCTCTCTCTCTCTCTCTCCTCTCTCTCTCTCTCTCTCTCTCTCTCATCAACCACTAAAAATTTGGTGGTGGCCTCCTGACCTCCACTATGGGATACGAACCTACTCACCAAGCCATATGTGTCATTATGTACCCTAGATCTACTACACCCAACCCTACTAGTAGCTCCTCAAAATCCAACCCATCTATATCTTATGGCAAGGGTAGGGGTGCCTTTATATCATCCCACCTATATCAAGGGAAGGTAAGAAGTACATCTTGTAGTAGGCCAAACTACCTCCTCACCCATGCCATGAGTACCATCTCTAGCTCACTAGCTCATCTCCCTCTAAACCATAATGTACTATATAATCCAACAAGCTAATCTACCTATCCTCTGAATGAAGGGTATGTCAAGTAGGGTCTCTACACAATATCTTTAGGGATCAAACCCTCTATCATGCACCTATAATAATCAATATCACACACTATGTCATCTACCTAGGTCTGGGCCATCCCATCTCTCCACTATTTGAAACCAACCCTAAAGCTAAATAGAATCATGGTAGGTAGCCCCAATGGTCATGTCACCATGATATGCTCATATTCCAAACAATGAATTAAGTACCTGACACACAAACTATATCACTATCACAATCTCAACCCCCACAGCTCTCTATATAACTATGCCAAAAACACTAGTTCCCATGCAAATATATTCCACTACTCAACCATCTATACCAAAACACTTGTCAATGCAATAAAAAATCTCCCACCATCTGCATCTATTAATGCATACACAATAATCCCTATCATCATCAAAATTCCCAATTGATGTTACTCCTCATCAGCAAGATATAATGGCTCATAGGTGAAGCTCTTTGAGTGATAGGTCACCTCGCTAACATGCTACCCAAATAATGCTACCATGTGAATGTCATGTTCCTCTCTCAAATATGAAAAGATATCCTCACCTTAGAGTGGTAGCCATAATATCTTGTATACATCTTCCTAAGTCACTATCAACTCTCTGATCGGTAGATAGAAGGTGTTGATGGTATGATCCCACCTCTCAATCAATGCTATCATCAAACTCATGTCTCATGTAACCCTATAATATCATCCCAGTCCCTCTAATCATATGGCTACCATGTGCTCCCATTCATCTGGGGTGACATCTTTCCTTATCTGAGTTAGTAGCCTCGATAGGCAATCTTGTATTGTCAACTCCAACCTCACCTACATCCATACACATAACTCAAGTAACATAATTTATAACATAACCTACAAATCACCTTTTTTCCTTCTCTTTGGGATAACTACATTGGTCTGAGGCCCTTTACCAGGCTATGTAGGTAGCACTGAGTTGACACAAGGTCTTTTGAGGTTAGTTTGACCATATATCCACCTAATTATCTCACCTACTCTACCCTCTCTACCCTAGGCTTCATTGCCTCTCTTTCTACCCTAGGCTTCACTGCATCTCTCTCCACTCTAGGCCTAACTACCTATCACAATCCTAGGCCTCATGGCTTATATACCTAACCTCTGACCCTATGACCTATATTTTAAGCATTAAGTCTCCTAACCTATCTCAACCTACCTTTCTTTTATCTATTTTTGATAACACACTTTTAACCATACCTTAGATCTTTTTCCCTAGGCTCTAGGAGAACTACATTGGCTTAAGGCCCTCAATTGGGCTATATAGGTAGTACTTAATTGACATAGGGTCTTTTATGGCTAGCTCAGCCATTAGGCTAGTTGACTACTTCAATTAGGAATCCAAATTGACCATTTTTCCTATTTTTGGGTTCTTCATAGTCACTGACATTAGTTTTTAATGTTGACATCAATTCTTGGTGTCGGTCAACATCAATAGAACCTACCAACATCAGCACCTTGTTGATTGATGTCGGTGCACCCCACTGATGTCAATGACTGGTTTAGTCCTAGGGCCAAATGACCTGTCTCCCACTATTATCTTTTTCCTTAAAAACCTATCCCAAATCCCTCCCAAATTAACTTAAGCCTACCCCACACTATTTCCTACCCCACTCAACACATTTTTTCATACCAAACATTAAATTTAGCCTAAAAAAAGCAAATTAACCAACTCAAATTCAAAATCAAGTCAAAAGGGATCTTACCTCATATCTCCATCTCCTCCAGGCTATAATAGTTGGCTCTTGAGGTAATAAACCACTTTTTGGGTCCCCTCCTAGCTCTCCCATCTTCGTCACACTTAGAGATCTTTTATCTTTAATAAAATTTCACAAATGAGCTTTGGTGGGCTACCAAACCCCTTTTTGTCAGGTTTGGTCACCCACCTATGTTGACAACCTTGACCTAATCCACTAACATCAACACTATTTCCCACTAATATTGGTACCGTTCAATGATGTTGGAACTATTTACTATCGACATTATAAATATGACCGATGTTAGTACCATTGCATTAGAGTTTCTACCAACACTCACAATCCTTTCAACTCTACCCCTAATTTGAGATAACCAACTTGGAGATCATGTATATCTCTCTGACCATGAAAACCAACTTGGAGATCACATATATCTCCCTAACCATGAAAACTACCCTTGGAGATCACTTAAATCTCTACCCACAATGACTTCACCTAGGTATCATGAATATCTCCTCGCTTATTAACCCTTTTACACCAACCTTACATCGCTTGTCTAGACCACTTATGGTATTCTGCAATAGTTGACTATTATACGCATGCATGTATATTAGGTGTTTTGGATGGTGACAAAGCTCATCCTATCACCTACAACCTTTATCATTTCCCAAGGGCACTTCCTACCTTGGACACCTAAGACACATGGACCAATTAGAGATACAACTTTGATTATTTTGACCTTATCAACTATCACTTACAAGCTATGTTTTGGTTATTTTTATATGATTCATCCTCAACCTTATCTTTTCTTGACTTTATTGACTATATATCTTCATATTATAAACACAAGTAGTGGTACCACATTCTCCTTCACTCACCCAATTAACTTCTTATCAAGCCAATACTCGATTTTGGTTTCTCCTCCATTAATTCCCATTTTGAGGGGGGATACCTCATACATTTACCTAGAGCATCTAACTCCTATTTTTGTCTTGCAAATTGTCAGTACAAATTATTAGACAAAAATGGAAAAATGTAGACCCCAAAATTATGTCACACATGTGTGTAACTCCCTGTATTGAAACCTCCTTGAGCCCTTTTCAATAAATAATGATTAGCCTCCCTAACCCATGCTTTTACCCCTCACACATTTAATTAATTTAAAATATTTTATTAAGTTAATTAAAAAACCCCTTTTTCCACCTTACCTAGTCACCTCATCCTAAGACCAATTCTCCCATGATGAGTCACCTCAAGACTTAGTCCCCTTATCCTAACTACCCATGACTTATTCTCACCTCAAAAATAAATTCCTAACCAACTACATCCTTAACCTCTTATTTTTACTATTTTATAAAGGATATCACACTTGGCATGAGAAACAAAAAAATAGGCTAAAGATAGTACTTTTACCTATTCTCATGCCACTGATGTTGGTCAACTCATGATCGATGTCGGTGGGGTCACTAATGTCAGTTATATAATCCAAACTCCAAACTAATGTTTAGGTCAGTAAAAATCAATAAAACTCATTCTTATTTACATATAAGCTTTTGGCATTCAACTTTTGACATCATGGCTTACTATTATCTCACATAAATTAATCTAGAACAAGAACCAAGCTCTTGAAAACCAACAACACTCACTTGTTGTCTCTATTCAAGGCACTGGTTTAGACTACCTGATAGGAGCCATTCATCTAGCACTTATCATTTAATCACCACTCTAGCTAAGTACATCACTTATTTTGTAAGTCTTTCAGTAGTTACTTTACAACTCCTTTACATCTATTGTTTATTACTTTAAACATTCCTGACTGAACCCCTGTGAAGGAGTTATAAAGCTTCCATGCTTGTTTTCCCTTGTGCCAACACACTAAACCTCTGACGAGATCCATCCAAATAATGATTTCTCTCTCACAACTCTCCCTCAATCTTTTAGACCTGACCAAAACCTTTCCCAGACCTAGAAAAGCTTTTTTCAAGATCCTAGGTAATTATTTCCCCTATCAACATTGGAAGCCTAATCAATATCGATCATACTACCCTATCAACCTTAGCATCATAACCAATATCAGTTACTTCCTCACTGACCTCAATAGCCTAACTGACTTTGGTAACTATGGATTTCTAGTAACCCTTCTAAGACCTACCTAAATAACTTCTAAAATACAAACTAAATATACCACCTACACTCTTTTACCTTTTGCTACACTCAAGTTGAAAATAATGGTGACATTATCTCTCTTTTACTCTCTCTTTTCCTCTCTCTTGATTATTTATTACTCTTTTGTCTCTCAAAAGTGGGATGTCATCTATAAATAAGTTTGACACTTCCTAAAATAAACGCGTAGATTGGCATCCCACTCATATATATACTAAAAAATATTTTGTGGTAGTGCTTTCTTACTTGTAGGTAGTCTTCCCCAACCAAAGAGGAGTGCTTACAACATCTAGATATGATGCACAAACTAATATCGGTTCATTCTAATCACTTATCCCTATCCTTCTCTATTTTTCTTTAGACTTTGAATAGACAAATTTTAGAAAAAAACTAACTACTTTTAGTAAGATTCTCTTAGCTTTAAGAATATGAAATTATTTACTAACAATGACAACCACATGAAAGTGGAAGCTTATTTGGCAGTACTAGCCTACAAAAAAATTGTTAGTAAGTAATTAAAAATGAAATTTCTATATACTACCTATAAATTCAAAAATATTTGATAAAACTAATTACAAATACATTTGACAAGTCAACATACATTTGAATCTAAAACTAATGAACCAATAAGACTTAATCTAACCTTGATAGTAGAAAGAATAACTTCATGATATCATGCATGAACTTTCAATATATTCATATTTAATTACATATTATGATATTTGAGCAATTGAATATTTGTTGTAAGAACCAATTTTAAATAATGCAGTATCTTCCTATGTATTTCAAAGTCTTTAAACAAACATACATCTAAATTTTTGATAGGATATCATCAAAACCAAGTTCTAGTGAATACAATAGACCCAATGGGATAGTCAATGTTTTCTTCATTTATAACTATGGAAGTCAATTTTTTGTTTTCCTCTACACACCAATATAAGTAGTAATTTTTTCCCTCTTCATTATCCTCATCTAAAATAACTATAAAAACATGCCTTTTACCACAAAAAATTAACACTATCAAGATAGATAATGAGAATAAATAGTACATAATGATTGATCTTTTGCCTGGTTAAAATAGATCAGATACATGGTCAAATTCATATGATGATGTCATATTTATAAGTTTTAATACTAAAAAAACCTGATATATGTCAATTGGAATTAGAGGTATGTAGTTTTAGTCATCCACCCACTCTTATGACTCACACTCATTCCAAGTATGATCCATGCATTTAAAATAAAAACATGCCAATTGTCTCATATGAATAGTCCAAAAACTTACGTTTGAGCTACGAAATGAGTGGATCTTTCTTGATCCTTTTATAGTCATACAATACTCATAATTTTCCGAGTGTGCTTCCTCTATCAACCCAAAAATTTCTATGAATAATATAATTTTATTGAGAACTATGACACATTTTTATTATTACACTATTCAACAATGGTTTTTGCATCAATAAAAAAACACCATCTTCAAACTTCAACTCCTCTCTTATAATATATCTTTTTACACATGCTTTATCACCACCATGATCTCCTTTTCCATGGTTAGCCTTAGTGAAACTTTAAATATGTTATACTCCAGTGGTAATGTACATCTTTCTCATCTATTAAAAAATCCATACATTCTTGAATTATGATGTGCAATTGTCTAACCAAATGTAATGTTGATTGAAAGTAGTGTTCCTCTTAGTTACCTATGGAACATCTCAAAAAAACATCACATGTACTCTATACAATGTGATAAATCATAACTGACATAGAAATGGTACTCCCTTAATATTTTTTAATCTTTCTATATACTATCAAGTTCATGTATGAATGTTATATAGGAATATGGAAACTTGTATTGAATTGTAATACTATGATTGAACTTCCATTTGTAGTTTGAATGTGTAAATATTAGAAAAGTAGAACACTAAAATAATATAACAAAGTGGTAATGTGTCCTTTCTTATCTTGAAATGTTTATTCAACCATCTAGCCCTATGTGTGTTCCTTAAATACTCATAAATATTTTCATCCTTAAATTTGACCATAAATTCTAAAATAGGTATTTATTTTGTAACAAGCTCACACCTTTTAGATTTTTTCCATCTTTTACTTGATATATCACATATTTATATTTGTTCAAACCAACTAATTATTTTCCAATTGCACTTGTACTCTCCTCATAGATACATTTTTTTAATTTTGGTAATCCACCACAAATGTTATAATTTCCATCCAAACATGTTTTGTTATTAAAGAATCGTCCATCTGGTCTTTCACCAAAAATGGTTAGAATAAATTCCCCAGCTGATTTTGGTGGAATTTATATGCCACATTCCTACATAGTGTTTTGAATATAAAAATTATAATGTATATAGTGTAAAAAAATCATAGTACAATTAAAATTCAAAATGTTGCCTACAATAATAAGTGGTGTGTATGTGATTTATTTTTACATAAAATAGTTTAGCCATCTCAAAATGTCTTTGACTAATAGAAATTTGTAGATATTTTTTTCAAAAACTTAAGGTACAATTGTTTTTGGGTCATATCCAATAAATATTTCAGATTTAGTTCATGGTTATGAGAACCAACTCTTCTTTTCACTACGTCTCTTTTATTAATAAAACTCTTGTATTGTCTTTCCAAAATTATGAAAATAATCTTTGAGAGCATCCGCTATAACCTTGTCATTTTGTGTAAGTCTACCAAATAATACCTAGAGCTTAGTGGTATTGACATCATAAAGTCTTTGGCATATTCCAATTCCTTCCATTATTATTTTCTATTTATTTCTAGTGCTTAGCTAGTTTTTGAAATCAATCATTTTATTTATACATTAGGTAACATTACATTTTTTTATTATGTGATTTTGGGCCTATAGTATGTTATGCATCATGTACATTTTAAATAATTTCATTATTTTAATCATCCATGTTAGATGTTATTAGTCCTAGGGTGTAAATTTTAGGCCTCATCTTAATGAATTTCATTAACAAAACAAACAAATAACATTTCTGACTATCAAAATCTAATTTATCAAAGAAATTACGCTAGTTTTTATCATCTAGTCTTCTTGAATGGTGGTCAAACATTTTTTTATGAATTGGTTTCAAAATGTTTTCAGAAATTTAAATTAAGTACTTGAATTTTCTATGCATAATCCTTGGAGTTGTTTTTAATGGTGGAATTTGTTGAGAGGATGTTTCAAAATCATTATGTTCACTAATAGTTTCTTCATTATTAGTTTCATTACTTAATTATGGGATGGAATTTTCTTCATTGTTCCTTTCATCATTATGTATTTCCATGAAATTATCTTCATTGGTAGGGGTAAATCATCATGAATAGATTCATCATTAACAAAATCAAAAACTTTATACTTTGAATGTGGACTTAAAACATAATTTGGCCTTCTAGGTAAATATTTATCATCGTTCTCAACTCATTATTATCAATTTCATCATTATATATGACATTTGGATCATTATGGATAGTATGTGTACCTTGTATCAATCAAAATGCTTGCATCCATACCTTTTGTTTTTCTCTCAACTCTTCTAATTGCTCTAGTGTTTTATGATTTAACTTCTTCCTCATCTTTGAACAAGTTACATCACCCATGACTAGACAAATAACAATTTGATTCTTTTTTATGGTGGGGATAAAGAATAATTTTATTCCTTTTGATGGTGGGGGACCTAAAGAAAAAGTTAATTCCTCTTGTCTTCACCTAGAAAATGTAAAATGATGTAGAGAATGTATATGAGGTCAAAATACCCTAAAAATAAATGTTAGACAAAGATTTTTTTATATTAAGATAGTAACACATACATGTTATAGTGTTTATGTGTTATAATACATACACATTATATATATTATGTATATGTGATCATATATCATATCATTCTGATATATGATTATATTACGTGATACAAACCTATGTTATATGATTATGTGATGCAATCCAAATAATGAAATATTACTATGTCAAACAATACTATGTAATTACCTCTGTATTTGCATTTGTGATATAATTCTAGGGTTATATACCCATATATTACATCCTATACAATTTATTGATCCCTAACTTAGGTTCACTAGGCTCAATTTGACCCAAATCACATGTTTAATTATAAAAATTGACTAATTAGATTAATTCATGACTAATTTAGGCCCAAATCACATCTATAATTACATCAATAGACTAATTGGATCAATTCATGACTAGTTTCGAATTGGCCCCAATTTCCTTCTTAATTGAATTAATGAACTTTTTGATTTATTTTATTATGATATTTGGGTAAATTGACCCCCAAATTACTTCAATATTCTCAAAATTAGGTTAATGAGGTTTAATTTCATCTAACTTGCATCAATCATTATAATAATGGACTAATTTGGTAAATATGTTAGGAAACATGAGTTAATTTAGCCCCTTGTATTACATCAGACACTCACATTTAGGTTTAATGGGTTCATATTGGATCCAATTACCTTCATGTTTTTATTTATAATTGTTGAACCCTAAATTTTTTCTATTTATTTTGGTAATGATGCAGAATAAGTATGGCACAGAAGACCATGGTTTAAGAGATCATGGCACAAGAAGACCTAGTCAGAGGGGATGCATAAAAAATAAAGAATCTGAGAATGAAGGACTTGATATATTAGTGAAAGACTTGGGGAACATGAAGGAAGAAAGAAATTTTTGAGGAGTTATTCTCAAGGACAAAACAAACTTCAATCACACATGAGTTTGGCATCAACCCATATGAAGATAGACACTTGACAATGAGGATCCAACATTGAATAGGAATATAGGGTCAAAAATCCCAGGTCCATAAGAAAATGAAGTATATAGCTACAAAAACTCATAAATATTATAATAACTTGGTTAGGGAGAACCAAATATAAATACCCCTATGTAGAGGTTTTTAATGCTACTGAACATTGATATTATACAAGGTTTGATTATGGAAAATAGGGAAATCATGGGAATCATTGTAATACTATTATTTCACTATAGTTGATGGTTAATTTGTATCACCAAGTTTACAATACATCTATTATGTAACTTATGGTTCTTATTTGATATAATGATTAAAATCTATATTATTTGAACATGTGCAATAAATATTGAATCTCATGGCATTTGTCATTATAATCATGTTTGTTTACTTAACTGAAACTAGGTCCACAATTATGTATTTATTGTTTTGTTTAGTCAGTGATTAAGGTATATGATCATGCACCAATATATGATGAGTATATTTCCATGAGACATAACCCATGAGAACCAATTTCTTGCTACATTATTTAGGTGAGAGCATAAGAGCTCAACATTACATGAGATGTCAACATGTTAGCTTGTTGGGAACTAGTTACTTTAGCACCCCTAGGGAAAGGTCTAGATAAAAAATAACCTAACACTTTGGTTTTGTTGTTAAGATTCATAGTGATTATTATGTAGTGATGGAAAATGGTTGATCATGTATCTCTTAAAAAAATTGAATGATGGCTTACTGAGGTTAAAGATAAATTTATAGTTCTATATCTTGAACTAAGAGTTTATACATGTACATGAGTTGAAAAACATATCTATAGATCTTTATAAGAAAATTTATTTATATAAGTCCCTATTCATTTACATACTTAGCTCTCAGCTTATGCTCAAGACCATTCAAAAAAAATTGGATGAAGGAGAACTTGCTTGATAGAGCATCAGAGGGCTTTAACACACTTGGGAGCATTATGGAAATAAGTTGTTAATATCTAGTGGAGCAGGATTTTGAATAGATATATCTTAGATTATGTCATAACCACTTACTCCTATCTAAAAGAATTAATGTTCTATTTTTTCTATGAACCATGTGGTTGATAAATTAGGCATTTCCTACTAGAAGTGAAAAAGTTGTTTATTGATTCTAGACATAAAATTTTACCTATGGAGGGTTAATCTCATACTTGCATGAAAAACATGGTTGGGAGGGGAATGCAGGGGTGTTTATGAAGGATTGTTAGTTTGGAATGATATTTAGTTATCAATAGTTATAAAAGTATAAATATGATGAAGCTCGGTGAAGGATTATAGGTGGAAGTGAAATAGGAAGGGGATGAGAAGACTTAAGAAGTGTTGTTAGATTCCACAATGAAGCAAAAGAGAATAAGGAGGACTCACCAAATTTTTAACCATGACAAATTCTAGATTTTTTATATGTGAGAGAAACTATCTAGGTAGTGGATACTGAAAAACCTTAAATAAACCAACTCAGTTCCTCAACCATAGTACGAGCACACACTTTTGAGCTCAATAAATTAATAATACATATATGGGATACAAATAGTGTAAATTTCAAGACTAACTTTGTAATATAACCTTTAGTTGAGAAACTTGTGGACCATAATATATTAACTCTTTCCTTTCCTATTCAATATAGTTTCATGACCCAACTTGGTATGCTTGGTGGCCCTAGAATAAGTATTGGGTAGAATACTGACACAAGTATAATAAACTAAACGGATACTATGCCCAACATCTTAGGTGTTTTAATTATTTTCAGATGTAGGAGAGGTAGACTAGGTGGTAGAATGATTGGTGGAGTAGGAGGTGGAGTAGGAGGAAGTGGTGGACTTCCCCCCAAGAACAAGATGTAGAAGTTCTCAGCAAACACCATTATAAGTACCTCAACCACCTACTATGTATTATGGAATGATGCTTCATTTAATAGAATATCAAGGCATGGAGAATACTTTAGAGTATGTCATAAGTGGAAACTTATTTTCATAGCAAGTGGCATAACTTCCTCTAAGTGTAAAGTAATGTAATTTACAACTACACTTTTGGAAATAACACACAAATGGTATAGTACATATGGCCCTCAATAATTAGTAGTTTATTATGACCAGATCAAGACAATATTTCTTCAAGAGTTTGATATTATAAAATTTGAGTGATAAAGTATTGTTATACTAAAGAATATAAAACAAGAGCTAACTAAAAGCATGCATGAGTATGATGCATGATTAAATACACTCCTATATAATCTATCATTAAATATTAATAGAACTTAGCATGCCTAGAGGTTTATGTGAGGTTTGTTACTTCCTTTTAGATGAATGTTTTCTCATAGGACCTTTACTAGCCTACACAAGGACCAAGAAGTTACCCTCCACACTAAAGCTATTGGTAACATTAATACTAGAATCAGTCCCTTTATGGAAGCTCAAATCGCTTAAATGGCAACACAGTTAGAAAAGATGACTACAAACAATGCTCATGACACTCAAGGTAGTCTATGGTGTATCAATTGGAGTCTAATGGTCATAATAGAAATAATTTTCCTCGTAAGAACATTCTTGTTTTACTAAAATAGTCTTGTGAAATTTTCCATGAAGAGCACAACGTTCATTATTATCCTCTATTACAAAGGGACACACAATCTAAAGTGTTTGACTAATGAAAGATATGTAATGCATATATCCATGACACTAATGACTGCCATCTTATTAGCAATATTCATGAGGTGTACATGTGTGGTATGCATCAAGATTTTGTTTCAAATAATCAAGATAGTGGTGGATATCGTAGATATGGCCAAGGATGGGTATGAGGATGTGGATGTTTTCCACCATGGACATGCTATAAATTTGGGTCCATGATCACTACCAATGAGACTATTTGGTATATCTAACATGTGTTTTTTTAAAAGGATCACCAGTTGGAGGATTTCCTTGATTTGTATATAACCATCACAAAAGAAATAAATGAAAAGGGTGATAATATGATATACATTAAGAAGCCACACTGGTGACCATGTTCTAGCAAATTGATGGTCCAAAAGGTTACTATCACAATGTGAAGTGGTGGATAATCCCAATCTATGTCCATTCAACCTGTTACAAAGGTATGACACAAAAAGCCTCATGTAAATAGGTATCATGATGATCAATAATAAAAAGAAGTGCTCCATGATACTATGACTTTGGTACAGGTTTTACAAGGGGACTGTGATACAACCCAATGTGATGATATGTATAAGGCCACTAAACATCAAAATGTGGTGTGAGATAATTTCCAAAAGCTTTATAAGTGCTTGTTGGAAGATGATATTTTCACACATTTAATTAATTGGCTTAAATATTAGATTTTAAGGCCAACTTAAGATCATCAATTAAACCATGATTAACAATAAGATATTCATGTTCCTCCTATCCATCAAGAAAATAAAGAAATATTGGTGAATGATTCCATCAATGGATGGGTGATCCATGACATTTTAGTTGACACCGACACTGAGGTCAATGTCCTCATAAAGGATGCATAAAAAAAATGGTTAGCCTATATTTACAACCCTCTATTCATGTATTTTTCATGGAAAATAAGACCCATGCTTTGTCAATTAGCATTCTTAAAAATGAAACTATAGATATCCTTAAGGTACCTTTCAAGGCTAACTTTGAAGTTATAGAATTGGCTAAGGCTGATGACTTTTCAGACCTATTGGGTCATCCTTGGTGTTATGCTAATAATTTTGATTTGATTTTCAAGAAGAGATATATCTACTTTGAAAATAATAATCAGTGCATCATCATCTCATTGGACTAAGCACATGGGCCCCCATAATGTTGAACCTATTAGCATAGATGAGGATATTAACCACATATACAATGTCACCACTCAAGGTAGTGAGCATCATGATCCTAATCCTAATGACATCCTCAAATGGATGGACACATATTCCCTCTTTGATACTATGAGTAATGCCTATGATTGTTGGGCCCAAGGTGACTATGACCTTATTGGGAGAGTGTGTGGTAGTATTAGCAGTTGTGAAGACATTTCACACCAGTACCACAAGTTATATAAGTTTATTCATCTTGTCACTAGACAAGTCATGTGAGGACAAATTATGGATACACTACTCTAAAGGCTTAATAAATCTCCACAATTTCATGGGAAAATGTAAGTATGAGACTTTGTTTAGTAACTCAAGGCTTTCTACAACTCTGATGTTAATCATGTGTACTCACTAGTTCACCTTCTTGATGGCATAGTAGTGAGGTAGTGGTGAGATAATTATGATCATATCCTTAAATGGGACCAAGTAAATTCTAACTTACATCATTGATTACATCATGACAACCACATATGAGGTACTATCATCTATAGTGGAGTTAAAACACCAGAACCACACTGAGAAGACTACAAGGTAATGTGGTTGGACAATGAATCTTTGTTATCATAATATTTGTGGGTTCCTAAATTTTATATCACCTTATGTACCTAGACTAGAGCATGGTATGTTCATGAGGAGTATCATCTAGGTACCTATTTCTAACTTTTTTTTAGAAAATAACATGGTCTCAACATTATCTAATTCATCCCTAAGGATGGATTTGCACCTTATACTGCAAGAAATGAATCAAATAGTTATTAGTGACCCCAGTCCCATTGAAGACTGGATATGAAACATACATGGTGTACTGAAGAAGGATTGGTCATTTTTAATGATCCAATTGAGTAATCTTCCTCTACACCAGAACCTATCATCAACCACGCACCATGTGAATAAAATCAAAAAGGAAAGAAAAAACTTGTGTACCATGTTTATGAGGGTGAAGGGTCCAAACCACCTAACTCATTGGCCAATCATTTGGATGTCCTCATAGATGATAGTGTTATAACTATTCATTACATAGTTCCTAATACAAACCACCCATACTTAGAACCACTTCAAACCATATAGTGAAACATTGGCATGAAGGATGCACTAATGATAGCTATTTTGGGTAATTACTAGTTTGAACTTGAGATCTCCAAAGTATTCAAGCTATTGAAAGAATATCAAGATGCCTTTCCTAATAATTATACTGAGATGAAGGGTGCTCACTCATCCTTGGTTAAAATTCATCTCAAATTTGTTGAAGGCACTCACCTAGCTAGGAAATGACCTTATTAAATGAATCTAAATTTATGTGCATGGGTTAAAGAAGAAATTGATAGTATGTTACACACAAGAGTTATTAATCCCATCGATGAGTCTGAGTGGGTCAAACCCATGGTGATAATCATAAAAAAATATAGGTGCATCAAAATTTGTGTAGACTATTAGATACTTACACATCTCACATTATTAATCCTTTCCCAATGCCTTTCATTGAATGAATCCTTGAAGGTGTTGTTGTATGTTAAAATTACACCTTCATAGATGGGTTTTTTGGATACCATCAAGTCTAGATCATAGAGGAGGATCAACATAAAAATACATTTACCACTAATTAGAGGTCTTTTAAATATACATCCATGTCATTCAAGTTAAATAATACACCAGCTATATTCTCCAATATATCCATTGAGGCCTTTATAGATTTCATTAAGTTCCTTCAGGTCTATTTGGATGATTGGACAATATACAATTTGGTGAAATACCATTGTTCTAATCTTAGGCTTATTCTTGAGTGCTACATAATGCTTTAAATCTCTCTAAATTTGAAAGTCTTTTTTTTATACTCTATTTGGCATTTTCCTTGGTCACATTATATGTCAAGATTGACTTCTGGTGAATCCTAGTAAGATTGTCATCATCCTATATCTGCCAGTACTAACTACCCAATGAAAGGTTCACTCCTTTATAACTCATACTGGGTACTATAGGAAATTTATTCAAGGTTATACAAGGATTGCAACATTGTTAGAGGATATCTTGAAACATAATGAACACTTGATTATGAATGTTCATGCCAATAAGCTTTTTAAGCCTTGAAAGACAAGCTCATCACTGCATCAATTCTCTAGTTACTTGAATAGACTAAACCATTTCATATCCATGTCGATGATTTTGGTATGACCATCAGTGTGATACTTACACATCCTAGTGAGGGTAATTTAGATCACCCTATTTAATTTGCAAGTAGAAAGCTTATTCTATCTAATATGAACTATACCACCATGGAACATGAGGCACTCTCTATGATTTATGCTCTATAAAAATTTTGACAATACCTATGGGCCACTCCCTTTATGATCTACATAGACCATTAAGCATTACAGTATCTAGTTAATAAACCCATTTTACATTATTGCATTTTCCATTGGTTCACGTTATTTCAATAATTCTAGTTATCCATCATCGTTAAACTTGGAAAGGCTAATTTTAGTCTTGACCATCTCTTAAGAATTAATTCCAATGAACTAACATGTGCCATTGAAGATGACTTGCCTAAATCATATCTATTTCACATCTCATGTGTTCTTAAGGAGTTAGAAGACATAGTATCCTTGTTAACTATTAACACATCTCTAGATCATTTAAGTACATAGGCTAAGAAGCAACTATCCATTTATGTTACACCATTCCATCTCATCAGAGGTGACCTATATAAGCTTGGCTAAGATGAATTACTTTAATGATGTGTCATGAAACATGAGCACCCTGATGTGCTCCATGAAGTCCATGAAGGTATTTATGAATGACATTATGTAGGTGAGGCTATTGTGCACAAAGTTTTGTTAATTAGTTTATGGTGGCCTACACTTTTCTAAAATTCCAAGTTGAATGCATGTCAATGTGATGTTTGAAATCACATGGGGAAACCAAATCATCAAGATATAATTCCATTTCATCCTATTTTATCATAAGAACCATTTGAGAAATTGACCATTGAATTTGTTGGCCCGAAAAACCAACTAGATGGTGTTTAGGTTGATGCTATGTCATCCATGTAACTAATTATCTCAGATATTGGGCTGAAGCTACACCAACATGAGATTGTATTATGGAAATTGTAGCATGCTTCTTCTAGGAACATATTATTATAAGGTTTGGTTTTCCATTGATTTTTAATAGTGACTACGGTATGCACTTCCTCAATGAGACCATTTGAGTATTATTGGATAAATTTATGATTTCCCATCACAAGACCACATCATATCATCCTAAGAAAATGGCACTACTAAGGTGTTCAACAAAATATTTGGCACAATTCTCACAAAAATATGAAACATTGGATGCACCGACTAGGATGATCAAGTGTCTAGATTTATTTGGGCATGTCAGAAAACTTACAATTACCTCAACAAAAGTACATTATTTAATCTTATGTTTAACATAGAAATAATTATTTTGGTGGAGTTCTTGGTTCACTTTCTTCGCATTGCATGCATTGGATGGCTAGATGATGAACCATCATTGAAAGCATGCTGAAAAACCTTGTTATAATTAGATGAATCTCATTTTCTTTCTCATTTGAATAAATATGTGAAGAAATGAAAATAGAATGCATGTCATGATATTCACCTTTAACATAAGACATTTATACTAGGAATACAAATCAACAAAATTACATAGGCTAAGAAGCAACTATCCATTTATGTTACACCATTCCATCTCATCAGAGGTGACCTATATAAGCTTGGCTAAGATGAATTACTTCAATGATGTGTCATGAAACATGAGCACCCTGATGTGCTCCATGAAGTCCATGAAGGTATTTATGAATGACATTATGTAGGTGAGGCTATTGTGCACAATGTTTTGTTAATTAGTTTATGGTGGCCTAGACTTTTCTAAAATTCCAAGCTAAATGCATGTCAATGTGATTTCAAAATCACATTGACATGCATTCAGCTTGGAATTTTAGAAAAGTGTAGGCCACCATAAACTAATTAACAAAACTTTGTGCACAATAGCCTCACCTACATAATGTCATTCATAAATACGTTCATGGACTTCATGGAGCACATCAGGGTGCTCATGTTTCATGACACATCATTGAAGTAGTTCATCTTAGCCAAGCTTATATAGGTCACCTCTGATGAGATGGAATGGAGTAACATAAATGGATAGTTTCTTCTTAGCCTATGTACTAGAGTAAGATTTATATTCCTAGTATAAATGTCTTATGTTAAATGTGAATATCATGGCATGAATTCTCTTTTCATTTCTCCACATATTTATTCAAATGAGAAAGAAAATGAGATTCATCTAATTATAAAAAGGTATCTCAGCATGCTTTCAATGATGGTTCATCATCTAGCCATCCAATGCATGCAATGCGAAGAAAGTGAACCAAGAATTCCACCAAAATAATTGTTTCTATGTTAAACATAAGATTAAATAATGTACTTTTGTTGAGGTAATTGTAAGTTTTCTGACAGGCCCAAATAAATGTAGACACTTAATCATCCTAGTCGGTGCATCCAATGTTTCATATTTTTGTGAGAGTTGTGCCAAATATTTTGTTGAACACCTTAGTAGCGCCATTTTCTTATGATTATATGATGTGGTCTTGTGATGGGAAATCATAAATTTATCCAATAATACTCAGATAGTCTCATTGAGGAAGTGCATACCATAGTCACTATTAAAAATTAATGGAAAACCAAACCTTATAATAATATGTTCCTAGAAGAAGCATGCTACAATTTCCATAATACAATCTCATGTTGGTGTAGCTTCAGCCCAACATGTGAGATAATCAGTTACATGGATGACATATCATTAACCTGAACACCATCTAGTTGGTTTTTTGGACCAACAAATTCAACGTTCATTGAAAGCATGATGAGATACCTTGTTATAATTAGATGAATCTCATTTTCTTTCTCATTTGAATAAATATGTGGAGAAATGAAAATAAAATGCATGCCATGATATTCACCTTTAACATAAGACATTTATACTAGGAATACAAATCTTACTCTATGACTCCAAGTTCACGTGCCATTCTAGAAAGCTTTGTGTTCACTGGGATAGTACCTTGATTGTTCATAATATTTTTACTATCGATGCATGTCATTTTAAATGATTAGATGATCATTTTATTCTTGGTCATTATAATGGTAGCTGGTTACAACCATACTTTGTAGCTTAAGGCTTTCTTAATTTTACCAATAAGGTGTATGCCATTAGTTTAGGATTTCTTGTTTTCAATAAAGTGTTGCCTTAGTTGTGTACCCATTTTTATTATTTTGTATTATTTTTTTAACTTGATACTTATGTTCTCATGGAGGAACATGAAGCACAATTAGTGTGGGGTAAGGGGTGTTACATAAAAATTCTAAGAAATGGTCCATAGGGATATGCGTAGATATAGAGGTGCATAAACAAAGGTGTATAAAGATAAATACTACATAGGATGTGGCCCATCACCATAATCTTTCATTGGTCAGTAATGATTCCTACCTATGGTGTGAATATTCTCTTAGTATGAATATTCCTATAGCTATCATGCACCTTGAGAAAAGTGTAGGACAAGACATGCCATTAATAAAAGGAGGTAGTGGTAATGGAAAGTGTGCCAACATCATGTCATGGAAATACCATTAATCACATTTATTATGAGAAGTGATGGTTGAAGAGAGGGGGTATTAAATGAAATTTACCCCCTAAAACCTATAAAAAGACATTGATTGGTTCATTTTATATTTTACCATTGCTACGAGAGTGGTTTTACATAGTTGAAGAGTGAACAACCAAATTTAAGCAACTCCAAGACAAGTTCAGAGTATTGATTCCCAATTATTCATTGATTATTTAGAGTGTGATTTTGCTTAAATAAACAACCAAAGATAGCTATATTGAAATAACATAAATAAATTATTGAATTACAAGTTGTAGAGGTTGACGTCTACCATTAATAGGTGTCAAAATAAAAGATTGAGACACCTATAACAATAAAAATGTGTTCATTTGGGAAAATTAGATTGTTGTGCCTCAACCTTTATGCTCTATAAAGGATGATGTAGCCTTAAAAAATGCCCAATGAAGTAAGCCACTACCATTAATTCTATAATAAGAAGAACTAAGTGTTGGTGGGGAAACGGTGTTAATCAGGGAAGAAAAACCTAAAGAACAAGGTGAGTGCATGGAATGTGAAGGAACAGGTGTGGCACACCAAACTAAGAATAAATCCCAAGTACCCCAACCTCCACCCTTATTAATTAAGGAGATGCAGTACCTAAAAATAGTGTTGTACATGGAAAACTTGGTATAAAATGTGCCCACTTGTACTATCTTCAACTATAACCACCATCAAATTAGAAATGAGGTTGAGCTTCAAAATGATTACAGAGTCAAGTGCAAAAACACCAAGAGTGATTTAGTTTATGATTTTAATATTTTTAATGACTTATAATCTATAGGCTCTTATAGCTTTTTAACATCCCCTATTTTGGAAAAACTATAGAGGTGGTCAAATTTCTACTTTCACATGTGCATGTAGATTATATCTAATTTTTTGGGCATAAGATGAAAACTGTGACTGTGTTAGGAACCCATGCTACCCCTTATCTTTACTTTTTTAGTTTATTAGTTGATATGGATGCATGTGCTTTGTTAAGTCATCATGTGATCATTTTGTTTTATCCCACATTCATGGGAAGTATTAGTTACTTAGATTAGACTTAGTATATAAGTAAGTGTTGAGACCAATGAAGTCATCCATGAATTTTATTGAATTGAGATTACTCAAAGGAGGTTACCCCCTTGAGGAGACTAATAATTTCGCAATTTAGCTATTGTAATTTAGTTTTGATTATTTAAATTAATATATTATTGATTTTCATAGTTTATTTTATGTATTTGTAATTATTTGCTAACTTGTTTAGGATGGATCGTCTCATTTGGTATCAAATCAATATTTAGGGCCAATTTTTTGTCCATAAAGTGTAAAATCTTTTATGCTTCATAATTCATTTAAGTATTTTTATCAAAAAGTCTTATCTCTATTCTACTGCATAATTCATTTAAATATTTTTTTGTATTACAAAAATCTATTTTGGATTAGGGTAAAAAATTGTTTGCATAACTATGGGAAGTTCTTGGGTGAAAGAACTAAAACTCATTGTGAGGAGTACCATAAGATCTCCAATGTATATGTCCCATTGAGAGGACCTACAAATGAAATGGTTAATGGTACCTTCTTGATTGAGTAGTTCCCACCCATGAAGAAAACCAAGAGTTGTTGCTTAGGGGTAAATTCATGGCTAGAATTTTTTCAAAGAGTGGTACTCACTTAGAAAAAATTGGTAACCAAAGAGATATGTTTAAAACCTTAGGCAATCATTGAAACTTGGGGCCTATTTCTATTAGTTTCATATATTTATAGTAGACTATCAAAAATTCAATCAACAAAGTATCAAAACTCTCAGAGAACTTGCATTTAGACATTTGACAAAAAATAGAAGCCATACTCCATATAAAGCCTTGTTGATCCTTAAACTTATTTGGAAACTTTAAATTCCATTCTCCATATTTTATTCCTTGAGGTCCCATATCTCGATTCCACTCCTAATTTCTTAAAATCTCAATTTTTCCTTTTTATGTGTTTTGTCATAACTTATTCTATTTTTGTCTATTTGCCTCAAAAAAATTCCATAGCGTTCATCTCCATTTTATGCTTCTTTGTTCCTCTTTGATAAATTTTTTATTTTTTTCCTTTTTCAATTCTAAAATTACCCTCACCTTCATCATTCATTCTCCCACTATGTAAATAATTTAGTAAAAGTACCTTTACCCCTTTTGAATTCACCCAAATAAATAAATTTCCTTACTAAACATGTCTTAACTCTAGTTTTCCTACCCATTTAAAAATAAACAACTATTATTCTGGACATGGTAGTATCCCAAACAAGAGCAAAAACATGGAGGATGAAATTACCATCCTCAAGACCCAAATCAAAGATCTTGATGAAAAATTCTCAACCTTAATCTTCAAAATATCACCTTAAACAACAAACAACATCCATAGTCCTCTTCTGACACATGGTTTTCTTCTTCTAACAATTTTTGTGGGTTGAAGCTTGATTTTCCTTGACTTAATGGTGTAGATTCAACTAGATGGATCTATGAGGTAGAACAATAATTTAGTTTACATAATAATTTTGATGCCAACAAGGTCCTACTTGAATCATTTCACTTGGAACATGAAGCCCTTCAATGGTATCATTGGTATACCAAGGCTCATGATGAGCCCATATGGACCAACTTTTATACCCTCATTTTGCAATGGTTTGGCCCAAGTGTTTTTGATGACTCCACTAGAGAATACACTAAACTTCATCAAATAAGAATCATGAGGGAATATCAAATAGAATTTAAAAAACTAGTTAATCACATAGAGGGATTATCTGATGAATTTTTTAGGAGTTACTTTGTCAGTGGATTGAAGGAAGCAATTTAATCTGAGGTCAAAATGTTTTGACCCAACATGATGATGGATGCCCTAGGGTTGGTTAAGCTAGTGGAGGACAAGATCACAACTCAACAATGATTCAAATCCAATTTTTCTCCATTCAAAAATATAACTCCATAATGATCTCAATTAATTCCATCCCTCAGGACCACTCTTATTAAGCATTTGACTGAAGCAAAGATGCGATCACATAGAGAAAAAATACTATGTTATAATTGTGATTATGAATTCACTCAGGGACACTGATGTGTTGAGAAAAATATTTACCTACTAGATGTGGGCTCTCCACCCAAAACTAAAGTTTTATAAGATAATTAGGATATAGTAGATGATCCAAAAGAAGCTCCACTGATTATGGAACCTACTTCTCAAGAACACCAACTAGATATCTCTCTCCATGCCTTAGGAAGAGTCACCACCCCACAAACTATGTGGGTCAAGGATTACTTCAAGAAGATCCCTCTCATAATACTCATTGATTTAGGTAGCACTCATAACTTCATTGACCCTTAGATTACCAAATAGGCTAATTGTTTTGTCTATCTTTACTCCAAATTTGAATTCATGATTGTGAATGGGGGCACATTTTCCTATAAAGGGAAGTATTACAATGTGTGTATCTCTATTGGAGATTATAAAATATGCTCCAATTTTTCTCCCTTACCCTTAGGTAGATTTGATGTTATTTTGAGAGCCTAACGGTTATACACACTTGGACCCATCTTATGGGAATTTTTTGAACTTTTGATATAGTTTTTAGAAAATGGGTAAAAACACACATTAAAAGGCTTACACATGGGGTCTCGTAGCATCATAAGTTCACATCACAGAAAATCTTCTTAAGAAGAATTCATATGACATCATTACCTAGCTCTATTCCATTCAAATTCAACCATCGATAGTCTCCACTACTCTTGATCTACAAATCATTCTATATAAGTATGCAAATGTCTTTTCTAAAAAAGTGGGATTTCCACCTTCACAACTAGAGGACCACCATATTTATCTCCTTCCTAGAAGCGTTCCTCTCAACATTAGTCCCTAATGATACCCATTTCATCAAAAGATCAAGATTGAGATGCTCATTTGAGACTTACTGAAGAAGAGCATTATTCACCCCACTACTAGCCCATCTTCTTCCCCAGTTTTCCTTGTCTAAAAAAAATGGGTCATGGTGCCTCTACATTTATTTTCATGCACTCAATCACATCACAATCAAGGATAAGTTCCCAATCCATATTATTGATGTGCTTCATGGTGCTCATTTTTTCTCCATGTTGGATCTTTACTCTAGATATCACCAGATCTAGCTTCATGAAGATGATATCCCTAAGTTTGAATGCATGATAGACACTATGAGTTTTTTGTCATGCCCTTTGGCCTCACTAATTATCTTTTAACATTCTAGGTAATCATGAAGAAAATATTTTGGCCTTATCTACATAAATTAATTCTAGTCTTCTTTAATGATATCCTCATCTATAGTAAAACATGGTCTGAGCATCTCCAACATATGGAGCTCACACTACAACTTATTTTTTATCATCATATATGTGCAAAATAATCCAAATGTTTTTTTTTCTAGGATGAAGTGGAGTATCTTTGGCATATTTTTTTAGCCCAAGGGATTTGAGTGGATCCCAAAAAAATAGTTGCCATGACAAATTGGTCTCATCTTCAAACACTCAAGAACCTCCATGGTTTTTTGGGGCTAAGTAAATGCTATCACAAATTTGTCAAGGACTACATGAATATTTTAGCTCTGATAATAGCTATGTTGAAAAATAATGCTTTTACATGTATTTAAACTATTGAGTGTCTATTTTTAGAATTGAAATAAACTATGTGTACTACACCTTTTCTAGCTATGTCATAGTTTTACAAGACCTTCACGATTGATAATGATGCTTATGGTAATGGACTTGGTATTGTTATCCTTCAAGATGGATGCCCCATTGTGTTCACCAATAAATCCCTTTTTGGCAAGAATTTAGTACTCTCTACTTATGAGAAGGAAATGATGGACATTTTGCATGTAGTATATAAATGGCAACCATACCTATTGGGGAATCATTTTTGCATCAAAACTAATCACTAAAGTCTAAAATATTAATTTGAACAATGGGTCTCCACCCCATCACAATAGAAAAGGGTCAGCAAACTCATGGGTTATGACTATGAGATCAGTTAAAATAAGGGTAAGGATAATATTGTGGTTGATGCTTTGTCTTACACATTTCCAGACTAAGCTTATCTATAAGATATTTCCATGCTTATTCTAAATTGGCTAGATGTTGTATAATAAGGGTATGTCAATTTCTCTTCATTATCTCAAATCATTCAATAGTTGGTCATTAACTCCTCTATTATACCATATTATTTTTGTGATGGTGTTTCTTTATGATATAAGGGCCATCTAGTGCTTCTCTAGAGTAGAGATATTCAATGGACTTTATTCTATGAACTCTATGCTTATCCATTCATAAGGTACTTAGGGTTTCTCAAAACTTATGAATGGGCACAACATAAATTATTTTGGAAGGGAATTAAAAAGGCAATTTACCAAATGGTAGATGAATGTGATACCTACCAACATAACAAAGGTGAAATAACCCTCATTCTTAGGTTGCTCAAAACCTTGCCCATCCCTACTTGGATTTGGACAGATATTTCTATGGATTTCATTGAGGGGTTCCCTAAATCTAGAGAGAAAATAATGATCTTGGTTATGGTTGATCACCTCTCTAAATATAGTCATTTTTATGCCCTTAGCCATCCCTATACTACCTCCACAATCACAAATTTTATTGGACCAAATTTTCCATCTTCATGGCATTCCTTCTTCCATTGTCTTAGATCATGATGCGACCTTCACCAACCATTTTTAGATATAACTAATTTAGCATACTGGTACCTAACTAAATATGATTTTTGGTTATCATCTATAGATGGATGGATAGACTAAAATTATTAACAAATGCTTAGAAACTTTCCTTTATTACTTCACCTCATAGCAACAACATCAGTGGGCAAAGTGGTTACCTCTTACCAAATGGTGCCACAATACCTCATAACACACTTCAAATAAAATGAATCCATATGAAGCAATCTATGTTCAAGCACCACCAGTGCTCCTTTGTACACCTCCATAAGTTCACTAGTTTAAGTGGTCAACATGATTGTCTGAACCTATGATCAGATCCTCAACACCCTACAAGACAATATTCATATGGCACAAAATAGAATGAAATAATAGGCTAATCAAAACCATTCCAAGTGAAATTTCTAAGTAGGTGATATGGTTTTTATTCACTTTCATCTATATAATCAATCCTCCCTAAAACTCAAAAGGCATCATAAGCTAGCTCCCAAGTTCTATGTGCCATATAAGGTTCTCCATAAGATTGGGTCAGTTGCTTATAATTTGGAGATCCCACCTTCTTCTTGAGTTTACCTAGTATTTCATGTATCTTATCTAAAGAAATTTATTGGCACAAACATCAGAGTGTAAAATATTTTACCAAAAATTGATAATGAAGGATCCATTCTTCTTGAGCTAAAGGAAATCCTAGACAAGCACACATGCCAACTTCACTACCACTCCATCACAAAGGTATTAATTTAGTGGCATAGTGTAACTAGAGGATGTGACATAGGAACCACTATTTCAGATTCAACCCTAATTCCCTCATCTAAAGGTCTGAGGACAAAGATTTTTCTAAGAGGGAGGGGATATTAGGAACCTGTGCTACCCCTTCTCTTTACTTTGTTAGTATATTAGTTTCTATGGATGTATATGATTTTTAAGTCATCCCATGAGAATTTTGTTTCATCCCACATTCATGGGAAGTATTAGTTGATTATATTAGACTTAGTATTTAACTAATTATTGAGGCCAATGAAGACATCCACAAATTATATTGAATTGAGATTTCTTAAAGGAGGTTGTCCCTTTGAAGAGGCCAACGATTCTACAATTCAAATATTGTAAATCAGTTCTACTTATTTGGGTTAATATATTGTTGATTTTCATAGTTTATTTCATTTATTTGTAGTTATCTACTAACCTTTTTAGGAAGAATCCTCTTAAACTAAAAGAATCATAAAGGTATCACGGTTATAGTGATCCAATGTAGACCTTGATTTTGATTTAGAGGACTTTCAAAAATAGAAAAGACTACCATGGCACTGGGATATTAGAAATAGGGATATGCCATACATATAAATAACTTACAATATCTTTCCCTTTGAGTAGTTATGTGCATCATCATGAAAAAATTTGGTGGCAGTGTTAGATGGAAGGAGGTTGGTATGACCCACCTATATAATATTCACCAACTTACCAAGGGTTTAAAGTATAATTGGGTAATGCATTTTTCTAATAAAATTATAATAGATGTGGATAAGGATCACTTAATACCTAATCATAGGTTCTCATGTGGTGTATTCCTTTTGCTAATGGTGTTATATGAGATTTGTGTACCTAATTACACTTTTGGAGAATTAAAGTGGTTATACCCATCTGAGAATAGGTCCCCTATAGAGTACTATAAAGAGTTTGCATGCCTTATCCATATTACTCTAATTTTTAAACATAAGATGAAGTCATGATATGATGGCATGAAGGAAGCCTTTGGGAACAAATGACATGTTTTAAAGGACTTACCTACCCAGGTTGGTGACTAAGCCAAATTTTTTATCAAGCAATAATTTTCTATAGTGTGTATCAAGATGGCCCCCTATAGAGAGATTTATACTTTATTGAATATACCTTATGATTTCATGACATGATACTTTGAAAAAAAATTCAACCACATATATGAGGTGTAACTGATAATACTTGAAGTGTAACTAATTGACTCAGAGATTTACACTCTTTACAAAATGTATGGATATCTTAGAAAGAAACCATATAGATAAAAGTAAAAAATAGACAAAACCAACATCAACATTCATCAAACCTTATTTAGGAATTCAATTTATAATCTCTTTTATATGCTAAAACCTAAAAGAAAGATTTGGGAAGAACATAACATGAGAAAGAGAAGCTTCCTTAGTGCCACCACTCAACAAGAAGTGTACCAAGCATGATGTCAGCATAAGTTCATAGACAAAACCACTAAAAAGGCAAATGACTACCCAATCACCACCACAAATGGATTCACCACCAAGGGATTCACTAGTAAAGGCTTCACCAAATAAATATCCACCAACAAGTCAACTAGAAGGCTCAATGTCATCATCATAAATTATTCCATGGAATAAGTAGAAGATCCTAATGACACTTATAGGTAAGTGTTGAAAGAACTAATAGGAGGTATGACAAAATAATAAGAATATAATGACTTATAAAAAACACTCTCCCTGATGTAAGAGGAAGAGACCACCCTTGAAGAGGTGAAACTAGACATTGAAGATCCACTTGGTGAAGAGAGGGATAGCTCTAAAGTAGAACTAAATAACATGGACATTAGCACCACTTCTTTATAATAATAATACATGAATGTCAAGATACTTTAATATGAACCCATCAAAGGGAAATATGCTACTAAAACCATGGTCCAACCACCTAATCTTGATGCAATCACCAACCTATGTGCCTAATTTTGAATAAGCATCCTCAACAACATGCTTTACTTATATTCCCATTTTGATCCAAAAGATACCTTTGTACACACTCACCATGATAAATGTCATTTTCCTTGACATGTATAATGAGAAACACTATTTTGAGATGCCTTTCGATAGCTTTGTATTAGATTTATAAGTTGTAATGTTTCCAACACATATTTGGGTCAATCCCTGAAAAATTTATCCTCTACAAACTAGTACAACACTCTTAAAAATGGCCTTTGAAGTAACATGACCAAATTGTTGGGAAATCAGGAGCAATAAACTGCTCTGATTCCAGGTGTTGGGAAATTAGGAGCAACAAACAGCTCTGATTCCACTTGTCAGGATCTTGCTCCTCAATAAGAACACATATATGATTACCTTGTATAAGCAACTAATCACAGAATTTAACTAGAATGATAAGTAACTAGAAATACGAAACAACATAGAATATGAGAGATAATACCCAATTGTATTAATACTTATACAGAAGGAAATACAATAAAGAAGATGCCACACTTCTTCTCCTCACACCTCAAGAGCTCCCACACTTTTAGGGTTCACCAACAATTCTCCTTCAACACTTCACTCTCCTACCAAAAATGGTCCTAATAATCAACTCAAACATAGAGTTGTTGTTCACCTCCACCAGTCAGTAACAATGCTGCCAGTACACCAAGTATGAAACCATACTCCAAGTAGATCTCCCTTCTCTTGCTGCCACCTACAAATGAACAGACCTTACTTACCATGTAGATATCTCTACACCCTGAAGAACCCTTGTCTTTGCCTCACCAAGTCCTTATGATTATTCAACCAGTACCTCGGTGGATCTCCTAGTAGAACTTGCATCACTTACAACTCTCCTTGATCATACACACTCAGCACCCCTTGGAACTAGGAGGAGCAAATCTTGCTCTCTCTACAAGCTCAATGGCTTTCTAGCACACTTTTAAAACACAGCCCATGAGTCTATTATATAGATCTCATGCATACAATAATTAGACTTTCTTAATTACAATAATTAGACTCATAACTCAAGACCAAAAATAGCCTTTACATGTAAACTCTCGGTTCAACAAACTAACTATTCGTGCAACGAACAGTTCTATAACTGCCACAAGCAACTGACATCGATCCCTATCTACCTGGAGGTGATCGATGTCAGCTGACCTCTTGCTGATGTCATTTTCCCTTCTATTTACCCCTGACTGATGTCGGTCCCACTGCCGATGCCAGTATACCTGGAACTCAGCAACCTCCTCCATGTCTGCATAATTGAATCTTTTAGCTCCATAAACTAACACAAATGTATTGTATAATATAATGCATTTCAAGTTGAAAAAAAACATGGTAGGAATGTGGAAATTTTTGATAAATAAGTCATCACTTGGGAGAAACTTGAAGAGGAAGTGGTTGAGTTGAAATGCCAATTGGGAGTCACAATAGAAGCCAAGGTCAAAACATTGAATCTATGTATGGCTATTTTGAGCTAGGACCTAGTGCTAATAGATGGGGTTCCTTTATAGGGTGAGGCTATTGACAAATTAGATACTTTTTTGGATCTCTAATTGATGTAAGGAGTAGCTAGTGCCAAGAGATGAAACAATATGGGTAGATGAACAGTTTGCTAAAGTAGTGGGGGTAGGCAGGCACATTATACAATGAGTTGGGGAAGTGATTCCCATCCTAGACGATATATTTTGTGAATATGGAATGTCCCAATAAAATTTGGAAGATTGACTCTAATCAAAATAGCTACAATGTTAGTAATTGGTAGATGTCACCCTATTAATAAAAAACTACATCGAGTGTGCAAAGGTATTTAAATATGTCAAAACTATGGAATAAATAATAAATATTCATAGACAACAAATAAATTCCAATTTTGTGGAACTCTAAGGATAGGTTGTGAATGAGGTCACCATGCTTGAATAGGTTCAAAATGAGGCTTCCATATCCCTTGAACAATTGGTCAATAAAGTGTTGGCTCAAAAATTTGTTAGGGGAATAAATTGGTGACATTGAGTCAGTAGTGTGGGAACTAAGTTCTTACATTAGTCAACATTGAAATATAAATGCCCTCTCTTATTAGCATGTGGAAATACCTTTATTTAAATCCAAAAAGGGAAAAATAGGGGAAAATCTATTCATAAGTATTTACAGTAAAAATGATTTCTATTGGGGGTTTCATACTTTTAACCTAAAAGTAAATAAAGGAGATAGAAAATAAATGAGGGGAAAGAAGGGAATAAGTTAAATAAGGGAAGGATAGAAAAAGTAAATAAATAAGGGAATATAGGGTTATTATAGCTAGTTAAATATATAATCTACCATGATAACCCTAGGAAAAATGAAAGACAACTCTAGTTAGTTAAATACAGAAACTTACCAGAATAGTCCAAGAAGAAAACACCATGTGCATGGAAACCTCTCTCATTCAATGGGTGGTAAAGACATAATTACACCCTTAGGAGTGTAAAATATACAAGTAGAAAATTTTATAATATTGATATAAGACCAAAGACAACCATCCCATATTTATCCATAAAAGACAATTAAAATATTGCTTAAACCTCACTGAGATTTCACATTCATAGAAATAACACAAGAAGATTCTAAAAGAAACACTTAATGTTAAATTCCTATTTTTTGAAAAATTTATAGTGATAATGAAAACAATTTGAAAGTAACTATATAGACACATATGAATCATACACAAATTTATAACTCACAAAGAAATCCTGAATACAATGTCTGCAAAATCTCCCTATTTTGATCTTTATTGAGTCAAAAATACAAGCTCATCCTTCAAAAGTTTTTGAAAATTTTCACTACAAAAATTCTCGTCTATAATGAGCCTTATACTCATATTTATAGCATGGGGAATTGATTATGATGCATAACCACCTTTTCTACATTTAAGAAGCTGCAAAAATGAGTTTATAAAAATACACCACTTAAGTGGTGTAAAAATGTGTTGGTGCAATTGCACCACATGCAAAAGTGAAATTGCAATTTACAAAGTTGGCACAATGCATTTTCACACTTATATTTTTGAGTTTGTAATTATATAATTATAATTAGAAGGTGAAATAAAACATTCTAGAGGACTATAATCTTGATGAAAAATTCATCCATCTATTTATTTGCTGGAGACAATCTCGATCCTTGTTTTGTGCTTGTTAGGAAAATATGCCTTGCTTCTACAACTATGACTCTTTTTATATTCTCATATAATCCATGTTTTTTTTAACCCTTGCCACATATTCCTACTTACCATCTATAGCATATAATTTTGAAAGCAACACATAGGCAGAAACATCATTTGGTGTCAATTCTAGTAGATGTTTAGTTGTTCACAAACTTATCTCCATATTGTAGGACCATCTCTTTGGAGGTTCATAGATCAAAAATCCAACCTTAACCCTAAAACCTAAGGATAAGGGACCAAAATTTCACATGAAATATATGGAAATTTTTCTTCCACATATTATATCTCAAACCCTTGGTACCCTAGGGGATGCATTTTCCTTCGTCAAAAATTAGGCAATGAAATGGGAGCCTCTCTAAACTATCTCCTCTAATTGCAACACCTCTATCAACTTTGTATTTTAATTTTGATATTTTTATGTTTGTAGCTGAACAAGAATGTTATCACATCAATTAGATATCTTTAGAGTATCTACCACAATTTCTCATAACTAGGGTTTGATAGGTGTGTAAGTACAATGATTAGAATCTAGAATGAGTGTAAACAAAGGGATCAGGTCTCGAATTATAATTGAACAAATTTTGTGCTATGCAGAACTAGGTAATCTTTCAATGATGATTTTCAAATATGACATTTGAGTTCCTAGCACAGTCAACCTTCTTTCCCCAACATCTTCAAAATGGATGAGATAACCACATGTATTATTCAAATCTAGAATTTTAGCCTTCAAATATTAGCAAACCTATAAATAGCATAGTAACTATTTGATAAAATGAATCAAATTAAATTCAATTATTTTTGCTTAGCCACCACCAATGGTGTCCATGACTATAAACCCATCCATGATTCCCCTAAAAAAACCTACACTTTTCTTGTCATTGTGCTCTTTTTATCACTATTAATTATAGTACCACTTAAATGTACAATGTCTTTCAACACTTTCTCCATAGGCTCAAAAAGAGGAAGTTGTAAATTTGGTCATGTCACCTCCTCCAAAATAGGAGGTGTTTGAATATAAATATTATTTCCTCTATACATCATACTTTATATTGACAAATGAATCCTTGGATGTTCTTCAACAAGATAAATAAACTTTTGTAAAGTCATAGAAGTGCCCAAATCTATTAACACTCCAGGGTTGCAGACCAAACATTCATCATCTTTTGTAAACTTAGTTACATTTGTGTGAAGATCTTAAATACCATTATACCATATTAAGGGGAAGGGTTCAAATAAATGAAATGTATGCAAATGTCATGAATTTTTAAGAATGCTAGGTTCTATCCTAGAAAACATGAACAAAACTATATGTTGAAAACTTTAAATGCAGCTAAAACATCAAACTAATTTTTTTTAAATAATTTGACAATGATTTGTTGCATGCTATTGTAATTTTCAATGCCTCTAACACATATGTAGATGATATGATAGCATTTGTTGATGCAATGGCTAGTATAATGTTCTTAACAACACCCTAAGTTAAGGAGTAGGTAACTCCATTTATACCAAATGATTATGCTCTTTATACTATTATTGTTGTTATTACTACTACTTATACTAATACCTCTATCATTTTCATATGAAATATTTGACAAAACATCTCATTGAAATTCTACATCCAATTTATAAATTGTTAACTTGGCTGGAAAGGTTGAGATTGGTCTTCATACCGGTCAATTGCATTTGTATTATCAATATTGGTGTGGTGCTCAACTATTTGACAAAATAGTTCAAAGAAATTCTTTTTTCAATTGCCAATACCATTGATACACCTGGTATGTGAACTACCTAACAAAATGCACCAAAGAAATTTGGTTCAATTTGGAGACCATCAACTTATTTCTCTTGGAAAGAGCTAAAATGATGTTTGATGAGGTTATGAATTTGGCTTATACTTGCCAGTTTAAATTTTCATTCAATATATTTCCTCTCATATTCATATTTTAAATAATTAAAAGTGAGATTCAACTGCACCATGTTTCCCAATTAAACTAGCAATTTGCATCATGTATACAAGCAATTGAGTAGAGTCCCATTAATCATGTTTTTGATGAAATATCTATGTTTGGGTGCATTAATGATAGCACAATATTACTTTGTGGTCTCAAAACTCCATAGAGAAATATTAATGGTAATACCATGATCTCATTATGCCTTCAATTTATCAAGCACCCAAGTATACTTGAATGACCTTTTATTTAGCTTAATAACTTCCTTCTCAAAATGCTCAATGATACACTTGTCAATACCTCCAATCTTATATATAAGGTGACCAGTGGTGGTCAATTTACCAGAGTCAACATGTCCAATGACCAAAATGTGGATATAGATCTTCTCTTTTCCCATGTTGGACATATTATGTAATTATTTCAATCCACAGGACTACATTTATCTAAGGCATTTTATTGAATTATTCATGTGCCTTATGAATGCTTCCATAATTTCTATACATATCTACCAAGGCACTTGCAATTACAATGTCTAAAAAAAATATGATTTCTATTATGCTTATATGGATGTCAACATTTTATTCTAAATATTTTATTCTAGCACATGCTGAGAATATGCTAGAAAAGTTAAAGTGATCAAGTTGAAAACCCATTCATTACATTTTAATGAAACATTGTCAAACCCTAGTGAGGTCACCCATGTCTTTTATGATTTGAAATCATCACATTTCACGAGAAGTTATCTTGTTGTGTTATTTAATCAAACACTTCACAAGCATATACAAAACCACCACACTTGATATACGTGTTGATAATATTGTTTTGAATATGAATATTTTTGGGAAAACTAAGTCTCACTTACATGGCTCAGGTAAATAATCACAAAAATTGCATAAGAGTGAAGAGAGGAAATTACAAATTACATAGCTGTGAAAGTGGAAAGCTTATTTGCATGGCTAGGGGAAACTTAAAAAGTTTTTGAAAATTACACGAAGGCCAAAAAAAATTTGTAATTTGCACGGGAAATAAAAATGTTTTCACAATTACATAGAAACCCAAATAAAAATTGTAAATTGCACCAAAGCCAGTAAAGATTTCACAAATTGCACAGAGACCAAATTTTTTTTGCAATTTACACAATTTGTGAAAAGGGAAAGTGTGTTTACATAACTCAAAAAAATTGAAATGATTTTTGTAAAATACAAGGAGTGCAAGAAACTTTTTTCACATATGGTTCAAACATGATTTTAAAACACTTCAGGATAAAAACAAAAAAAATCATAAATTTTAATTTTTGAATTTTTAAAAATTTCTAGCATTTTTAGGTGAAATTCAAAAAAAAATAGCCATTTTTTTAAAATTTGAAAATTTCACCATTTTTTGTCATTTTTAAAAACTATGACAACATAAACCAATCAACTTTTTTAATCAACCCAAGGAGACCAAAAAGTTGAAAGTGACAATTGAGGAAACAATAATAAAGCTGCTTAACACCTTGTATCATTAGGAAGGTGTCATAAAGTAGATCAAATGTGTCTAGATAGATGAATTACATGTAACATCCATTGATTTAAATTAGATATTGGTAACTACACTAATATTTCTTTCTAAATATCAGAGTAATTCCTTCCACGTACATGTGGATGCATCAGGGATCATAGTTGGCATTGTGTTGATACAACTAGGAGAAGGTGGTCTAGATCATCCCATTCTTTTTTTAGTTGAAATCTATCTATGGATTAAAATAATTACACTACAATTGACTGTGAAGATTTTGTGATAGTATGTTCACTATAAAAAAATTTCCATTACGTGTTAGCTACATCATTTGAGTTATTCATCGATCATAAAGCTCTACACTACCTAGTGAACAAACCTTTGCTATAAGGTCATATATCTAGATGGTTAATGATTTTATATGGGTTTTAGCTATAAATTAATTTCAAACCTATTTGAGACAATGTGGGACCAAATAATTTGAATCAACTCCAAAATGGCAAAGAACCAGAAGATATTCTTGATGAATTGCTTGATGCACACCTATTCCAGGTGTTTGTGATTCCTGAATAACTAAAAGAGATTGCAAATTTTCCATAATAGGGGAAATTCATAGTGTTAAGCACGGGATATACTGAGAGGGGGTTTGAATTAGTATATCATATATCTTATAAAACTTTCCTTTAACCAAATTCCACTTAATCAAACATTCAAGATATGCAATAAAACTCAAACAATAAACACCACATAAGATAAAGAGAGACACCAGATATAAAGTGGAAACCCAATGTGGGAAAAAACATGGAGAACAATCTCAAGTATATGAATGAGCACCAACCCAAACAATATTCACAAGCATAAACTTGCAGGAACACCAACCCCTTTGTTAAGCACCAACCCAAAAACTATTTGTGAGCACCAACCCACAAGAGCACCACACTCCTTTGCCGAGCACCAACCCAGCAACTATTCGTGAGCACCAACCCACAGGAACACCAACCCCTTTGCCAAGCACTAACCCACAGGAGCATTAACCCCTTTGTCGAGCACCAACCTAGCAATAATTCATGAGCACCAACCCACAGGAGCACCAACCCCTTTACTGAGCACCAACCCAGCAACAATTCATGATTACCAACCCACAAGAGCACCAACCCCTTTGTGTATACCACACACCTATCTCTCAATGTTGCTATCTCAACAAATGATAGCTCAATACAACATCTCTTTCCTCTCTCTCACCTTTTCTCTTCTAAGCTAGATACAACAAATACAAGTCATATTCATCTCTCACAATTGTTCTTCTAAGCTAGATATTACAATATAAAATCAACCTCTATCTCCCATATTTTACAAATGTCTTCTCAAGCCTTTATTTATAGCTTTCCAAATGACCTTTGGCCTTCCCCCTTTGTGACCCTTCAATCCTCATGGAAAATGGTGCCAAACTTGTATGACCTTTCATATTCAAGCCTTTGAAAAGTCATGTGGTGACCCTTCATGACCAAAAACGTCCTTCCCTCTTTTGTCCTCATCTTGGTGACTTTTCATATTCCTCAAAGTGTCCCTTCATGAGAAATTACACCCTTCCTCTTTTGTCTTCTCTTGGTGAGTCTTGGAATTCCCCAAGATGACTCTTCATGGGAAAATGCGTCCCATCCTTCTTTTGTCTTTACCCCATGGATCTTTGACTTCTCCATGGGCCCTTCTTTTGTCTCATATGCAACTAAAAATATATTCATTAATATTAAATAAATATTAACTCACATTAGCCAAGATATATTTATTACAAATAATATTAAATGCAATGGGGCCTTTATCACCAAAAATGCTATACCTTTGACATCAATGACAATATTTCCAACAATCTCCCCCTTTGTCATTGATGGCAACCTCAATCCTGAAACTACCACAACCTATCACCTACACATACTGTCATCTAAAAACATACAGTAACTCCTTCTTACTGTATCAACTTGTACCTATTTTCTACACCTATACCTGTACCTATTATTCTCCCCCTTTGACATCAATGGCAAAGGGCCTACTTGGAGCTAACACTTAGCTCCCCCTCAACTAATGCTGAACATCAATGGCAAAAAGTAATATAAATTACTCCCAAGTCCTTTCATAGATCTTTGAATGTGTCCTTTGATCATGCCTTTGAGAAGATATCTGATAAATCATTGCCTGTCCTTTGAGAATTTGTAATTAACTCATTTGAATATTTCCTTCTAATATCATAACATTTTGCATGAAAATTTAAGGTGTATCCTTGATCACATATTATACTCAATAGATTATGCTTACAAAAAATTCTTAGCTTTGGTTCTACTAATATCCAAACTTAAAATACCTTTTTCAGCTATCCTGGTAGTGGTTTTATCTTTGAATTTCACTATGCCACCACTGATCTTCTTTACTCTTATCTCCTATCATATTCCTCGAACATCTGCTATCAATGAACCATGGCTGATCTTTATTTCTTACATGCAAAGCTATTTGCACCAACATAGAATATTCAAGTTGTTTCTTCTACCATGAACATGACTGAACCTTCTTCCTAATGAATGGAACTTTGAAACTCTCATCCTTCTTCTTGATGAATGGAGCTTTGAAACTTTGATCCTTCTTCATTGAATCTGCATGAGTATCCTTCTCCTTCTTTCTAAAACTATTAGCTCTTTTTCAATATTCTAATTTCTTGTGACCATAATCATTTGAAACACTTTAAAACTTTTAAACACTGCATATGCAAGAATCATTCTAATAGCCTCAAACCTTAATATTGATGCAAAAAATTTCCTCAAAAATATATCCCCTCAAAAGATATACAAATTAATCTGCCAACTCACCTTCTTGTCATACAACATAGCCAAGACCCAAAAGCATCCACCATGCTTTAATTTTTTTCTTAAAAGTGTCTCCTTGAAGCCTAGAAGAGACACCCCACACAAAAGGGTCCTAGAAACAAGTCTCTGGAGATTCCCACATCTCCTATGTTTCTTCCTTGATCTTCTTGTATTTTTATTTTAGAATCTATTTAAGCATGTCTAACCTTTTTGACTTATTAACCTTATCATTTATGATGTTTTTCATCTTCTCAACTTTTACAAATATCTTATCTTGACAAAGCTCATGCTCAAATTTAACAAGAGATTCTACACAATCCTTCCTATCTGATTATTTATCTACTATAGCAAGTAATTCATTTTCACTCTTGAACTCAACCTGATCAACCTTTACTATTTTAGGTCTCCAAACATAAATTTTTCTTTTCTCATATTTTCTAGGGACTCTATAACCTTGAATATCTCTTTACTTTATTTTGACATAATTTAGCAATATGTCCAACCTCATGACAACAAAAGCAAACAATATTTATCATACCTTTTTATTGAATGTGATTGATTTCTCCCTTTAACTGATTGCTTCTCCTCATACAATCTCTTGCCCTATGACCAACATGATGATAAATAAAATAATGGCCATGAAAAGAATTTGAAAACTTAAAAGCATTGGGCTTCCTGATCGGCTTCTTTAATTTGCCTTCAAAACCTACATCCTTCTTTCCTTGGACCAATATTTCATGATCTTTCTCAACCTTGATTATAAGCTTCTCATGATTATCCTTTAAACAACTTAACTCATCCTTCAACTGATTACACTCTTCTTCTTTTGATGTTAAAATTGAATTTGCAACCTCTAACTGATTCTTAAGACCTTGAATAAATATCTTATTTTCTTTTACTTCTATAGCCAAATTAGAATCCAAGATACACACCTTTTCCTTAAGAGCCTTAACCACAGATTTCAACTCTTAATTCTCCTTCTTTAGCTGCCTGGCCATCTTATGCTTTTCTTTGATCTACCTTCAAGCTATTAAACCCTTTCTAAAGAAACCTGCTCTGATACCAATTGTTTACCAATTGTTAAGCATGGGATATATTGAGAGGGGGGGTGAATCAGTATATCATATATCTTATAAAACTTTCTTTTAACCAAATTCCACTTAATCAAACATTCAAGATATGCAATAAAACTCAAACAATAAACACCACACAAGATAGAGAGAGAGACTAGATATAACGTCGAAACCCAATGTGGGAAAAACCATAGAGAACAATCTCAAGTATACGAATGAGCACCAACCCAAATAATATTCATAAGCATAAACTTGTAGGAGCACCAACCCCTTTATTGAGCACCAACCCAAAAACTATTTGTGAGCACCAACCCAGCAAATATTCACGAGCATCAACCCACAAGAGCACTAACCCCTTAATGAGCACCAACCCAGCAACAATTCATGAGCACCAACCCACAGGAGCACCAATCCCTTTGTATATACCACACACCTATCTCTCAATGTTGTTATCTCAACAAATGATAGTTTAATACATCTCTTTCCTCTCTCTCACCTTTGCTCTTCTAAGCTAGATATAACAAATACAAATCATATTCATCTCTCACAATTGTTCTTCTAAGCTAGATATTACAATATAAAATCAACCTCTATCTCCCATATTTTACAAATGGCTTCTCAATCCTTTATTTATAGCTTTCCAAATGACCTTTGGCCTTCCCCCTTTGTGACCCTTCAATCCTCATGGAAAATGGTGCCAAACTTGTATGACCCTTCATATTCAAGCCTTTGAAAAGTCATGTGGTGACCCTTCATGACCAAAAACGTCCTTCCCTCTTTTGTCCTCATCTTGGTGACTTTTCATATTTCTCAAAGTGTCCCTTCAAGAGAAATTTTGCCCTTCCTCTTTTGTATTCACTTGGTGACTCTTGGAGTTCCCCAAGATGACTCTTCATGGGAAAATGCATCCCATCCTTCTGTTGTCTTTACCCCATGGCTCTTTGACTTCTCCATGGGCCCTTCTTTTGTCTCATATGCAACCAAAAATATATTTGTTAATATTAAATAAATATTAACTCATATTAGCCAAGATATATTTATTACAAACAATATTAAATGCAATGGGGCCTTTATCACTAATAATGCTAGACCTTTGACATCAATGAAAATATTTTCAACATATATAACACTACATATAATTAAATAATAACTATTTAATTACTAATTCCCTTACTTTTAGTATCATTAGAGGATTCTTGTACCATTTAGGTAAAGATGAAGTAATGCACAAGGTAGCACTTGATCATAAGCAACCTCAAGTACTTGAAGAAGCATTTAAGGCATCATTTAAGGTCACTTCACTAGAGATGATCTTTCAAGATAATTTTTTTAAAGTGGCCTATGATGGCCTTATTTATTTTAGGATGCACACCAGATCACATGGTAGTGCAATATCTGTCAAAGGATAGGAAATACAAACTAGCAGGATGAAATGCCACTCCAACCAATACTTGCAAAGCAACCCTTTGAATGATGGTGGATTTATTTATTAGGGCCTATAAATTCACCTAGAAAATGCATTCATGTATGCTATATAATGACTATGATTGAATACTTTACTAAGTGGGTTGAAGCTACTATGATAACTAGCTACAATGTAAAGGATACATTAAAGTTCTTGTATGAGAATATAATCACCAGATTTTGGCATCTAACCAATTTGGTAAGTGATAGAGGTATGCATTTTTTGAAAAACCATAAAGACATTTACTAACAAATTCCTCATATCACACCATAAAATTATAGCTTACCATCCTCAGGTGAATGGTCAAGCAGAGGTTGCAAACAAAGTATTGGGTAAGCTACTTATTAAAATTTGTGATGTTCAATGAGATGACTAGTAGGATAGACTTCCTACAGTCTTATGGGAAAATCACATGCATTATAAACATGCCTTAAGGTTTACCCCTTTTTAATTAGTCTATGGTTTATAATTAGTAATGCCCTTAGAGTATGTTGTACCCAACTTGAGAATAATAATTATCATGCGTATGGGAGATCAAGAATCTTTGATGAGTAGGTTATTTGACCTAAACATAATGGATGAATACTACCATGGATTAGCCTAGAAACAAGAGGTAAATAAGCATAAATATAAATATTATCATGATAATAATCTGTACACTAAATAATTTTAGATATATCAACCCATCCTACTATATGATAACCAGTTTTGAGCCTTTCCAAGAAAATTAAACATCTATTGTAAGGGATCTTATATTACTCATGAGTTATCACAGTTAAGAACAATAGTCCTAAGGTATTTAACATCGACCATTTTTATTATAAAGGTGAATGGTAATAGGTTCAAACCTGACTACTAGTAATTTGCATGCCCAAGAAAAGATAGGTGCTCAATTGCACTAGTTTAGTGTAGGATTCATTTTCATTCATGATGTGTGGATTGGGTTTGGTTTTTGTTATGTTGTGTGTGTATTTCAATAGTAAGTGTAAATAAATTAGCATAATACACCCACAAGCAAGAGTCATTATGCATGATTGGGAAGAAATATTAAACACTAAGGTTAAAATGGGTAGCATGGAAAGATAATTAGGTCCAAGAAAGTTATGTACGACAAATATCTTTACGATGGATAAAGGCTAAGTGATGGTTATTAATAATAAACCATGTGAGATAAGAAATATCAATCCTAAATCACTATAATGGTCCATATTAGGAAAAGGAATAATCAATTCAAGTATCTAACATGTGAAATCCTTTCACTAGGCTAACACAAAAAGATGCCACCTCAAAAAAAACATGACAGCTCATCAATTCAAAGATTTAGTTACCAATGTTTTTCAAAAGAGGATCTTGAGATAGCTTAGAAAATTTATATATAAAGGATACAAATGAGAGCACAAATACCTATATATATCCCCTCTTTTTAGTTGATCCATTATTTCACACTTAGCTAATTTCAAGCAATTTGGTGATCATCTCTCCAAGTCTCTTGTAGAATTTTATACTCCTTGTTTTCAACCCAATTTAGCCACAACATATAGATATTCAAGATGGTTGAATCTAGATAGACTAAATTCATAAAAAGACTCTCCACTATACAACTAAAAGATATTGGGGTTGGAGTAAACATACACCAAGCTAAATTTTTAGATCTAGAGGCATATCCTTCCCTTAAGCACTTTGAATATAGATTGTTTGTCCCCGAAGTAGCCCCAGATGCATAACCCTTGGAAATTACACAACCACATAGGTTTTAAAACATTGATGTTGGGAGGTTGATATGGTTACTTAAATTTGAATAAATGAGTGAGATCATATAAATTCTACTAGAAAGATTCAATAATGGAAAAATTATTTGTCAGCAAACATCACCATTCATGTGAACAAAATTACAATGGCAAGGGCTATAGGAATAGAAGAATGTGGATGCTCTCTTACACCTTATAAATCAAAATCTCCATAGATTCTACCTAAAATTATGGAGGCCTATACCTAAATAAATCATAGAATTCCTTTAGATGACATCTCAAATGAAATAGTTTGTATCTTAGCAGAGTACATTACTATGCAATTTTAGCAAATGACAAAACCTATGAAGGAGGCCAAAAAAGGGGTCATAGATATTTATCATCACATGATACATAAGGTGAGAAAATTTAATTGGCCAAAATTTACTGTTTCAAATCTTACAACTAATATTTCAAAAGTCATCACATCTGCAAGACAACCTTTTTAATATCAATTTTTTATTATGTTGCTTATGTTCAGACAATGGAAGTCTCTCGAAGGCATAGTTCATATAAATGAGGAATACTAGCCAAACATTATATTCAAGAAACTCATTTGGAAACACATCAAAAGTGGCTACTTCACACATCAATAATTATTCAAGGCATGGTAGGATGAACTCATGAAATCGGTGCTTAATAACCCCAAAATCCCACCACCTATGATGCAATTTCTAAGCTAATATGAAGTGGTTATAAAGATTTTAGAGGGAATTTTTGTTCACATCCATGATCTCCTAAATGCTACATTTATGCCTTTGCATTTATTTATTGATATGCATATGAAATAGAAGGAAGTAACTTAGTAAAAAAGTCTAGCCACACATAGAATGACTCTTTTACAGATAATTTCACTTGATGTTCCCAATCTAATGGATATCACACAAAATTATTAGATGATGTCTAATCAACTATACCAATGGAATCAATACTACCCTATGATTCATTGATCACCTCCTCCTCCAAGAAGGAAGATTCTTAGTTAGAATACATGGTTATATGACTTGCATGTTCCTTAGGTCACTATAAATGTCAGTGGTAGAACATTCAAACTAACAAATAGGAGGTCTATTAGGCAATGTTCATAGACATGGCCAGTGATCTATATGAGAGAGAAGAAGAAAATGAGTTTTTATTTTGGAAAGTGGTGCATACATTACAAATTTTCAAGAAAGTACCCTAATATTTATGGGTGGAATTCCTTCCTTGTATGTAGTCTATTATTCTTAACACTATGGGAAAGGAATCCAAACTTCAATGACCATTAGAAGAAATTACTATACAAGGCATATTTGGTGATTCCTCTCAAACCTAACCAATTGACCCTATTATCAAGAGTCTACCCACCACTTTAGTGAAAACATTGCATGCTATGGAGATATAAACCTACTGCTAAGGAGGAAGAACAAGAAGTTACACCCATAGTCCACTATCCCATAGTATTTACAATATATTTAATGGGTTCTACACCATTACATTTTGAGGACTCACCTAGTTCTAGGTGCTAAAAGGGATGTGTGTCAAAGGAAATAGTGCATAGGTCCATTATGATTTCTTATTCATTTCAATAAAATGAGCATCTCACTAATATTGAATAGGTGGTATTGGATGCACAAACACCTAAGGAAAAATAGGTTTCAAAATAAAAAGTACAACAAGATTTCAAGCATATAAAAATAAAGGAAGAGAAGAAATAACAAAAAGAAGTAACAAAACAAAAGGATTTGGAGGTGCAACATCAATATAAGATCAAAGTGAACGTATAATTTGTGGGGATGCAACTAGATATTGAACTAAGGAATCCCCCAATAGTTATTATGGAAGAAGTCCCACAACCAATTACATAATAAGTTCAAGTGCCAATGGACACCCCCATCTAATCTATGCAAATTATAGACACCAAGCCATAGAAAAATAAGCTTGCTAAGGCTAAGGAAATTTTTAAATTTTACTTTTCATATTTATTTTTGGTAGGACCATAGGGATAATAGGGCTCGGTTGGTTGAAAACCCATAATGGTTGACCATCTAGTTTCTCTAGTCTATTGAAAATTCAAAAGGGTGGTAGATTGGCTTGCTACTTAGTTCAAAACTCGTGAGTGTGGCTAAGTAGTGTGCAATGGGTGAAAATTGGAAAATGACACCTTGAGAAATCTATAATTTATGTGTGTTATACCTATATTTTTGTTTTACAGACACCAATTTCTTTGCGATCTTGCTCAGGATGAGATAAAAGTTTAATTTTGAGAAAGTGTTAATGGGCAAATGTTTACACTAATCACTCAAATATATGAACGTGTCACATAGACAAGGACCATGGTTTCTTTTTGGTTATAAGTTATTTTACAATATTTTTATGATGCTATTCTATTTCTAGTTGGGATAATGTACATGGAATCTTTAATAATAGAATATAGGTTGACATACCTGGATGCCAATTACAGACATCATGGTTATAATAATATAGTATTTAGGATTATATATTCTTATGAATTATAGTAAAATGGGTTAGATAATGTTGGTTTATATTGTATGAGTACCTTTGAGTATGTCTCTTATGAATTTATAAAGGAATGGGTTTTGACTTAGGACATCTAACATGAATGTGTAATGAGTGCCTAATAATATAAGGATTGTAAGTAAGATTCTATAATTAGTGATTAATATGTTGGCTTTGTGTTTCATATTTTGGCTATATCTTTTGTGTATCGATATGTGTCACAACTTTAATTCTCATGAAAAGGGCTTTGTCTTATATATCATACAATTTTATTATTGTTAAATTGAATTTTATTGCATAATATCTCTCTGTAATGATGATATTCCTCAAGAAATCTCTATGATCTTCTTCCAATTATTAGAAGTCCTATCATGTTAAATTGATTACTAAATGGTCTTTTCTCGATGAGATGACAATTGTTATACACCCCTGAGTATGGACATTATGTATCTACCTAAGTAGACATTCATAGGATTACCTAAGATGGTGTTAAACCTTTATGATCTTAGTATAGAATGGATTACCTTGAAATGATTTCATTTTTCCCATAAAATCTTCCTTAAATCATAGGATTTATCCCTTTACTTATCATGTTTTGGTGAACCAATGAACCTATGATAACAAGATCACAATGGATAAGAACTCCTAAACCTATTCTTTGGTATTTTTCTATGTTATGGATGCAATTTTATGATAATGGACATTGATATACATTGAAAGGCCTTATTTGTGGATCCACAAGTATATCAACTCTCATCACATGGAGAAACTTATAAAAAAGGGATCCCACAAAATAATTTCCCAACTCTTTTCTCTTCACTCTAATTTTTGAACTGATTCTATCCAACCGTCAGAGTTACAACATATTTTAGTCAAGCATGCAATATTTTTTGTGGAATCAATAGGATTGTCACCTCATCACCCTAAAGACCATCGCATCCAAATTTTTATAGGGAGTACACCCCTAAAAATTTGGCCATATCCCTACCTATTTATGAAAAAGGATGAGATTGAGAATATGGTTCAGGATCTCCTACAAAGAGACATCATTCAACCTAACATAGCCCACATTCCTTCCCAATCTTGCTTATTCATAAAAAATGGATATTGGTAGCTTTACATTGATTTTTGGAAACTAAAAAGCTCACCATTAAGGAGAAAGTTCCCATAACATTAATAGATGAGCTTGTAGATGAACTTCATGGTGCTAATTTTTATCCAAGTTGGATCTATGCTCTATCTATCACCAATTCCACATTTATAAGGTAGACATTCCTAAAATGTCCTTTCACACACATGATGGTAACTATGAGTTCCTTTTCATGCCATTCAATCTTACCAATCCCCATTCCACATTCCAAGGATTAATAAATAAATTATTATTCCCTTTATTTAAAAAATTCATCTTGGTCTTCTTAGATGTCATCCTCATCTACAACTAAAATTGGAAGGATCACCTCGACACTGCCTCACAACTTCTTAATGAGAACCACTTATGTGAAAAATGTTCTAAATTTTATTTTGGGAAACCATAGGTCAAATACCTCAAGAAAATTGTATCATATATGAGTGTTTGTGTTAGCCTTGACAAAATTGAGGCTATGACCAATTGGTTGAAACTAAGGATTCTCAAAAGTCTACATGGAATTTTTATCCTAACAAGTTATTACTAGATATTTGTCAAAATATTATAGAAAAATTTCCACCCTGTTGATGACTATACTCAATAAATAATATTTTATATGGTTAATATCATTTGAAAAAATATTTGATCACCTTAAAAAAATAATGTACACCATATCAATATTGTCATGCATAATTTATCCAAGCCATTTGTTATTGAATGTGATGTTTGTGGCATGGGAATTGGTGTTGTGCTCATGTAGGATGGAGGTCCCACTTCCTTCACTAGCAAGGTCCTTGGTGGTCATAATTTGGCACTCTCCACCTATGATAAGGAAATGATGGATATCCTCCATGCAGTCTACAAATATCATCTATACTTGGTAGGCTAACACTTTTGCATCAAAACTGACCACCAAAGCCTCAAATGTTTTTTGGAACAATGGGTCTCTTCCCTATATCATAAAAAATGGGTTTATAAACTCATGGGGTATTATTATGAGATCACATACAAAATAGTAAAGGAAAACTTGGAGGTTTATTATCTCTCTCACTAGTTTAAAGAAAAATCATGATTGTATGTTGAATATGTTCCCATTTCCACATGGTTGCATGATATTCAATAGGAGTGGCAACATGAAAACCCCACCCAATAGATTATTCTCCAACTATTTGTTGCTTTCATTTTTAAACCTCACTATGATTTGGATGGCCAAACATTCTGGTATAAAGGCTACCTTGTATTTTTTAACAGGCTCTAAGTTCACACTGACTATTTTATAAGAATTTCATGCATCCCATTCTATAGGTCATTCATGTCTTCTAAAAACTTGAGTGAGACCACCATAGTTTATTTTGGCATAGAATCAAGTAGGATATCAAGATATTTGTCAAAAAATGTGATACATTACAATGTCACAAAGGCAAAATAGATGCATCACCTAGTTTACTCTAACCACTACCCACTACACAACATCTTTGGATTGACATTTCAATGGATTTGATCGAGGGAATTCCCAAATTAGGAGTAAATTTTTTCATTATCATGGTGGTGGATTATCTTTATAAATATGATAATTTTTATGTTGTATCCCACCCCTACACTGATTCCACCATAACCCAGACATTTATTGATCAAATCTTCCAGCTTCATGGCATTATTGCCTCCATTGTATCAAATAATGACTTAACATTCATGAGTCATTTCTAGCAAGAACTCTTTAAATGCCTTAGCACACATATAAAAATGAGTTTGGGTTATCATCCATACATTGATGGCCAAACATAAATTTTCAATAAATTTCTCAAAACACATCTCTAAATTTTTTTCATATAGCAACAACATCAATGGGTAAAATGGTTACCACTTTTTGAATGGTGGTACAACACCTCCTACCACACGATCACTGAGCTCACCCATATGAATCTATCTATGGTTAAAATCTTCCATATCTTCTCTCATATATACCAAGCATATCTTAGGTAAAGGATGTGGATACTACTCTTAGTGTATGTGAAAATATCCTTTTCCTCTTCTGATATAATCTCCACTTAACACAAAATCATAAAAAACAGTAGGCAGATCAACACCACTCAAAACAATCCTTTCAACTAGGAGATATGGTTTTCCTTTTCTTGAAACCTTATAAATAATCCTCTCTAAAGCTAAAAAATGCCACCATAAACTATCTCTTAAATTATATGGGTCATATAAATTTCTCTAACAAATTGACCCTATTGCATACAAATTAGAACTTTCACCTTCATCATGTGTGCACCCTATTTTTTATGTATCTTGCTCAAATAAGGTCCCTATCCATAATGTCAAGAATGATATAGTGCTTCCATAACTTGATGAAAAAGGGTTTATCCTTTTATAGCTTGTAGTTGTACTAGAGAGGCCCTCTTGTGAGGTCTAAAATTGGGTCATCACCAAAGTTATCATACAAGGGAAAAAGATGCAACTAAAATATGTTACCTTGGAACCTCTTATTTAAATATATAAATAATTTGATCACCTTTATATTTAAGGTAAAAGATTTTAATATGGATTACATGTTAGGACCCTTTGTCCTAACCATAATTTGTACTTTATTTCCTTAATAAAAGGCTATAGACGCATATGATTTGTAAGACATCCCTTGAGAGCATTATAATAATCCCACATTCATAAGGAGTAGTAGTTATATAGTGTTTAATTAGTATAAATAAGATTATATACTAATGATAAATCATTCATGAATTATATTGAATTGATATTTCTTAAAGGAGGTTACCCCTTCAAAGAGGCTAAAAATAATTTTAATGCAATTATACTCTTTTTTAATATAATTAGTCATTTTTTATTTAGTTTTGATTAGATTTATTATATTTACAATCTATTTCTAATTTGTTTCAGGAGTATTATATCAATGTAATGATCACATCCCTCCTATTTTTAATCCAACTTCCTCATATTTTACTTGCTACCTACCTTACTCAACTATGTCAGCTTACCCATTTCCTATGGTTGATTCGACCTAGGTTGATACCATATATTTTACACCTTTTCCCTTAACATACTATATTAAACTGGTTGATGCCATTTTGAGCTTGTCTTTTTGTAATCTTATTTTTTCTTGGCAAAAAAGTAGTTCAATGTTAGCTGACTCCTCTTAACTAAATCAAATCTCATCGATGTCATCAACTTAGCCTTTAGGTTGGTTTTGATATTTTATCACTATATTTAAAATTCATATTTCATTCCAATGATATCATATCACACTCATCTCCTCTGCTTTCATTCACACTTCTTACCTAAATCACATTTGGAGGAGTCCTAGGTAGAATTGTGTCTTGAAGGAAGTTTGTCTTGTGAAAGTCCTAGAAATCCAATAAGAGAAGTAATTTGGAGTATTATTAGATCTTATGAAAATAGTTTAAAGTCTTCATAATGAAAAAAACTCTTTAAAAACATCACTAGACAAGGCAATATTGAGGCTTGATGCATCCCCATCAAGGTAATTATCTCTAACCTTACGTTATTTTTTTTATTTCATTTAGTAAATAGATGTTTCTTGTTTTTTAGTCTATAAATGTGTGTGTATCCTTGTCTAGGTTCTATCTACACTTATACTGATTATTGCTATAAGATTATTTGGACTTTCTATTTGCCATTTTAGGTTACCTATACCCTCATTTTTCAAAAATGGTGCCTTACTCATTTTTATCATTCTAACCCTTCCACTTTACTTTACTTTAATTTTATTTCATAACTATTTACATTTCTCAATTTGAATATATATTACTTAAATAGAGGTCTAGTTAGATCTATCTCATTATGTCATAGTCTTAGATGACTTGCACCCCTTTTCTTTGATATTGGTGATATAAGTACTCCTTTTTCTAGGTCTACAGATCCATTGGTCACTACTTGAACATTAGGTATCACAATATCTTTCTTATTAACCTTTTCTAAGTCTGTATCTTTAGATATAAGATCGTTTTAGGCTAATCCTATCTCGTGCATTCACACCTCATAAAATTTCTATGATTTGAAGTACTAACTAGGACCCCTATTTTGTGTCGATAATTATAAATATATATAAACCCTATTGAATATTTGGCATCAAGGCTTATAAGAGGACAAAGACTTTATTTGAAGATTTAGTTTATAACTACCATCATCATTATAGTTTTCATGTCAATGAATGAAGTGAAAGAAGATGATGCTCTAACCCACAATGCCTCAAAATTAGTAGGTTTTATGAAATATTTCCATCTAGGTAATGGAGGTAATGGTGTGCATGATAATTTGAATACAAAATGTTGAGTTAGGGACATAATATGCAACCAATAAGATATCTATGTGGAATAAATGATAGGTGGGATATCACAAGGATAAATACCTATGGTATGCTTGAAATGTTATGTAGCTAGTTGACATGTGACCCGATGGTAAAAAATGGAAGTGATGGATAATGGAAGCATTATTACCATTAACCATGTTTAATGACTGTATTTTCATGAATGTTATGAAATAAATCTCTATGTGAAGTGTGATTATGATATCAATTTAAAATATTAATTTTCATCATTAAATGGATAAGTAATTTGAAATAGTTTTTTTTCACATTATAAGAGGTTGTGTGTACACATGGGAATGATAAGAAAGCTTCTTGTGATCGTGTCATAGTGATTTTCAATATCAAGCTCAAATAAGAAAATAAAATAGAAAAAATGGATTAAGACTTCACTAGGTATTAGCACTATGGATGGATGTCTACCATTACATTCTTATGATCATACCCCTATTTAAGGACTTGTTCTTAGTGGACATATGGTTCCTGAGAACACAAATATAACCATTGATTTTATGCCCTTTCCTTTCCAAATGAATTTTTGTCAAATATTAATATGTAAATCAAAGTTATGCCCAATCTCTAAATACACCCATTTCATACCCACATTTTAGGAATGTTTGTGTCATGGTATATTTATAGTCTCCAATACCTAGTCATTCATAGTTATACTCTACTAATCTTAAATTTATAAAATATAATGGTGTGCTAAAATTTCTTGAATTTCCATAATTTGTAAAGTTACTAAAATTAATTAGGTTTTTGCTCATATGGTTTCATCTTAGCATGTTTTATCAACACCTGAACTATCATGATTGTCTTCAACCCACTTTTCCTATAATAGTTAAGTAGGTTAATCTATAACTTAACCTATGGTGATGGGTTACTTCCACTCATAAAATTGGTATAGAGTTGGATAGGTGAGCAAGGGGTAAACATTAATGATATGGTGGATATTATCATTTACAACATAAATTGGTTGATTACAAACAAATTTGAAAGGCCACGAGTAAGGCTACTATTGAAAACTTGGTATAGAGTTGGATATTCAAGAAAGGGGTAAACATTGATGAAATGGTGGATATTATCATTTATTACATAAGCTTTTTTATTACAAAAAACATTATTTGAAAGGATATGATCAAGGATACTATAGTGATTGGTGCCTACATAGGCTACAAGATAAGGGTAAAGAATTTACATTTTGACTTTGTAAAGTGCATCAAACATAACATGGTTCTATATTTATATGACATGGTGGACAAAGGATTATTATTTTATTTGACTTGATTGTTGCATATCTTTTATATATTATAATACTTATGATTTCTATGTGGTAAATTTTTATGTGATGCAACCAAGCTTACAATTCAACACTTTTCCTATTTTTATATCCAATGTGTGCAATTTTGTGGAAAGGGAACATGAGTGGATTATATACATGTAGGTTTAGGTTATGAAAAAACATTTTTCAGGTGTTTTTCAAGTTTTAAAAGAACTATGGCCTTTATTCTCATTGGAGGCTTTTTTATCTATCTACATCACATTAATTTCACATGGTGGGTGTAAACCATGAATTCCCTCCTCACCAACTTCCCTATGTGATTGTAACTCTATGGATTCATATATAAATGGATTTTAAAAAAGTAAAATGTGGTGATACCAATATATGTGTTTCCTTCTTGGTGGACACAATTAGACTCCCTACATGTTATAGTGTCTGGTGTTAAAGATAAATAATATGTTTAGGAATATGTCTCTGAGTCTCATGATGTGCCTTATATGTTTAAGGTAGGTACCAATAGTCTAAAAATTTAAATTTAAACTATGACATAAGCCACTATAGGCACTCAACTAAAATACACTAGATTATAACACCCAATTCATCCCCCTTTAGAAATATTGGCCATAATTATATAATTTAGAGGAAATTGCTTGAGTATCATTTAAGTCTCATGACCTAGAGCCTTCCCAAAGAAAAAGATGATTTATTGGTGTATATTTAAACCATGACACTACAAGTTATTAGGTGATCAAATATGTATTCTTGAGACTATCCATTTATCTAATTATGAGTCTTTTGAATGTATGTCTGACTAACCATCTTCTTCATAACTAGCCAAGTCATTAAAAATTATATTAGACTTTTACAAAGACAAGGAGGTGTCACCTAATAGGATGTCACATGATGACTTATTCTCCATAATAACATGCATTATCAATTATCCCCATTCTAAAGGTGAGGTTACATGAATTATTATTTCTAATGACTTTTGGGCACTTATTTGGCTCGAGAATTATGATGGGTACCCCACTTCTATTTTGTAACTTTTATGTTTCAATGATAGGGACTTAGCCATTTATTTTATTATTTGGTACATATATCCTACTAGTGGATTACCACATCCTATAGGTCTTAATGTTTTACTTTCAAAATGGGATAACAATCTAAGATTATTCTATCAAATATAATATGATGCCCCGTTAGATACCCTTTGTTCTAAGTGGAAATTATTTTAGGGATAAATAAAAATAACCTTATTGCAATAAATTTGGTAATTTTCTTGTAAATCACATTGCAAATGGATATATACTAGAATGAATCAAAATAGGTCAATGAACATTGTTTTTACATTAGAGCGATAGAGGTTTTATTAATACTCCCTAGTATATATCCTTTGCATCTACAATCCTCCATGATAGACAAAACATGTAATTTGATGATATCATATAAATAGTGAAAAAAATCATCTAGAAAGTCATTAATCCCTATAACCTTCCCTTTAATAATGTTAAAAATAATCCTTTCCAAATCTAAAAAATAAATATAATCAATATATCTCTAATTTTGATCCCCTTTTCAACATTTGGGATACATGTTTTTATAATTTTTTACATCTTCATATATTCTAATATGTTCTATAATTTAAATAACTTAGAGAATAAATTAGTAGCCTCTTATTTCATCCCCACTACCTAATGTAATTACATGTTTTGGTAGAACCTGCATAATGTGCATTTTACACTATTTTAATGAGACATTTTTTTATTATGACAATTGATATATGATCTAATCTGTATTTACTTTATGTACTTATATTCAATATTTTATTTAATGGTATGGTTCATTATATTTCATTTAATATTTGATTTTATGATGATTATATACAACTGGTACTACTAATGTCATTTATGAATTCAAATAATAATCGAATGACTGAGCTACATTTGTAGTTAGAAGCCTTTGTCAAAGTACCATATCAGTGTTATATAGGTGAATGAGAGTAATTAAAAAATAAATCAAGTTATTTTTATATCATTCCCTTTTGTGTTGCATAATATTTTGTTAACCTAATATTGTGCATGATTTACTATCTTTGTTTATTTAGTAGTCATCATTGGCTTATAGATAATTATGCTCATTATATTGTATGAATGTGTTTTATTGAAGGTAATTTGGTCAGGTTTCTATCTTGAAGTAACATTAGCTTGGAACTAATGCCAAATTCATGAACTTTATTAAGTTTTTGGCATGCTCAATGATGTTGGTATAATAATCATGCTTTAGGCCTTATTCATTCCTTGAGCATATTATATTTATTATGTTCTAATGATTAATTTCCATCATAGATTATTATATGGTTTTCTTCTTTTTGAAAAGGTTTTTTGACTCATCATAGAATCATGACCTTGTTATGTAATAGACCTTAATGTTGTGGCATGATTATTTGATTTTAGGTGTTTTATGTGTATAAAATTTTATTTGAATATCATTTTGGACTATCACTCCATTATTTGACTTCAAAAGATGAATGAAGAGAATATGGAGCAAGTACATGATTTTTGGTATGTGATTTGGTTGTAGCCATGATGGTAGAATCCATGACTTTGGATGCATTAATTTTTTTAGTAGTGGTCATGGGATCCTTTGGAAGAATATATGGAAGTTTGTGATTGTGCCCAAACATGTGTGGTGAATAATACAATAGTGTGGAAGAATAAAAGTAATAAAAAATAAGAAATTTTTAGCTAGAAATTTATTTACTTGTTCATTTTATGTATGCTTAGATAATACTATTTTATTCTTGATGAAAACCCTAGGTAGTGCCATGGGTTACATGGAGGGCCCTCACCCTCCTTAAAACTCACTCATTTTCCTTATCAGCATTCAAAGGCTATTGTAGTTTCTATTTCATTTATTTTTGAGAAAGAATGTTATTGAAATGGTAATGCAAGAGTTTTTGTTAAGCTTTGGTGGGTAGGATTTGGCTTGTTCCATATCACCTTTAGATGGCATATAGATTAAATGAATGTTGTTTGTACAAACATGAATGCTTTATATATTTATTTGGCATGACATCATGTGTATCCATGTTTTTGGGTATGTATGTTATCTATTGATTGTTAAATATTTGTTGACTTGTGTAGAAACCCAAACTTTGGTAGACATTGATCTTTTTTTGAACCCTTGCTCTCATTTGCTTTTATAACTCTAGGCCTTATTTGATGACCTCTTCCAAACCCAACCTAATGGTTGGGGTGGGTAGGGATTACCACCATATGGATGGGTTTTGATTTCACATTATTTTTATATATGTGTTTGAGTAAACTAGCTATATGATGTTGTTGAACTAATTTGTATTTATAAAAATGACCTAAGATGAAATTGAGTTATCTATTATTGTAATAAAGACATTGAATGGGTATTTAGTATGTTATTATTATTGGGTAAAAATTATTTTAATAAGCTTTAGTTATGTTCTATTTAGATCTATCATAATTTGATAGCTATATTATACATTAGAACTTACTATAGTATAAACATGTAGTGACAGTGACTTGCTTAACATTGTATATCAATAAAAACTAGTGAATATTCTTGTTTCATATATTTTTAAGGAATAATATGAGTTTGGTTCATTTTTTGGTTTTGTGTGGTATGGTGGAATACAATATAATAATATTATATGTTATTGCTTATCATTTTTGAAAGGAAACTTGATTTAATTACCAATGAATTTTTATGACTATAATGTATAAGTTATTTAGAAACCTTGCTTCAATATGTATTGAATATATATTTATCCTTGACAAATTATATATTGCAATATGATTTTTAATGTGTCTCATTTACTTCATATATTTATAGTGTAATGCAATGTTGTTCTTTATTAGTGGTAAAAACCTTGATGATTGTGTTATATTGTCATTTAAGTATTGTAATATATTAAAATATGACTATGTATCTTGAACTTGAAGAAGGGGACAAGAATAAATTACCTTAGGTAATTAGTTTGCATTATAAAATATAATTACAATTATGGTAAACCACTAAAAAAATTAATTGATGATTATTTTATGTTTCATTGCTTGACCTAATGAAATGTGGAGAACTGTGATTAGTTAGTTGTTCTTGATGAATGTGTATTACTTAAATGAATGAGTTGTATGTTTTTATAGCTTCAAGTTCATTATACAATAATTGTGTTAAATTTTTAGATTTATGTTCATCTTGACCAAATATGAGAAGTCACTTAGTGACTATATTTCATGGCATAATTTAGGTATAATTTCTTGTTAAATTATTGAAGGATTATCTTTTTGATTAAAATAAAATAGGAAATCTAAGTTTTTTTTAGGTAGGCCTAACTATGTTGGAAATGTTAAGATCTTAATGAAGTATAAATATGAGCCAAGGTTGGTATGGTTTTAGCATGCAAGGGGAGCCATAATTGTATCCAGTTATAATATTAATTTACTCTATTTGGTTGGCATGTTTTTTCTTTCCTTGCATAAGCAATTGTGAAGTTTTGTTATCAATGTAAATGGTATCTAGCACTATGTGAGTAAATTGTGACTATCTGGATTTGTTGTAAAAATCCTATAAACTCTCTAACTATCATTGATTCATTTTAATAAGTTATTAAAATAAAGGAATCATTTTCTCATCTCTCTTTAAATGTAGCTTACCATGCATGTTATATTATTTAGCCTTGCTAAGTTTTTGGAAAATGTTTGGAAGCATTTTGTGTTTTGAATGTTTTCACTATTATAGCTTACCTTGATTATTATCATATTAATAATTTTATAGTATTATGAACAAGTAATATTGATATTATGATGATAAAATTATTTATAAATTTGTCTTAATATAATCATTAAGTTGGAAACATAGGTTGGAAATAGTGATGCCCTGTTAAGAAAACCCAATACTAGTTTATTTTGAAAGTCAATTCTTTCTTTATACTCAACAATATTGATGTTATATGAATTAGAAAAATTTAAAGGAATAGGATTTTTTTAAATAGTGTGTATTTTTCCATGTAAAAATTAAATATATTGAGAAACATAGTAATGAAGTTGGACAAAACCCTAATGTGTATCATACATTCAATGGCTTGATTGAGAAATGGGTCATGTTAAAGTGAGCATGTTTTATTTCCTTCAGGTAGACTAAGCAAATTGTCTTGACATGTTTAGAATAATGACTTTACATAACAATGAATTAGATCCATTTTTCATCAAATAGGATTTGAACTCATTTAATTTGGCATTATTACCTCTTCTTTAAAGGTCTCTTCACTATTGTATCATTCCTTGTTAATCTCCCTTTTTGTTGTGGTAGTTGTGTTTGAAGTAATTGTGATTGAAACCCTAATTACTATTTGGTTTTCCTTGTTAATAAGGATTTTTTAGGAAATTTTGAATTAAATTATATTGTAATTTCAATTACAGATGACATGCAGGGTATGACTTTGTGTGGATAGTTGACTGTACTTAAAATTCACTCTACTCCAAGGGGATTGAGCATACATTGGTTTTAATTTGTAATATTAAAATATAAAATAAGTATTCATTTTATTACAATTGTAATTATTACATTTTAAATTAATATAAATTTCACATGGTGTGGTTTTTAAAATGGTGGTACAAATATGATCATGTAAATTCATCATATTAAGTTATATTAAAGAATAATGTATTGTTCTAGTTAAGTTGTCAAGGAAAGTTTTTGGCATGAAGCTATATAAATAATTTGTTTTGATATATAATCATTTAAAATGGAAATTTTCCCTTAATTACACATAAGAGTTATAAATTTTGGATAAAAAACTTAAAACCTAATTTATTTAGGAGAAGCCTTAAAATAATATAGTCTTTTTAATAGTTATTATTAGACCATTGCTTGGAGGTTTGTATAAGAATTTATTATAAGTATATGGTTTGTATCAATGGTATAAAATAGGCTTAAGATGTATAAGATTATGTTTTAATTAATATTTGAATATTTTCCTTCTGGTATGTATTGAAGACTAGCTTGATAAATATTAAACCCTAATCTTATTCCTTATGTCATGATCAAATATTTTAGTTAGTTTTGTTTATTATTAATTATTATTATCCTAAATTATATTTAGTATTTTTTATAGGTAATATCCTAAAAAAATGGTGAAGTGTTTCATCTTAAGGCAAAGCATATAACTATTAAAGTTATCATTGGAAGAATATGATTAATCACTTAACCTAGTGATCCCCAATGAACTTTATTTTCAGTTGTGATAATAATGAAAGACCAATCATATACATAGGTTCATTACATTTTTGTAATTTGGTGTGTATCAATTTTTATTTTATAATCTGAGTATCATGACTCTAAAAAGCATGAAATTTTGTGGGTTAGTTTTTGGGTGGTGACACCTAATAAATTATTAGTTCATCTAATCCTTCAATTTTTTTAATTGAATGATAATATTTTAGAGAAAGTACCATTTGGTGAAAGATTTTAATTTATTTTCACCCTCTTAAAGTCACCTTGTTCATATTTTTTATTCCAATAGAGTTATTTCTTCTTATCTATCTCCTTATGTTGTAACTCCATTTAGTTTAATTCATCTAAAAATTTATCATAATGTGGTGCCAGCAATATTGATTCTATAATATCTTGATATTATATTTCTATGGATTAATTTTTCTAAAAACTATTTTTGAATTCTTATTTACTACAAAACATTGAGACTTAATATTGCATGATTTTGCATCGAGTAAAAAAATTGTGATGCCCTATTTTGTTGACATTCCACTCACCACCATTTCAAAATATTATAAATTGATGGTTGGTCAATCCTTATTAGATAAAAAATAAGTATATTTCCTTATTAATCATCTTATTAATAAAAATTAAACTAAATGGGGATATGATTTGAGGTCTGATCATGGATTATTTCATAATTTTTAAGGATCTTTATTTGAGAAAACCTTGGGGTAGCCAAAAAATGGTCAAATTTTTATTCAATAAATGATGCATCCATATACACATTCATCCAAGAAAATTTATGATTCTTAGTGGGAACATTATTAAATTTATTAATTAAAATGAATTTGTTTAAGAAATGATTTGTGTTTTATAGTCTTTGACAACTTCCACTTTTCTCTATAAAAATTGAATCACATTTAGAACTCCTTCCAATATCCAATCAGCCAATGAAACACTACTTATAATAAAAATGATCTAATTTTATAATTTTTATTGTTAATAACATATTTATGTATTATATTTATTGATTCATCCAAACCAAGTTTTATCCCTCTCATCTATGAAACAATCAACTATCTAATTATGTGTTTATGTTAAAGGGTTAAATTTGATTAATGGGCCATAATATTATCAACTTTCCCAATTTACCATGTATTTATACAAACACCCCATGATAATAAGAGAATTAATTGTATAAAAATTCATGGTAAATTCATTGATATTTTTGTCTCTTAAAGGAAAACATTATTTGGTTGTTGTTCTAAAAAAAATCCTTAATATCTTGTAGTCTACGAGGATAAAAAACCATGATAAAATTATCATCATTTTTTATTTTATTGGGTGAAACTCAAGTTTTGCATGGATCCTAAAACTATAATGTTTAATAGGTAAACAAGAAAGGCCAAAAAAGAAACAATAATGAAATAGGCCTCATGGTCCAATTGATAACAAGAGACTTCTATTAAAACTTCGCTAAAACCAAAAACCAACTTATGATAGAAAAGGACACAAGAAAAGACAAAAACATAAATTACCTTGAATCTTCTCAAAACCTACTTAATTAACCACCATTGCGAATTCACTCCAATTTATGTACTCCTTCAGCTTAGTCTTCTTGGTTCTACCCCTTGTGTGAATGCTTAGGCCTTTTGCCATCTATTCCTTCTATGCATGTGACACTTTTTCCTTGGAGACCATCTCAACACACTTTATTTTATTAATGCCTTTGATTTTTTCCTTTCTCTTGATGTCTAAGGGAAAGTAAATTTGATAAGGTTGGGCCCTATGGCCTACTTAACTTTCTTGATAGGAGTGACATCCACCCCCTAAATTTGAGCATCACCTTATTTCATATTAGGGTTACTCCAATCTTACTTCAATTTATCAAATTCTACTTTCATGGTGTTCTAATCTTCCATAAGGGTGACCATATAATGGCCCAGGTTCTGTAGTTTATCCTGAAATTCCTATAAATTCAACCTATGGTCAATGAGAATATCTCCTAATCCTACGCTATCCTCTCTCTTTTTGATTTCAACATCCCTCAAGGCTTGTATTTCAAAATTTCATTTAGTTATCTTCTCCCTTGGGAAGGGGAAGCTTGGACCTTCCTCTTTCCTTTTTTTGCCTTCTACCTATTTTGGATCTAGATGAGGGCTCCTGGGGGAAACAAGGTGGGAGGGTGTTGAAGAGATAGGATCACCCACACACTCTTCCACTATGTTTTTAGAATATTTTCCCAAGTTTTTCTCCTTTATACATTCATTAGTTTGGACCTCAATCCCCCTCTTTTATTTCCCCCTCTTAGTGAGGATGAAAATGAGTCCCTGGTGAATGAGATCAATGTTGGGCTTGGACTGAAATGTCAAGACCATATTTTCAATGAACATAATTAGAAAGCATGGAATGTTAATTAAAAAAACCTTGAAGTGTTTTAAGATTAAAAAAAATGGTGGGAGAATATGTGGGCGAACTTACTTGATGTAGATACCACATCTATCTCTACTCCTATAGCTCTGACACCTGCAATCATCAAATTTTACCAGCAAACTTCTCAAACTACTATGTGTGGTCAATTTCCTCACAAGGTTTAATATCATTCTCTATACTAAGAATCTTGAATCCTTGTTTATATCTATCTTTATCTCCTACACATAACTCACATTCATTCTCTCTTCCTTCCTTTCTATCTCCCACACTAGTCTTCATATCATATTGTAACATGACTCAAAATAAGATACATGTTTCGTTTGACCTTATGAATTTTCTTATTATCAATTACATGCTCACACTAGTCTTTGTTGACCTCTCATTCAATCCATAAATTCCTCAAACAACCCTTTAATACATACATTATTTTCTTTCTTTGACAAGGTTCTCTAGTAGCCATTTTTTTGGCTTCTTCTCATTCTACGGATTGTTACAATGTACTTTTGGAAAAATAAACACCTTTTCAATCATCATCTATCTTATTCTTACCTTTCACAAAGTTTCTTGGCTTCATTCAACTATTTGACCACTTTTCCAGGCCTTTCTTATACCCTGTTAAACCTAAACAAGCCTACTCTATCCTAACACCTACATAGTCAGTTATATATTGTACTTTGAGGTATATATTTTAGAAGCATGAAAACTGAGGGGGGGGGGGGGGGGGTGAATTAGTGTTCATTATTTTTAATTTTCAATTCTAATAATAATTTATTAACCATTCAAACATATATTAACTAATCTATCAACATCAAAATGAAAGTATACTCATATAAAGCATGAAACATAAGAGCACATCACATGAACATAAGAACTATGTGGGAAACCCTCATGCAAAATAAAAACCATTGAAACATAGCTTGGAAAACTTTTCCTACAATACTATGAAACAAGTTTAGTTGAGCACCAACCCAACAAAGAGCACCAACCCCTAAGAATTTATTAAGCACCAACTTGACATTATAAAACACTAACTTGATAGGAGGATACCACCCCCTTATTGATTAAACACCCACTCAATCAACCCTCTAAAACTATCCATTGATTTAACAATTTTGGGAATATTTTTGTATTATTATTAATTTAGTTAAAGGGTCTAAGTAATAAAAAAATTAATAATTAAACTACTAATTTGTATAATTTGATTGCATCTTGAGCTTTTATAAAAATAGTAATAAGGGTAAGAAAATAAGACTTAACTGGAAATTAACTAATATAATTGAGATAGAGGCTATAATTCATTATGTAGGATTGAGACACTATCATAAATCAGGATCTAGCCTTTATTTACTGAAAGGATAAGAGCACTGAAAACAAGACACCCTAGTGTTTGACACTATAGTCCACCTCTACTGCTATTATCCTAAAGATCTAAACTTTTTGAGTTTTATTCACCAAGTATGTGTGACCCTACCTATGAAGTTTTGATAGATATAAGTATGGAAATCTCCTTATAGAGCTGATTTTGTCTTCAAACCCTAGACTCCATTATGTTTTGAGCAACTTTAAGGAAGAGGGGGGGCATGGTTAGTGTGTGTAAGATTCATTGAACATATTTCCACACCCCTTGTGTGGGAACACTACCTACATACCAATACTCTGAAGAGGGATCAATCCATATGTAGTTCTCCCACTTAATGTGACTTATGTAATAGTGTGTATGAAGATGTAAAATGCTAAACTAGGTGTGTTTGAGATGACTAGGGACTTGTATAAGGATTTAACTAAGCTAAAAATAATATTATATGGTTGTATGTAGAGAATAGGGAAATATGCTTGAGTATTCTTTCTTGTATTCTTTATTTCTTTGTGATGTTTACCAACCCTTTCTAAATTAACTTTGAATGGGCTTTTATAGGGATCTATTTGTCATGGGTTAAATGCAATCATGTTAGGCTGACATAATGAAGAAGAGGAATCAAGGGGAAATGGTAATCTGGGCTCAAAATGTGATTGGATAGGATCATTAGAAAGGGGACACCCTAGGGTCCAATGTTATGGTCCAAGTTGGGTGTTATTGTCTAGAGGGTATAAGATCTAGGGGGATGGAATAATCATGGAAAAAGGGTCTTGAATAAGATAGAATGAGGTTTTGAAAGATTATAAATGACTGGGAATCAGGGAAAAGGTGCCTAAAAGGGTCATGAAAGCAAGCATGAGGGGCTTATGGGATGGATGTCACAATTCATACTCAAATTACCAATTTTCTCATTTTATATGACTACATTCCCCCCCCCCACTTTATTCCAGTGATGCAACAAAGTGAAATACTAGGATAAAGGAAAAATAGAAAGCATACCTAAACTTACTTATAGGGGTGAAGCTCATGAAGATGTGTGATGTTGGATGTGCATAGAGAGAGCACACTGTGAAGTATGAATCTACAAGATAAAACAAAGAGTAGATCAATTCATACTAGATAAGCTATATCTAAAATAAGAACATACAAATCTAGGTAAGAGAGAGAGGAAGAGAAAGGAATAAATACACCTCATCGAGTATACGAACCAATACAAAACCTATTGTGATGTTGAGTGATACTAGATGATGTTAAGTAATGCTAGATGATGTTGTACCAAGAGTAATATCATAAATGGAGCTAAGTGCTCAATTCTTCAAAAGTGGCTCAAGAATGCAAAGACTAGCCCTTTGGCTCCATCATCACCCACTAAGTGAAGCTAGGTGGTCACTCATATGTTAATTGATGTTTAGACTATGTGTCCAATCTCTCTAATCAGGTGTCTCAAGAATACAAATGATATCTAGTCCTTTGGCTCCATCATTTCCCCATGAAGTAAAACTATAAACTAATACTGGTATAAAATGTGTGTCAAATGAGATGGCTCTTGAGGCCCATGAATGCTCTATAATCTAAAAATGTTGACATGGATAGCCAAATGTATGTTAGAAACTAAGCCACTCTTAGCCACTCCAAAAGATGGATATTAGGCTTGTATGAAATCCACTTCAAAATTGGTGCACTAGGCTTATATGAAATCCACTCCAAAATGTGTAAGTTAGGCTTCTATGAAAGCCACTCCAAAATGATGCCAAACACCTACAAATGGAATAAGGTACATAATTTTTGAGAATGCCCAAGTAATGTTGATCTTAGAAAGAAAAGAAAACAAATGTGCCATGCATATTTCCCCCAATCACTAGTGTTTGGAACATAGATTCTAATCTGGAAGTTATACCAACTACCATATCTAAAACTAAAAGTGAGAGACATCATGTCATGCATGATGCCCCTTATATCTAGATTCTTTGATCAAAAGTGTACTAAAAGCTATTGATTCTAAACTAGTCTAAATGTGCAAAATTATAGCTAAACCTACTACCTTGCCTGCTTCTAGAAAATCTAGTTTTTCTACTATTTGGATAAGAACAATAAAAATAAGACACCCTAGTGTCCAATGTTATTGTCTATGTCTGATGTTATTTTATTTATCTACAACAATTAAAATTATCAATATTTTTCTGGTCTATTCTACCTAGTTTAACCTTTGATTGTTGTTTTGAGTATTCTAAAATTAATCTTTTGACCGGTAAGAGCTCTAATCTCTATGACAAAACCCTTATTTATTTCCCCCTCTTCTGAGGGTAGGAATGAATACCATGTAATGTTTTCCCTCAAAAGAAAGATCCCTAAAAGTGTTTTATGATGTGAAATACATGATATAGCCATGATAATTGGCAAGATATCTAAAGATATAGCATAGTTTATAAAGGATATTGTTAGATCAATAGGGGTATGCCTAGATAGATATAACAATGTAATAGTATGCATAATGTACTTAATTGAAACTAGAACTAAAATTTTGGTTAGTTTTTAGTTGTTACTTTGCAAAGAGGGATGGAACGTGATGTCCATCATGGAATCTAAGATAGCAAGATAATGCATGATGTGGATCATGGCATTGTAAACAATGAGAATAAAACAAGTAAAAAGCACACAAGACAAGAAGTAAGAAGTGTATAAGAGTGTCCAAGGGGCCAAGCATGCAAGGAACATGGGCACATATCACTCAAACTAGAAAGTAAGCATACAAGGCATGTTCAAATGCCATATACACATACATTTAAAAACAAGTAAAGTTGGTGTGAGAGTCATAATCACATAGAAGATTACAGGCAAAGGACATTGGCAAATGTCCTATGACACACACATGAATAAAAGCAAAGGACATTGGTAAATGTTTTAAGACACATACAAGAGACAAACAAGAACCAAGGAATGCAATCAATATAGTTATGCAAAGTAAGAAAGGAGAGCATGTAAAAACTAGAAATACAATCACATCTAACTAATCAAAGCAATAATGTGAAATTAAGCAAGACATGGTAATACAAGACTAGGTATATGCTAAAAAATACAAAAGTGTTATATACTAATGAAATATTGATAGAATAATATATATAAGCTAGTAAATAATGTAATTCAACATGATAAATAGAGTTTGTGGTGTATGGATGACATAACCTGGATGGTGTAGTCATTTAGAAGATCCCCCAATGGGTATATGTATCGATGTATGTCTCAAATGTAAAATTAGAACACCCCTCAATGGTTAGAGTGAAACAATCAAAGAGATAGATATCACTGTACACACTTAAAGGAGATCAAGTGAAGCATGGTAATGTAGATAAATCAACCAACAATAGCATAGAATAACAAATGTAAGTCTAGCATATTAGTATAAATATAAATCATGGATAATGCATACAATATAAATATTTTTGGTGTTTTTGAGTTATTTTAATTTTTTTAGAATTTTGATATATTTGAATGTTTTTAGAATTTTGATATGTTGTATTATTTTTGTATTTTTAATGTTTTGAACTATGTAAAATCAAGCATAAAGGAGATTATGTATAAGAAAAATTGAGAAGAAATGATACTAACTAATGAGTCTCATGGGAGACTCCCTATCATGGTGTCTTATATCAAAGAAAGGAATTATACATGATCATGAAGCACGATGGATGATGTATATGTTATAAATGCTCTAAAATCTTTGAAGTAGAAACCAACTATGGGGTCCCCCTATAACTCTGAGAAGTGGATGCAATTGTAAGGCTCTTAGGGACCCATCTAGTATTAGGAGAATCTCTCTGAACATGTGCTTTGTGAGTAGATGCATGAGATCTCAATGATATTGCCCTGGGTGTGAACACTATAGTTGGAAGCTATCTAGAATCTTAAATATATGAAGGTGTATGAACTCTCTATGCTAGTGATGGATGTCTCAACTATGTCTGGATCAGAACTAGAGGAGGAACTATAACTAGTGGAAAAACTAGAACTGATGGTGAAACTAAAACAGGTGATTGTACTATAGAATATGGCTCTAAAGTGGGGAGTGGTAACTCATATGGAACTCCACCAACTATAACAACTTGATTAGCATGAATGAATTTCATACATTTGTGAATTATAGAAGGTATTACTCAATTTTTTTGAACCCATGGTTGACCAAGTAACATATCAAAAAATCTTACACCAAGAACAATAGTGAATGGTGTGGCCTCATGTGTTAGACCAACTTGTAGAGGAAGTACAATCTCAAGTCACATTAGGTCACCAAATGATCTAACAATTTTTAGAATATTTGTGTATTATTTCTAATTTATTTAAAGGGTTTGAGTAATAAAATTATTAAATAAATATGTAATAATTAAGCTACTAATTTGTATAATTTGATTGCAACTTGAGCTTTTCTAAAAATATTAATAACGGTAAAAACAAGACTTAACTAGAAATTGACTGATACGACTAAGACAGAGGCTAGAATTCACTATGCAAGACTAAGAAACTATCTCAAATTAAGATCTAGCCTTTGTTCAATGAAATAATAGGAGCACTAAAAATAATACACCTTGGTGTTTGGTGTTATAGTCCACCTTTATCATTGTTATCCTGAAGAACTGAACTTTCTAGGTTTTGTTCATCAGGTCTATGTGACCTTGCTTATGAAGTTTTGACAACTGGAAGTCTATAGAGCTCCCTATAGATATGATTTTATCTTCAAACCCTAGACTACATTGTGCTTTGACTAACTATGAGTAAGAGGGGGGGGAGAGTTAGTGTGTGTAAGATTCACTGAACATGTTTCCACACCCGTTGTGTGGGCATGCTACCTACATACCAATACTTTGAAGAGAGATCAAGCCATATGTAGTTCTCCCACTTAATTTTCTTTGTTTAATCATGTATATGAAGATGAAAAATGTTAAATTGGGTGTGCTTGAGATGACTAGGGACTGGTGTAAGGATTTAAATAAGCTATAAATAGTATTGGATGGTTATATGCAAAGAATAGGGAAATATGCTTGAGTAGTCTTTCTTGCTTTGTGATATTTGTAAACCCTTTCTAAATGAACTTTTAATGGGATTTTATATGGATCTATTTATCATGGGTTAAATGTAATCATGCTAGACCAACATAATGAAGAAGTGGAATCAAGGAAAAATGGTAATCTGTAATCAAAATGTGATTGGATAGGAATGCTAAAAAGGGGACACCCTAGGGTCCAGTGTTATATTCCAAGTTGTGTATTATTTTCTAGAGGGTATGAGACCTAGTTAGATGGAATAAGCATGGAAAAAGGGTCTTGACTAAGCTAGAATGAGGTATTGAAATGCTACAAATGATTGGGAATCAGTGAAAAGGTGCCTAGAAGGGTCATGAAATCAAGTAAGAGGGACCTATGGGTTGGATGTCATAATTCATACTCCAGTTACTAATTTTCACATTTTATATGACTACATCCACCTTGATTTTTTTCCCTGTCACAACTTATGATGATCTTATCTTTCTTTATCACACTCAAATTTACCTCTCACACAAGCAAAACTACCCTTCTTCTTTGCTTAAATATCCGTCATTTTAAGATATATGGATCAACACAGCATGATATCAACCCTCATAAACACATAAAAACTTGTAACACATTAGGAAAACATCATTGATCATCTATGAAAATCTCAAGTAACTCTAATATGCCACTACTCACTTCCCTCTCTCAGCTTGTATCTTCAATCTAAATCTCTCTAGATATTCCTTTCATAATTTGCCCTTATAGATAGAAAATCAGACATAAAATTTGATTTAATACCTTTTTAATATGCATCATCATCTCATGAATACATGGCATGGCTTGATATCCATCCTTATCCCTCTATTTTTCTCCTTTAGCTTGATATTCAATCAAATAAGCCTAATAGCTTTGTATCAATACAATTTACTTGATCATCACCTAAATAAACACTATTAAACCTTCCTGGAATATTCAATACACTATTTTTATGGTCTTCATGACCTCTCAACACTCAATAATCTTCTATTTTCTTTTCTTCAATCTCCAATCATCTAACTAGCCCAAAAAGGCCTATTTGGCCTTCTTATACTTGTCACTAGTTCACTCACTCTCTCTGTAGACCAAAGCACTAATCCATCAATGTCATACCCAAAACATGTCTTATGACATGTTACACATAAGCAATAATCAAAATATTATCACCATTAGGTTGGCCAAACTCACTTATACCACCTTCTCTTCTTAGGCCTAGTAGAGACCTAAAGCATTTAACCCTCCTACAACAATACGTTACATTTTGATTCCTTGCAACAACATAAACCTCAATAAAAAAATTAAAAAATATATCCAATACCCTCTAAATACATTTTTAATGCTTTATAAGTCACAACTCATTTTCTCACCTCATGAAAGCTCTATTAGACCTCATATCACCAATAGGTCTCGTAGAGACCTAAATGAAATGGATCTACTTCTTCTCGCTCAAAAATGACCCCTTAGGCCAAATATATCATATATAAAAAGTATTAAAAACTCCCATATACTCTTTATAACATCAACCTACTTCCCTTAAATATTTTCAAGCCATCATGGCTTAGATCACTTTATAGCATTTTTAAGGAAACACACAGTCCAATAGGTCTGTGAAAACAAGCTAGTATGTGTTAGACTTTTGATATACTTTATTTATTTCAAGATATTTAATATATGTTAACAAAATAATTAAACCCATGAAACATGATTCCAAGGTCATATTCAAACTCCTATACTATTTAACTCTTTAAGATACTCTTCATATTGACTTAATGAATCAACTTAATATACACACTCAAGACCCTGCTTATGAAAAATCAAAACATTTGTCATTCTTAGATCAATGAAATTATTCATGGAACTTAAAATATTTTAACTTAATCTTTATATCATCTCTAATACTTTAACCTCATGGATAATACCTCTTTCAATAATGGCATTGGTCTTATACACCAATCAACAACTCTCATGGGCTTCTGTTCTGATCTTTGCTTTTTAAACATCAACTAAAGCTCAAACATACATTGAAAACATTATATCTTCTAAATAAATATTCTCAATAAAACCCTATAAAACTCAATGAAATATATAGATCATATATGAGAAACTTACTTCATGAAAACATTCCTTAGGGTTTACAATCACAAAAAGACTAAAAGCCCTCATTCCTTTATTCTTTATATCTTGAACTTGATCTTCATATATAGGATCAATATAATAATATAAAATGCATCTACAATAGAAATAATACCTTAAAAACATATACAACCACTTTGAATAATCACCTTGAGTGTCTAAATATACCAAACTACTTAGTAAGATACTCTTGTCATTAAAACAAAGACCTTAAGAGCCAGTCAACTTTCATAGCGACTTTCTTACACAGAGACATGATTTTAAATCTCCTTCAATGCATGGAACAGGACTATAAGAAGTTATCAACATCATTCAATTCTTATAACAACAATCCAAGTGTTTATATAGGATCTAAACCCATTTTATTCTTCTTGAGTTCACCGAGAAAAACATAGTCAGTAAAAAACAACCTTTGACATGTAATAAATGCACTTGTATGGAATATTAAAAAAAAATAACAACTGGAGGAATATATTCATGATGTCAATTATAACTTTATTTTTTATACCATCTTTATTTGATCAAAATTCTAACTTCTACAAGCCATTCTTTGCTCTCAGTTCTATTGCACACATAGTTTGAATTTAAACTCCAATAGCTACATTTTAAAAAAATAGTGATTTCCTATATCTTAAACTTGATGGTCTAAGACTTTAGAGGCTTATAACTTGAGATAAAAAAACTCTTCAAGTCACCAAACTTTTAGGGAACCTTTATGGAACTATAGACAACATATCCAAGTATTCCTTTGAGTAGGTTTGAATTCTTTAGTATAACTAATAAATGTATAAATAGACTAACTTACTCATACCTTTATGATGGGAATTGATAGTCTAGATTCTCTAAGCTATAATGGTGCATTACTCTCTCTCCAAAGGGAAAATGAGACATTAGAACCTCACCAAGACACCTATAGATGCCTTAAAACATCCTCCTTGTCCTCACTAATCTGAATCACTAGAATATGCTCTCTAAACCACCAACGAACCACTTTTTAATTAATGCATAATGTATCCAAGACAACTATTGACATCAATGACAACCTATGGCATCAATGACCATGATTAAACATCTCCCCCTTTATCATTGATGGAAAACCACTCTCATAATGTTTTCTCTCCTAATTTGAATTTCTCATCCATTCTAATCTTTCTCTTCCTTTGACATTAATGAAAAATCATCATACACACTCTCAAATGGTCATCCACACATAATCTATTGATCCTTTGACCTGACCACTCTTAGAGCTAGGAAGCTCCCATTTTGTCCATACATGCTTCTCAATGCTTTTTCTCATTTGGGATCTCATACCATAATAAACAAAATATGCTTCCTAAACCATTGAAACATCTCACACCTACTCCCCCTTACTCTAGTCATACCTTAGAATCATACCAATTGAACTGAACATACCTCTAACTAAATTGATCCATATGACCTCTTGAACCCCTTAACTACATGTAAGAGCTAAAACATAACCTTTGATGACTGGTATGACCAATAAGTATTCACACAACTAACCTAGATTATCAAGCCTCATATCATGACCACCTATTCAATAAAGAACTACTCCTTAACTCTTAGCTCACAAGAATAACATACCTTAATTGATCCCATTTTTATTCACACATGAATTGCCAAAAATGACTAACATTATTCATGAAACATCTAACATCAAATACTAATCTTATTGGACCTAAATGACTTCTTTCAATGGTCAATAATCCTTCTCAAAATAAGCTAACAACCATCAATAATATACTCAATGGAACTTATCTCACCTAAAACCACTAACATAGCTAATAACCACTAATCAAGCTTCAAAAACACAAAATCAACAAGCTCCCCCCATGGATCAATCATCTAAGTCCACTATACAAGCCAATTAACTTGCAACACAAACCTTCTTGTCATACAACACCTGCCAAGACTCAACAATCATCCACTAAGCTTTCTTCTTCCACAAGCTAATAAACATATTGATCTTATAACTCACCTTCACAAGCTTAGCCCTCATTGACCTCTTTCTTACTTAAGACAAGATATTTCTATCCTAGGTCACTTCTAAAGAGATATAATGCATACAAAGATATATAACAGAAATGCTCATACATGTAGACCAAGGAACTACCTCTTTCATACCATTAATTTAGGATATTCCTATATCTCCAAACCACTTTTTTGACCTCTTTATAGTCATGAAGTTGATTGTCTTTCCTTAGAGTCCATTTAGGTTTAATGGGTACCTTTAACTCAATGATCTCATCCTCCTTTTCTTTTTCTTTGACTACCTTGTCACTATATGTAGATAATAGGAACTTTTGACAACCTTCAACAAATTTTCCATGCTCTATAATGGTAACCAAACCATCTTGAACCTTGGACACAACATGATCAATTTTAATTATCTTAGAATTCCATACCAATGTTTAACCTTTCTCATACAATCTAGGAGCTCATATCCCTTGTCATATCTTGATGACCTATTAACTCCATTTGGACAGAATCTTTCAATGTGACCAACCTTATGAAAATAATAAAAGACAACCTCACTCATACCTCTTGCTTGATGAGATCTCCTTTTGACTAATTGATTATCCTCATAAAATCTCTTACCCTATGACTAAAATGATGATGAACAAAAAAATGGCCATTAATTTTTTTTGAATACCTTATTGTATTGGGTTGCCTGACTAGTTTCTTCATGTTTCCCTTCATGTTTGATTCCTTCTTGAATTGATCTAACTTTTCTTACTATTTCTCAAACTCTCTCAATTTGTAGACATGCATTTTCAGCCTCTAACTAATCCTTAAGATCCTTGATATCCTTCTCATCTTCTTTGGCCATTATGACCATGTCACTCTTCAAGGTAAAAACCTAATCCTCAAGAACCTTTACCATATATCTCAACTCTTGATTCTCTTTCCTTAGTTGCTTATCCATCTTGTGTTTATAGGATCACCTTCAAGCTATCAAGCCTTCTCTAAAATACCTTCTCTAATACTAATTTTTGGAATCAAAACCACTAAGAGGGGGGGATCATTGTTAAATATTCTTCATTCTATTCCAATCATCATTTTTTAACCATTTAAACATATATCAATTGATCTAGCAACATCACAATGAAAGCATACTTATATAAAGCATAAAACATAAGAACACATCACATGAATAGAAAATCTATGTGGGAAACCCTCATGGGGGATAAAAACCACTAAAACATAACTTGAAAAACTTGTCTTATAATACTATGAATCAAGTTTAGCTGAGAAACAACCCAACAAGGAGTATCGACCCCTAAGAATTTATCAAACACCGACTTGACTTTAGTAAGCACCAACTTGGTAGGAGGCTATAACCCCCTTGCTAATCAAACACCTAATCAATCAACACTCTGAAACTAGCCAAATTGATTTTTTTCCATCTAACAATTTATGATTATCTTCCCTTACTCTATCACACTCAAATTTGCCTCCATAGAAGCAAAACTACCCTTCTTCTTCTTTGCTCAAATAACCCTCATTTTCATAAATATGGATCAACGCAACATGATATCAACCCTCATAAACACATACAAACTTTTAACACATTAGGAACACATCACTAATCATCTATGAAAATCTCAAGGAACTCTCAAGGCCATTACTCACTACCCTCTCTTCGCTTGTATCTTCAATCTAAAGATCTCTAGATATTCCTTTCATACTCTACCCTTCTATATAGAAACTCAAACATATAACCTACTTATAGACATTATGAATATGCATCATCATCTCATGAATACATGGCATGGATTTATATCTATCATTATCCCTCTATTATACTTTTTTTTATCTTTATACTTAATCAAATCCTTTTCATAATCATATTTAGACAAATAGGTCTAATATTTTTGTATCAATACAATTTACTTAGTCATCACCTACAAAAACATTGTTATACCTTCATGGAATATTAAATACAATATTATTATGGTATCCATGACCTATCACCACTAATCAATCTTTTATTTTGTTTACTTTAATCTCAAATCATCTAACTAACCTAAATAGGCTATTTGGCCTTCTTCTTATACTTGTCACTAGTTCACTCACTCTCTCTATCATCCAAAGCACTAATCCATCAGATTCATACCCAAAAAATGCCTTAGGACATGTTACACATAATAATTAATCAAAATGATATTACCATTAGGTTGTCTAAAATCACTTAGACCACCTTCTCTTCTTAGGCTTGGTAGAGACCTAAAGTATTTATCCCTCTTTCAACAATACATTACATTATGATTCCTTGCAACAACATAAAACTTAGTAAATGATTAAAACCTTTCAAAAAACTATCCAATACCCTATAAATACCTTTTCAATGCTTTATAAGTCATAACTCATTTTCTCGCCTCATGAAAGCTCTATTAGACCTCATATCACCAATAGGTCTCATAGAGACCTAAATGAAATGGATCTACTTCTCACTCAAAAATGATCCCTTAGGCCAACTATATCATCAAAAAAAAGTATAAATAACTCATGTATACTCCTTATAACATAAACCTATTTCCCTTCTAGCTTCTCAAGCCATCATGGCTTATATCACTTCATAACATCTTTAAGGAAACACATGGTCAAATAGGTCTCTAAAAACAACCTAATCTCTGTCAGACTTATGATATACTTTATTTCCTTTAATATAATCAATATAAGTTACCAAAAAAATTAAATCCATGTAACATGATCCTAAATTCATATTCAGACTTTAAGACCATTGAAATCTTTAAGATACTCTTTATATTGACTTAATGAATCAACTCAGTAGACACAGTCAAGAACCTATTTATGAAAACTCAGAACTTTTATCATTCTCAGATCAATGAACTTATTCATGGGACTTATAATATGTCTAATTACCCTTATATCATCTCCATTACTTAAATATCATGGACAACACCTCTACCAAGACTAACATTGGTCTTATACACCAATCAACAACTCTCATGGGCATCTATTCTGATATTTTCTTTTTAAACATCAACTAGAGCCAAAACATATATTACAATCATGATACCTTCTGAATAAAACTTCCCACTCAAACCCTATAACACTCAATGAAATATATAGATCGTATAGGTGACACATACTTCATGAAAACATTCCTTAGGGTTTACAGTCACAAAAAGACTAGAAACCCTCATTCTTCTATTCTTTCTATCTTAAGATTGATCTTCATATTTAGGATTAATTGGATCATATAAACATACATCTATAGTAGCAAAAAAACATTAAGAACATATCCAATCACATTGAGTGCCTAAATATACCAAACTACTTATCAAGATACTCTTGTCACTAAAAAACAAAGACCTTAAGACCTAGTCAACTTTCATAGTGACTTTATTACACAAACACGTGCTTTTAGATCTCCTTCAATGCATGGAACAAGACTATAATAAGTTATCAACACCATTTAATGCTTATAAAAATAATCCAAGTAATTTGAATAGGATATGAATCCACTTTATTCTTCTTTGGTTCATTGAGAAAAACATAGTCAACATAAAGCAACCTTTGACATGCAATAAATGCACTTGTATGGACTGTTAAGACAAACTAACACTTGGAGGAAGACCTTCATGAAGTTTACTATAACTTTGGTTTGTACACCATCTTAATTTGATCAAAATTATGACTCATACAAGCCATTATTTGCTCTCAGGTCTATTGCACACACAGTTTGAGTTTGAACTCCAATATCTACATTTAAAAAAAATAACAGCTATTTCCCATAGCTTAAATGTGATAGTCTCTAGCATGATACAATTAACTAGAGAGACTTTTTAGGCTTGTAACTTAATATATAAAACTCTTAGAGTCACCAAACTTTCAAAGAACCTTCATGGCACTATAGAAAACATCTCCAAGTGTTCCTTTAACTAGGTTAACTTCTCAAGTATAATTAATAAATGCATAAACAAACTAACTTACCCCTACCTTTATGAAGGTTAGTGATAGTCTAGATTTTCTAAGCTAGAATGGTGCATTATTCTCTCTCAAAATGGTAAATAACACATCATAACCTCACTAAGACACCTATAGATGTTTAAAAACATCCTCCTTATCCTCACTAATTTGAATAATTGGCATATGCTCTCTAAACCACCAATTGACCTCTTTGTCATTAATGCATAATGTAGCCAAGACAACTATTGACATAAATGATAACTTATGGCATCAATGACCATAATCAACACCGTATAGAAATTTAAAAACAAAAAATATCTCAAATAACATGGATCTCTAACTAATAACAAAAAATTAGCACATTTAGTCGATTCAATCACCCACAATACCAATTTGAATTCAAAACCCTAGAATAGGGTCTGTGTTTGACTATCACTAGCCAAGAAGGATAAAAATTACGTTTTAAACTTCCTAAGAGGTTTCAAACAACTTTTATCATTGATTTGTGTTTGTACCATTTATAAATACCTATCTAATCATTATATTTCACCTAGATACTCTTTTAGGGTGATTTATTCATGTTTTGAATTAACTGTGCATACAAACATAGGTTTGTATTAACTTAAGAAGGAGTCCTTTGATCTCCTTCATTGTAAAAGGACTTATAAACCATTATAAGGGTTGAATAACATTTTTATAATCTTAACACACCTTACCCAATCAACACTTACCATTTATGACACCTTTGTTCAACATTTCTCACAAGATATTACTTTAACTATGTATATATATACAATTGGCTACATGCCTGGTTACTTGTTCATGAGAACCTTATGTGTTAAAACACTTTGAGATACATAAATAACATTGATAATATTTAAATTTCACTTACCTCTATAAATATTTATGTCTCAACTCAGTTAACAAATAGTCCTTCTCACAAGGATACATTCTCAATCCTTATCTTCACATTACCTAGGTAACACAGGGTCTACAATTTTAAATATTTTTAAATAAATTTGAAAATAATATAGTGAAAATTTGAATCACCATAATAAAATAATTATAAACTTACTATAAACAAAATTATCATTATAAAATTATCATTCATTCATAGTCATGTTCCATTGCACTTACACAAGAAATACATGGTTATAATCTTTAGTTTCCTAATACAAGAAATATTACATTATTTTTCTTGGGGTTAATATAAATTCCCAATTTTAATCCAATCCCACCAATAAATACCAAAAAAAGCATTTACAACTTCTTTTTATGTCTTATAAATAACCTAACTGACTTTCAACTCCCTCATGAATGTTGGGAGAGTCTTAACTAACCTAACCACTAACATACCCATCAAAATGACTAACCATGTGAGTCATGTATTTTTTAAAACACAATTTAACCCTTATTATATCCTAAACACACAAAATACAATGTTTAAACTTCTTTAGACAAGGTTGAAGTCTCTTAAACTTCACATGAATGTTTGAAAATTCAAATCAAGGATTTTGGTAGGAAAAGGCCAATGTGATCCTAATTCAAATTTTACATAAAAATATAATCTAATATTGAATCATAAATACATCTTATGACCATAGTGAATTAATCATGACTCAAAACATGTGAAATAGACCAAAATTTATAAAGGGTAGTGATGTTCTTGCATCATATATGATGCAAGAGCATCAAATAATTTCATGTAGTTAGGTGTATTTTGATCATTTTTGTTTTATTTGAGTATTACAAGACTATTAGGGACCTTATGAGGGTGTTATAATCATCATATTTCCTTGTGATGTATTTTATTTGTCTTGGGAGAGTTTCTTTCCAAAACTCTAAGTTTAAAATTTTGAATTATGTCCTTAGCCTTAAAAGGTGTTGTGTGGTGTTTGGTAAAATCTAATGTTTTTAGTAGGTTATTTAGGTCCTAAGGTGTCCTAAGAGAGAGTGGAATGTGGTTAAATTCATAATACAATGTAAATAAAATGAAATTTCATGAATCAAATAGTTGATAACTACCTTTCTTACATGTAACTAACAGACAAATATAAGACAATGCAAGTAAAGGAGAGATGGTAAAGATATTAAGGGTAGATAGGAGGTCAATTATAAGTTATTAGAAGTTAATTTTGAGTTTGAGAGGTAGAGTTATAGATTATTAGGATCAATGAAGAAGATTTAAACTTTGTATTATGTCCATAAGATAAAGTTAATGTATATGTACAAAATCAATAAAATGAAAGGATTAAGGTGATGTCTATGTATATCTATGTGATAATGTTTCATGGATTCATTTTTATGTGTTAATATCCTTTAAATCATTTGGGAACTAAAGTTTTATAAATTTTTAGGACTGTAATAAGAACCCCTGTGTGTATTCATTGAAACCAAGAGTATCATAAAGAAGGAATATGTCTATTTTAGGTATTACATAGGTTTAGGTGATCTTCAAGAGTGATATAAATACTGTAATAAGTATTTCATAAAAATATTTTTGTGTTTGATTCCAAAAAATGACCAGGGTTCAAGACAATAGCCTATGTGCATACTCTATTGCAAGACATAATCAATATCTTGGTATTTAATCTCAATCATAGGTGTGAACTATGATGGAGCTAATATAAGGTTGAATAAAGTGGAGGTAGAAATTAGGGTGGATTATATTAAATGAAGGAATATTTCAAAACCTTCATGTAAGTTAGTACGCATATAAACCCTATTTTAAACTTGCAGACAGGTAGACTATGACATAGAACACTACAAAATTCATGATTGAAACATGATTAGGAGTCTTTAAAGAGAATTTATAATTTGAAAAAGGTTGAAATAGATGATTCAAACCTTATTTGGGTCCTTTTATGGTTTATAAATAATAAATATGCAATTTAATTCAAATTGAAGCCTCTCAAGCTTTTTCAATCTAGAAAACCCTAGTTTAGGGTTAAAATATAAAAAGTTGAATAGAGTGAGTTTTCATTAGTAAAAATGGATGAAAATTAGAAATTTTATGATTCTTAACATGCCTTCAAATATTATGAAGTTTTTAAACTAGTACGGACCCGTACTTATAGTATTTAGGAGACCATGTTCTAAAGAAAAGCAAGGAAACCTAATTAGGTATGAGCATGAGTAAAAAAAGGTACTTAAGAAAGTGAGTTAGATATTGAAACTTCAAGGAAAGATAAAATGAGATATAGGGTGTCTTAAAGTTCCCTTAGTTTCTCAATACTCAACATTACATGTTTATACTAAAGCAAAAAGCCTGAAAAAGGCTACTAAGAGTGGAAGATGATTGAGGGCTTGAGGAGTGACATTAAAAGAAATAGAGTTTGAGATAATTGGAAACAAGTATGTTAAGTCTTTAAGAGGTCATTAAAGAGAAAGTTTATGTTCATAAGATCACTTAGACGAGTTAAGGTGACAGTCTAGAGAAGCCTATAGCCTAGTGAAGGTTAGTGTATGAGATTTTTTGTAGAGGTATTGAGAATAATTGGAATGATATGTATGGATAAAGTATGAGGAGAACAAAGATTATTAATGTAGTTAAGGGAGAATCCTAAGAGTTATAGTCAATAGGATCATATAAGAGAATGACATCAAACCAATAGAGAAAGTTGAAAAATAAAAGAAGTCTAAGAATGTTTCTTTGTAAGAATTATTGATTTTAGGTATTAGATTCAAGGGAGAGTAGAAAATGAAAAAGGTTTATATATAATTTGGTATGAGGGTATCATGTTCATTGGGAAGTAGTGAAGGATGTTCTATAAGCACAAAAGGTACATGGTGATGAAGTGTGAGTGAGAGATAAGATTGTGGTAAGCAACCTTAAAGCTAGTGAGGCTTGATAGTGAGAAAGAGCTATTGGAAATCTCAAAAGTGAGCTTAGGAAGAGATTGAATAAAAATAAAAGAGTCCTAGGAAAAGGACAAGATAGAATGATAGACCCAAGTGAGGTCATATAGAGAGATAGATCCAAGTGAGGTCATGAATGGTAAGTAGAGGAGGCTTGTTAAGAGAAGAGGGCTAGGTGATGAATAAATTGGGAGATAAGATGAAGAAAGAGAAAGAAAAGAAGAAACAAGGCAAGGATGAAAAGAGATACCACATTAGAGAGAAAGGTGTAAGAAGACACCAAGAGGAGAGAGATGGATAAATAGATGATAGAGGTAAGGAAATAGTTAAATGAGTTACTGATCATAATAGAGAAAATGAAGGAAAGTGAGATCCCATACTATGGATTGGCTATGAGAAAGAAGATGTTCAAGTGGCCAATCAAGCTACAGGTGAAGAAAATAAAGATGAAATCCATGAGAGAGGAAATAGAGACTAAGAGGTTACTATGTAAGCAACTGAAGAGAGATATGCAATGGTTTTAGGTGAGTGAGCACCATAGTGATAAAAAGGAATAAGATTAACAATACCTTACCATACATCTCAATCCCTCTACAAAAATATCATACACTATCCTTCACTAGGCTATAGGCTTCTCTAGACTATCACCTTAACTCATCTTAGTGATCTTATGACTTTAAAATTTCTATTAAAATAACTCTTAAAGACTTAACACACCTATTTCCAATGATCTCAAAATCTATTAAAACTTTTAGTGTCACTACTCAAGCCCTCAATCATCTTCCTCTCATAATATCCTTTTTTTAGACTTTTTGATTTAGTACAGATAGATACTATTGATTAATAATAAAATAAGGTAACTTTAGGACACCTTATATCATCTTTTATCTTTCCCTAAAGTTTCAAGATCTAACTCACTTCCTAAGTACCTTTTCTAACTCATGCTCAAACCTAATTAAGTCTCCTTACTTCTCTTTAGAACACAGTCTCCTAAATATCATAAATACAAGTCCATACTATTTTAAAACCATCATAATATTTTAATCCACATTATAATATTTCATATTACCAACTTTCATCAAGTTCCATTGGTTAAATCTCTCAGAAAGTAATTTTGAAGTTTTTGAAGTTTGCAATGAACAAATGATGAAGATGTTAGCCCTAAACTAATCTCCTTCAAATCTTATTCATTCCTTCTACTACTCTATACCTCTACCTCTTAAACTCCTAACTAACTCCTACTAACTTTTAACTAAGCTCCTATCTACCTCTAAGATCAGTACCATCTCTCCTTTACTTGTATCCTCTTCTATTTGCCTATCAATTACATGTATGAAAGGTAGTTACCAACTATTTGATTCATGGAATTGAATTTTAGTTACATTATATTATGAATTTGACCACCTTATACTATAAAGACACATTAGCACTTAAATAACCTACTAGAAACATTAGATTTTACCAAACACCACAAAACACCTTCTAAAGCTAAGGACATAATTTAAATTTTCAAACTTAGATTTTGGTGAGAAACTCTCCCAAGACAAATAACATCAAACACAAGGACATATGATGATTATAACACCCTCCTAAGGTCCCTAATAGACTTATAATACTCAAATCAAACTAAAATTATTAACATACACTTAACTACATGAACTTGTTTGATGTTCTTGCATCATACTCCTAGACAAGAAAGAATTTGAGCTCCAATGGAACTATTGTTATTTTCTTCCATGTCTTCTAGTTCAGGTTCCTTGGATCATCATCCTCTATTGATTTTCCTTTATGCTTTAGCTACTCTTCTTCTTTGCTCTCATGCTTTCCTTTGTTAAAGAAAAATTTATGTCCTTGCTTCCAATCCTTGCTTGTACAAACTATCACATGATGTGCAATCATTCTTTGCTCTTTACATCTATCATATGGGTTGTGTATGCCCCAAAGTATTATTGATACACCTATATTTCACTTTCACTTATTATCATCTTCATGATTGCAAGAAAAACAAAGTAAATTTATTTTCTAACTACTTTAATCTAATGCACTACTACCATCAATGATTCCTTTTATTGTCCCTTATCCTCCATTTTTATAACATATACCATCTCTTCCACTTATTCATACACTAGCTCATGTACCTTTTTAGTCTCCACTATATCACTATGCAAAGCCTATTCGATTGTTTCTAGTTATTCCTCTAACTAATCTTGACTCACCAAAAAAATCAAATGTCATACCTTATTTATGGGATTGTACTCCTTTGTCCAAGCCTTAAACAAGGCCTATAAATTGATCTTCTTCTTATTTGTCCTTCCAATCACCTATCTGGCTATAACCATCTTCTTATTCTTCACTTCTCTATTACTTTGACCTTGTCATTTCTTTCTTTCTTGAGGGATGTATGTCTTAAAGGTTTATTTAAGGAGTTTGTGGATTTAATGAGAGGTCAATAAATACTAGTGTGAGAATTTAATCAATAACAAAAAACTTCATAAGGTCAAAAAAAACTTGTATCTTGTTTTGAGTCATGTTACAATATGGTATGAAGACTAGTGTGGGAGATAACATGAAAGGAAGAGAGAATGAATGAATAAAATGAGGTATATGAATGAATGTGAGTTGTGTGTAGGAGTTAAAGACATAGAGAAATGAGGATTCAAGATGCTTAGTGAAAATACCATGATAGAGAATTATATTAAACCTTGCGAGGAAATTGACCACATAGAGTAGTTTGAGAAGTCTGGTGGTAAAAGTTGATGATTGCAAGTGTCAAAGCTATAAAAGGATTAGAGATAGAGGTGGTATCTACATCATTTGGTATCAGAGAGAGAACATTATATGGATGAGGTATGTTTTAATTTTTTCAATTGTTGGTTACATGTGCATAAAGTTTATGTTGAGCAAGTATTGAAGATTGTTTGAGATGTTATTGGAAAGGTCACTAATGCAAGTTGTAGGAAAGAGGAGAGGCTACAGGGATATGAAAGAGATGTTTACATATTGGTGAAAGGTAAGAGTGGTGTGGATAAATTTATTAATCCAAGAGTCTTAGAGAGAGGAGAGTAAATGAAATCTCCAAGGAAGAAGCTCAGTAAGATCTAAGATAGAGAGATAAGTCCCAGGTGAGGATAAGAAAGAAGGAGACTCTAAGATAGAGAGAGAGAGAGAGAGAGAGAGAGAGAGAGAGAGAGAGAGAGAGAGAGACCTATGTGAGGTAAAAGGAGACAAGTAGGTAGTATTGTCAAGAAGAGTAAGGTTAAGGTGATGCCTAGAGAGAGTGTGTGAATATTAAAGGGTGAAATAATGCTAAAGGTATTAAATAATAAAGAATGACACAAGAAGATGGAAATGAATCAAAGAGAACTAGAAAGAGAAAATGAGATTTCTAAGATGAAGATGGTTTTGGAAAGGTTAGAAAAAGTCTTGAAAGATATGAGACCAAGATTTGGTGTATGCATCAAGAGGAAAGTGAGATGGCCTCTCAAAAATTTGATAGAGAATAAAAGAAGACAAGTGATGAAGATGTTAGCAAGGCAACCTAGAAGAATAAATAAAGGGGAAATCAAGCCTCAAAATATTATGACTAATAAACTATTAGAATGTATGTATATAGGTGAATATTTGAATGAATACAAAGAACATTGGAGGCATGAGCAACATGATAAGGTTGAAGAATAAATTGATTAGATAACTAAGTATGGGGATACATTATTATGAAACCCTAAAGAAGGTGAACCATTGGATGAACAAGAAGGAGACAGAGATATTTCAACAAGACCATGCCTCTTGACAGGTAAGAAGGAATTAGGATTCAGTCAAGAAAGCCTTAAAGAGAACAAAAAGTCACAAGGTATTTATTTTAATGTTATTTTTGATGAGTTTGTTGATATGAACATTATTGAAGATGAGTTGTATGAGATTACATTGAAGCTAATTAATGTGCTATTGGAAGGACATGAAGGAAAATAAATACCAAAATAATTTCTTAACATGTAAGAAGAAATGTATGAGGTGGAAGCAAGAAGATATGAAGAAAAACATGTTGAAGTGCTTAGAAATAATAAGTTTTATAGGTAGGGGAGACTTACTTGGAACCAATTGAACACAAAGGAGAGATAGATGAATATACTATAAAGGAGAAGTAGATATTACAATAAATAATGCAATATTCAGATGATTTGAGTAAAATAGGAGATAAAGACTCCATCATGGCAACTGAATTTGCATTGATGATAATATTTAATCAATATGAAGAGGAGTTGGTCCAAATAGAAAATAGAATTTTAAGGTAAATAATGTGGACTATAATAGATAAAGTAATAAGTGGTATTTTTAAACTTTTTTGATTCAGGTGTAGGTCTTTAGAGGAAGAGTAACAAGTAGCAGTTTCCCATGATCAATTTGGAGATCTATGGAAAGAGAGAGAGCATCAAAGGAGGATACATAATAAGTTTAAGCAATCATAAAGAAGGTATACATGATTAAAATATACCTTAGTATATAAGAGGACATGCCTTTGAACAAGAGATGTTGAATAAAACATCAAAGTCAGATCAGTTATAACTTTCATGGAAAGTTTCCTTTTGCTCCTCGATAATATGATGAAGGAGCATCACTACCATTTATAAATTTTGGTATATTTCACATGTTTTTATTCATTATTAAGTAATTATGGTAATATTATGTATATATTATTCAATATTAGATGCTATTTCTATGTCAAATTTTAATTGGGATCGCATTGGCCTTTTCCTACCAAAATCCTTGATTTGAATTTTCAAACCTTCATGTGAAGTTTAGGAGATTTTAACCTTGTATAAATAAGTTGAAACGTTGTATTTTGTGTGGTTATGATATAATAATGGGTTAATATTTTTTCAACACATACATGACTGACATGGTTAGCCATTTGTATGGGTATGTTAATGGTTAGGTTAGTTAAGACTCTCCCAACATCCATGAGGGAGTTTAAAGTTAGATAGGCTAGTTATAAGACATAAAAAAATTATAAATGACTTTTTTTTAATTAATTAGTGGGTTTTTATTTTAATATTGAATGGATATATACCCCAATAAAAATAATGGAAGATTTATTGTATTAGAAAACTAAAGATTGCAACCCTATATTTCTTGTGTAAGTACAATGGAACATGACTGTGAATGAATGAAGGAAGATGTAAAACAATAAGTTTATAATGATATTTGTGATTATGTTAATTTGATACTTATTTTTTTATTATTCTTCAAGTGTTCAATATATTAGTTTCAAAATTATTTGAAAAGGTTTAAAGTTACAGACACTATGTTACCTAGGTAATGTGAAGAGAAGGACTAAGAATGTATCCTTGTAAGAAGGATTATTTGTTAGCTAAGTTGAGACATAAATGTGTATAGAGGTAAATTAAATTTAAATATTATTTATTTTATTTATTTACCTTAAATTTTTTGAACATATAAGGTTTTCATGAACAAGTAACCAGGCCTATAGCCAACTATATATCTATACATAGTCAAAGACATGTCTTGTGAGAAATGTTGAACAGAGGTGTTATAGATGGTAAGTGTTGATTGGGTAAGGAATGTAAATATTATTAAAATTTTATTAAACCCTCAAATTATTTTTTAATTCCTTTTGGAATGAATGAGATCAAAGGATTCCTTCTCGGGTCAATACAAACTTGTGTTTATATGCACAATTAATTCAAAACATGAGTAAATCAACCTATATGAGTCTCTAGGTGAAATATAATGATTATATAGGGTGTATAGAAATGTTAAGTAAATTAATTAGTTATAATAGTTTTTTTAAACCTCTTATTAATATTAAAACCTAAATTTTATCCTTCTCGACTAGCGATAGTAAAGTATAAACCCTACTCTAGGGTTTTGAACTCAAATTGGTATTGTGGGTGATTGAACTAGCCAAATGTGATAATTTTTTGTCATTAGTTATAGATACATGTTATTTAAGATATTTTAAGGTTTAAAATTCTATATAGACCTTGAAGTATGGTATATAACTGATTGTGTAGGTGTTAGGATAGAGTAGGCCTAATTAGGCCTAAATAGAGTATAAGAAAGGCCTAAAAAAGTGGTAAAATTGTTTAATAAAGATAACAAAGTTTGTGAAAGGTAATAATAAGATAGAGGGTTATTGAAAAGGTGTCTATTTTTCCAAAATTACATTGTACCAATCCTTATAATGAGAAAAACCCAAAAAAAAGGCTACTAGAGAACCCTATCAAAGAAAGAAAATAGTGTATGTATTAAAGGGTTATTTGAGGAGTTTTTGTATTCAATTATAGGTCAATAAATACTAGTTTTGTCATGTAATTTATATAAATAAACTTCATAAGGTCATAAGAAACATGTATCTTGTTTTGAGTCATGTTTCAATATGGCATGAAGACTAGTGTGGGAGATAGCATGAAAGGAAAAGAGACTGAATGAATAGAATGAGGTGTGTGAATTAATGTGAGTTGTTTGAAGGAAATAAAGACAAAGACAAACAAATATTCAAGATGTATAGTGAAAATAACATGACAAATAATGATATTAAAACTTTTGAGGAAATTGACCACATAGAGTAGTTTGAGAAATCTGGTGGTAAAGTTAATGATTTTAGTTGTTAGAGATATAGGAGCAAAGATAGAGGTGGTATCTACATCATTACCCTCTAGGGTTAAATAATTCATGACCTATAGGCAAAATTACATCCAATGCCTAGGTAATATTTCTTTGATATCTTTTTTTCTCAGTTTGGAAGGTGATGTTGGTATCAAATAATGTCTACATTAATTCCTAATTCTTTTTATTATTTATGAAGGTTTTTGTACCATTACACAACATACTCATGACTTCACATATAAAATCCTCTAATATTCCAATACTTAATCCTATTAATTTCACCATATGCTATCTCCATCCAAGGGTAAAATATTTAGAGAGCAATTCATTGTGGTCCTTAATTCTCAACATAAACCTAGTGAGATCACCCTTGCATAGATTGTGCTAGACCTTCTAGTTACTTTGAACCTCATTGTAGGATATTAGTTTAATCCTATCCCTATTACCACTCATGGATTTAGTCTTCTTCTTGGTAAAATTCTTGAATGGTTTGTAAAGATTCAATGTAGGAACCAAATGTATATAATCTTCATGAAATAAATTATTTTTATTGAAATGATGTCTTGAAAAATGACATCATCTAATCCAATTCCTTTAATAAGTGCAAACATAATAATAATAATCAATAAATTTTGGGTAAAAAATAATCCCTATTAGTTTCCACTACCACATTATTATTTTGGTTTGGGGTTTGTTCATTTTCTCATGTTGATAAAAAAAATTCTTTTAGTTTCTCACATTTTTTTAATGTGGTTTGGGGTTTGTTCATTTTCTCATGTTGATAAAAAAAATTATTTTAGTTTCTCATTTTTTTTATATATTTTATGATTTTTATCTCAACAATGTCAAATCCTTATGATAATTTATTAATACCTTCATTTATGTGTGTTGATTAGAAACCTCTCTTAAATTATTGAATTGATCTACATAATTTTTAAAATATTTTATCATTTATCTCAACCTTACTTATCTTCAAGATACAAGATCATTAAAAAAAGGGAATAGTCATTTTGGGGCATGCCTTAGTCAGAATCATGTTATTAAATGTTTTTGAAATCAACATTCATGCAACATAATAAATAATCTAGTCTAATATGAATATCCCAACCTGTTATCAACAAAATTTTCATCCTCGAGGAAATTTTTCAAGCCTCCTCACTTAAGTGATAGCATGTAAACACCTCTAGGCTATCAATGGCCTAATCAATGAGGTGAATCTCTAGATAGGGATAGATCCCTTGATCCTATCACCTTGAATTATTAATAAACCTATTACTTGCAAGGGAAAAGAGTAATAAAAATTAAAAATAAAATTATATAGGGAGGTGATGCACCAAATGTATACCTTTGACTTGACCATCATGCACTAAGAACATGAAATAGACCTAAATCTGACCACACTAATCAGGAAGGACCTTCAAGCATGAGTATTTCAACATGGAGGTCATAGATAATTTATTGAATGAGAGGGCTAGTGAAGAAGTCTAAGAAGGAAACTAATAATTAAAAACCACTTTCAAACCATGTAAATATACCTCAAAACCACCATGTTACCTACAAGAAGAAAACTTATTTTCAAAGAGGTAGGATAGGACAAACGAGAGAGAGTAAAAGCACTACTACTAGAATTCATCAACAATCACATAAGTATACTAGTTGAAAGCATACGATAAGGAAATAATCAGATTTATTAAACATTAAATGGAATATTACAAGTGTTTAATTGACCATGGATTCACCATCCTCAACCAAAAGATCCATTACAAGCCATTCAAGTTTGCATATATAGGAGAATTGAGAAGGAGATAGAAAGAGAGGAATAGGGGATTTATAGACAAGTGTCATCTACCTCAAGTCTAATACAATGACAAATGAAAGAGATTATAAGATCAATTTTGTTTTCCTCTTTGACATATGTTAATCTTATTGATGAGGAAATTCACCAAGTGGCCTAGGGGCTCTCATTTGGAGATTAAAAACACTTCTTAAAGAAGCAGTTACAACTTTGAAAAGTTGAAAAACATCATCTTGGATTCATGAAACAACTTCCATGACATCCTATGATTCTTAAATCTTCATTTTTCTTCCATTGACACCTTTTCTTCACTCTTTTCAATAGTAGAGATCTCCTTCATCAGTTTTATAGCCTTACTAGTCCATTAGGTCTAACTTACTTAGTATTAGCCATTGGAATGGCCAAATACTTCTATAATAACCTAATACAAAGTGTAGGAGCCTATTTAAAACCCTAAAACCATATTATATCATGATCCATAGTTTCCAATTACTCCAACCATGTTACTTTGTCTTCCTTAAGTGACTACATCATCTTCTCATAAGCATTTCTACACCATCCTTAGAAATTGGACCCATATGAATAATTTAAAAATAGAGTGGTTTTTGGATATAATAAGATATAGGACTCTCCACATGAACCTCCACAATGGTATTCATTAACTCAAATATCTAAAACACCTATTTTTAGCCCAAAACCCTATAAAAACACCACATTAAATGCATTTATATAGATGAAGTTATAGTAAAATTTCATGATGAGGACTCTCTTGGAGAGAGGAATGATTTTTAAGTGTTTTTTAGGTAAAAATAATGAATTAAAAATCATAAATCTTGTCTTCTCTCCCATCCAGCTCCTACTAGGGTTTAAGCAGGGTTTTAGAGGTGCTTAGGTTCTTAATGATGATTCATAAATATGTGGGTCCCAATACATGAACGAATTCCAATAAGTTTGAATATATAATTGTATTTAACTATACCTATGATATTTTTATTACATTCACCTTCTCTATATAGTTCTAAGTAAGAGAAAATGACCCTTTTTTGACTGTTAGGCTTGTTGAGAAGTTTGAAAGAGTGTGCATAATAAGGTGAAAAAAATTTGGTTTTCACTATAAAATTTTCCCTAGAATATATACAACCTTGAATGAAATTTTAAAATTATTTTATTCATTATCCATTCTTATAACCCCTTTTCCACCTTTAAAAGCCTATAACTAGGGTTTAATGGTAGTTTGATGAAAATAACCCTCGTAGCCTATGTTTGTCCTTTTCCTCACAATTGAAAGAGTAAAAAACTACATAAAATGTTCCATTTAAGTCATTATCACCTTATAAAATCCTTTATTCTTCCATTTCACCCTTAAAAACCCAACCTTCTTCACACTTTTAAACATAGGCCTGTGTGTGCAGATTTAGGCATATTAGGCCTATACATGGTTCTTGATCTCTGTAATTATCCAAAATCATCTTTATAAAATATATATGATGTTATTATATTTAAATTATTTTTATTTATAATATCCATTATTACCACTTCATCCTCAAATAATACACACATCTTTCTCTTGCAACCATCCAAAATAGGTCTATTTATGCTTTTTTGGTTCTTGACTACAATTTAGACATAAGAACCTTCTTTAAAAAGCTGATATTGTCCTTGATTGGTATTTTATATATTTTATGAAGTCACTTTATATTATTTCAAACATTTCCATAGACTTATTGAACTTATTTCACCTTATACACTTGTCTTTTCTCATTATGCCCACAACAGGCCTATGGGTTATTGTTAATGTCTAAACCCTGCTAAAGATCTATATATATATATATATATATATATATATATATATATATATATATTGATTATTTCCATTTATTCCAAAATAATCACAACTTATTCACCATATATAAAATATTATCTCTCTCCTCCCAATCCTTAAAATCAACTCAATACTGCATATTATCTTCGCAACTTTAACACAAACTTGTAGGTCTCTATTTAGACTTATTGGCTACAGGATGAGGGTTTATATCCTTCATTTATTCTCATAGAACTCAATGGTCCTTGAAAGGTATTTGAGAGTTTATATAGAGATTTATCAACCTTATATATACCTATTCACACTTGATACAACTTTCACTTTGATTGCATTTCCTATAAGTAGGTTGTAGGTGGTTATTTGGATTTGCTTGACTACAAGTCACCAAATATGAAGCTTCTTTTCTGATAGAAAAAACTTATTTAGGTGTTTTAAAAATATAATAAAATTAATTAATATTTTTATCAAACCTTTAAATCCTCTCATACCATTCAACACCATTACAAGAATGTTTCTTTTATTTTTTTCCTGTCAATAAGCCTATAGACTATCTTTTCTAGCTAGAAACCCTCTTCTACTATGTTTTGTTCCTCTTTGAGATTGGATTGATTTAAGATGGACTTATAAAATAAATAAAATATGATATTTAATATCTCTTACTCTTGATCCTATGGATAAATTTATATTGGAAATCTTCTCAAGACCTTCACAATCTTTTCCTTGGAATCACACAGTCTATCCTAAGCATTCAGTCCATTGAAACAAAGTGAAATGAAGGCTCCATAGATAATTGGTGGATTATATATGTATTTTAAAATATTTATATTGTATATTTGAATTCATTTAAGAAAAAATTGTGCTATTTTCTTTTACAAACATGAGTGTACTATTTGCATTACTTACATGTTTGGTGCCCATCACATCCCATTTCTTCACTATTGGCTTGATGACCCTAACTTAAGGGTACATATAAGTTTTATAATAGATATTATAAAATAAATACATGAATTCACAAGTCCATATATACATATTTTGTATCCATTTAAGAACAAATGTTGACTTATAGGTCTACAAACATGTAGGTTAACATTATCTATCTTCATCTTCTATAAAAAGATGCTAGGAGGTTCTCCATATGTAAATTAGTTGGATAATTGTCTAAAATATATCCAATGGTTATTTTAATTATTTTAATACTTATATTGAATCATATATTTCATATTTAGGGCCAAAAAATCTCTTTCCATGCCACATACCTATGATTTTTCCCTAGTGGGATTTTCATCCTTCTTAAGGCTCATACATGTGAACCCAATACTGGGAAATGGTGTGGGTAGGTTTATGGAGTCTTTAATGATATCACACAATCATTAATCCTCACCAATGAACCAAACCATGCCTTGAAAACATCTAAAACCAAGCATGTGGGAATTGAAGCTTCTTTTATGCCTGTTAATTTATTAATGATTGTTTGTAAAGTTAAGTTGATGAACCTAAAAATTAATGGCATAAATTGGAATGGAATTAGGGTCTCCTCCTATTTCTAAGAGCTTTGGATCTAAATTTATCTCTCATAAAATTACTAAATGTAAACCAATTTCCCTTCTTGAGCTACCAAGAAGACTGATGAAGAAGTGGTGTGGGTTTTTACATTGTTTGGCTCTACATCTCCACTTCCTACAGTTATTTTGGTCTAATAAGACCATGGGGACCTTTGGAAGGTTTTTCAACTTGTCAACCATTATAAAACCTCTACACAAAACCACCAAAAGCATGCTTTTCTTAAGGTTCTAAGTATTATGCCTCTTAAACCTATTAGAGATGTTGAACTCAATGGCTATTCACCTTACTTAGAGTATACAAATGTTGAAGAATATTAAAAAATTCCACACAGCCTTTGTTACTTGTAATTCTCTTAAAAACTCCTCTTTTATGCATTAAGGAATGATAGATAGCATTTATAAATAAATTCTAATTTTGAAAGTCAGTTATAAAAGACATTTAGAGAAATTTTACGGTTAGGTATAGACATTATGTCATAACTAATAAGTTATATGACTTGAAACATCCACCTTTCTAAAGACAAAATGTTTATATTGGCTTTTACTAGTAAGTGTCATCTTTATCATTGAAAAGCATAATATGAATAAAGTAAAAAGATACATTAATCTTATCAAAATTACCTTAAATTATCCAAATAGCCTTAGAAACAATGTGATCAACTTACTAGTTCTACTAATTTAACCATTTTGACCAACTTTAGGCCATGGTTGCTCCTAGAAGGGTCACCTCCTTATCTTTTTATGCATGCCTCCACATTAACTTGGTTTCCCATTTACATTAAATTTGTCAAATTTACCTTAAATAATTCTAAACATAACATTAATACCATAAATAATGACCACTTTATGACAAGACAACATTACTTGACCTAACTTCCAACTAGACCATCCTAAATGACCTTGTAAGATGCTAAGGATGATGCATTACCTATCAAATTAGATCATTAATGACTAACACAAAGCCTTCATAATGTCTATAAACAAAGTTAAGACCAAGTAATTTAAAGTTTTTAATGATCCTTATTAAAGGTAGACAAATTTTGGCTTACATCTTTGGTGACCTTCTAGATTACATGTATATTATCCACTTTAGATCAGTTACCTAGTCATCCATTGGGTATGGAGTCATCTCATCAAAACAAAACTCATGACTTTACCTTGAAACTTGAATATAAACCTCTTAAAATAAATTAAACATTTTATTTCCTTCACCACATAACAAAACAAAATAAAACACACCATATAAAGACACACACAACAAACAATAAGACAAAACATACTATGCTACAAAGAACTCAAAGGAAAGATAAGAAAATAAATACTATTTACAACTAATATATCATAACTTATCCTCCTACATCAAACTAAAAATTCTTTGATTCAGCTTTATGTGATGAGCAAGGATGACGTGTAATTTATTGATCCAATTTTGTTCTTGCTTTACTAGCTCCTTCCTTGGCCACCACTTTATTTGGCTTGACCTTAAGTGGATCTATAACAAAAAACATGTCTCCAAAAAATACAAACTCATCATGATATTCACGTCTTACTTATTTTTTTTATATTTTGCAATGTGATATACCTCCAATGTGACTATGTTTTGATTCATAAAGGTAGAAGAATTCTTAGCTTCATGTTTTATTGGCTCATCAAATCCATCTCATGTTCATATTGAAGACTGTCATATTCATCATACTTTACTATACCATGTATTTTAACTTCTTAGTAATGAATAATAAGACTTGTTGTCTTGCTAAGGGCTTTGAAATCTTCATCAATAACTTCTTATTGAGGTGTTATAATACCAAACTCTTTAAACTCATTGTACATGTCCAAGTAGGAATTTGACATGTATTTAAGACCTCCTTTAACTTGATCATGAGATTTAACAAGGTCATAAAACATGGTGTTATCTTCAAGAGATTTCTTATACATCTCTTTATCATGCTCATTGGCCAAGAAAACATTATTATCAATCTCCTTATGGGATATATTCACCATCAAAACTAGAGAAAAAAATTCTAGTTCTTCCTAAAGGTAGCTTCTTATTCATCACTTGAAAGCATACCAAGATCAATTTCAATATTTAAATTATCTTGAGGGACAAAAATTTAATCAAATTCTTGAATAGACTCATGAAAAGGCTTCAAGTTATCTTCTTCAAGTTCAATCTTCTGCCCATGATTTTTAACAAGATCAATAGCTAATGTATCTTCAAGAAAACTTACCTCATGTTTACTTGAAACTTTCTCAAATCTTACATAGTCAATTTTGTCTTCATCAAGACTCGATCCATGAGAGATAGATTAGTCTTCTTCTTACTCCATGAAGAATGGAATCTCATCTACACATTCAAGACTTAATTCATCATGTCTCTCTTATGCCAAACCTAATTCATCCTTTTATAGAGGGCTTATAGATTCTACAAATTCATGTTGGAATTTATCTACATGCTTTATATGAGTCATATTCTTTCCAATCAAGTCCATTTATTCCATGAAACTATGGTATAATTATTTCCATGCCTAATCAAGATCTTCTTCTTTACTCTTTTCAATAGAATCACTTTGATAAGGGATTGTTTTTGTGTTAGATTTCATTCCACCATCAAGAGAATTTCTCTCATAATCCTTGATAAATTTGTTTCATTCTTTACAAAGAGGATTACCAATAAATATATATTCATTATACACATTGGAAACACTATCCTCATAGCCTTCTTGAGGCTCATTTACAACTAACTGATCTTCATTTTCAAGAACTTCCATCTCATCACATAGATATGATAAAAAATAAAAAAAAATACATATAAACATACATATTTTTCCCTCAATGTAGTTGGTTCTCCTTCAAAAAAGGATAGGGTGAGAAGGTAAGAGACTTCATTGTATTTTTTGAAAGCTCTTAGACTATCTTTCCAACTTGGCACTTTGGGAGTACTAGGTTGATCATGATGTTCTTGAAGGGATAGAGAAGAGAAATGAATTTAAGATGTTGTATTCTTCTCTTTCCACTCTTCGATTGATTTATCAAATTTTTAGGTGTCTTAAAATTCATGGATGGATACAACCTCGTGTTTTGGGGTAGGTTAAGAGCTTGATAACTTGAGAGGTTTCTTGAATTGGCTTCCATATGATTTTATTTTTATTGACTTTGGATAAGCATGGGATAAGGTTATTTCTCAAAAGTAGGCATGACATAATCAGGGCTCTTGGTCTAAGGTCTCCAAGATGGAATGGTATTAGGATATTGAGGAAGATTGTATGAATATTTCATAGGCATATACCTATCTTGATGGCACATTGAAACTTGGGCTAGGTTTGGAGTAAATAATATTGAGGTAGAGGAGGAGGATGCATACAAGCCAAACATACTACATTTTCTACCTCTATTCAAGTACCAACCTACTCTCTAAACATTGAATCAAAGTTTTCATCTCTATCACATCATTTACATATAGATGTTGGTTTTGTTTCTCAATAGCTACCACCCAATCTTAATTGAATGTAGAAGATTCTTCATCATTTGAATATTTTAATTTTGACTAGAAGGATCATATAAATTCATGCCAAGTTCCCTCTCTTCATAAATCTTCCTAATTTGCATTTATAAACTTATAAGGGTTTGTTTAAAGTCATAAAAATCTAGAATAAAAGCAAAATGACTTTGACAAGGTTAAATAGAGGGATGAGTACATTGCCAAAGAGGTTGAGTGGGATTGGGAAGGGGCACATAAGGATGTTGATAACCTTGGTAAAGTTTACATGTTATTTTTTAAGGTCCCATTGGGTGGATCCATGAATGAAATCGACTTAATATAGAGAATATGAAGGCATAAAATATGCATCTTGACCAAAAGAATGATTAGGATACATACCAAGTTTTTGATTTTAGACACTTGGGATGCTTTCACCATCTGAAATTCACTTGGAGTCAACTTTGATGCTTAGATTCATGCCTTCAAAGGCTGATGTGTTGAAAATAAACATCAAGAACTCTTCAATGGGATGCAATCCTAATCTCATCAGGTCTGCCAAAATTATTAACAATATTTTCACCCTTATGTAATATTTCAAAGCCTCCTAAATTAAGTGATAACATGGAGACACATCTATGTTATGGGTGGCCTATTTAGTGAGGTGAATATCTAGATATGGTTATCTCCCTTGATGTTATCACCTTGAAATACTACTAGACCTATTGCTTGCAAGGGAAAAGGGTAAGAGAAACAAAAAATAAAATAATATATGGAGATGATGTACCAATATAATACCTTCTACTTGACCATTATTCACTAAGAACATAAACTAGACCTAAATTTGATGACACTAGTCAATAAGGATTTTTAAGCATGAGTGTTTCAACATGGAGGTCATAGATAATGAATTGAATGAGAAATATAATCAATAGATATAATAAGGATACTAATGACTAAAATCCACTTTTAACCCATGTAAAGATACCTCAAAATCACCATGTGAACTGCAAGAAGACAATCCATTTACAAAGAGGTGGGAGAGGACAAATGAGAGAGATTAAAAGCACTACTACTAGAATTCATCAATAATCACATAAGTACAGTAGTTGTAAGCATATGATAAGTAATAATTATATTTATTAAACATTCAAAGGCATAGTAAAAGTGTTTAGTTGAGCATGGATTTTCCATACTTAGACAAAATATCTATTACAAGCTATTTAAGGTTGAATTTACGGGAGAATTGAGGAGAGAGAAAGAGAGGCATACGGGATGCATAAATAAACCTCATCTACCTAAATTATATTATAATGATAAATTAAAGAGAGTCTAAGATCAATTTTATCAACTTATTTGGCATATGTTACTCATCTTGATGAGGAACTTTACCAGTGGCATAGGGGCTCTCATTTGGAGAGTTACAAGAATTTCTTGAAGGAGTAGTTACAACTTTGAAAAGTTGAAACATGTAATCTTGGATTCATGAAGCAACCTAAATTCCATCTTAGGCTTCTCAAATCTTCTTCTATATTTCATTGACACCTTTTCTTCACTCCTTTTAATGGTATAGATCTCCTTCATTAGCCCTATAGGATTACTAGTCCATTAGGTTTGACTTGCTCAGTATTAGCCATTAGAATGGCCAAATACTTATATAAGAACCTAATACAAAGCATAGGAGCCTATCTTAGACCTTAAAATCATATTGTATCATGCTCCACAATTTCCAAGTACTCCAACCATGTTACTTTATCTTTACTAGGTGACTACATCACCTTCTCATAAGCATTTATATATTGTCCTTGAAAATTAGACCTATATGAAAAATTTAAAAAGTAAAATAATGGGTTTTAGGATCTAGTAAGTTATAACACTCTCCACACCAACCTCCCCAATGGTATTCATTATATCATATGTCCAAAAACCTTATTTTGAGCTTAAAAACCTATAAGACACAATAATAAATGCATTTATATAGGTGAAGGTACATGCAATAGTGAAGACCCTCTTGGAGTGAGGAATGTTTTTTAGGTCAAATCAATTCATTATGAGTCATAAATATTGTCTTCTCTCCTATCAATCTCCTGCTAAGGTTTAAGTAGGGTTCTAGAGGTGTTTAGGTTATTAATGATGATTCATAAACATGTGGGTCCCAATCCTTAAATTAATGCCACTAAATTTGAGTATACAAGGATATGCAACTATCTGTAAGATATTTTGATCCTATGCACGTTTTCTATACATTTCTAAGCAATAGAAAATGACCCTTTTTTACTATCAGGCTTGTTGAGAAGTTCAAGAGAGTCTTTGTGCATAACAACCTAAAAAAATGTTTGGTTTTAGCTCTAAAATCATCCTTGGGATATGTACATACTTGAATGAATTTTTTTAGTGTTTTTATTCTTCATCCATTCATCAAACCCCATTTTTACCTTTAAAATTCTATAACTAGGGTTTAAAGGTAGTTTTATGTAAATAACCCTAATAGCTTGTGTTTTTCCTTTAATCACCATTGAAGGAGTCAAAAACTACATAAAATGATCCATTTAAGTCATAATCACATTTTCAAATCCTTTCTGCTTAAATTTCACCCTCAATAAACCAACATTTTTCACACTTTTACATACAGACCTATGTGTGCAGATTTAAGCCTACTAACCCTAAATAGGCTTCTTGATCTCTATAATTTTCCAAAATCATCTTTAAAACCACACACACACACACACACACATCATCATCATCATCATCATCATCATGTTAGAATATATATACATGATGTTTATGCATCATTTCCATTATTTCCACTTCATATCCTCAAACAACAAACACATCACTCTCTCTTGCAACCATCCAAAACAATCTTGTTTATGGGTTTTTTGTTCTTGACTAAAATTTAGACAGTGAAACCTTCCTTAACAGGATTATTTTGGCCTTGAGTGGTTTTTGATATCTTTTTGGAAGTCACTTCATATTCCTCCAAACCTTCTTATATACTTCTTGACCTTATTTCACCATATGCATGTATCTTTTCTCATTGCACCCATGACAAGCTTGTGGGCTCTTGTTAAGGTCTAAATCCTACTAAAGATCAAAAACATCTATCCTGATTATTTCCATTCCTTCCAAAAGAATAAAAACTTCTTCACCATATATCTAAGATTCTCTCTCTCCTCTCAAACCTCAAACTCAACTCAAGATTTCATATTCTCTTCATATCTTGAACACAAACTTGTAGGTCTCTATTTAGACTTCTTGGTTATAGAATGAGGGTTTGCCTCATTAATTTTTTATTTGTCACTTGGTGGTACTTAAAATTTATTTTATATTATATTATACTATATATATATATATATATATATATATATATATATATATATAGATATATACATACATACATACATACATATATACATACATACATATACATATATATAAACCTTGTATAGACCTATTCACACCTCATACAACTTTAAATTTGATTGCATTACCTACAAGTAGGATATTAGTGATTATTTGGATTTGCTTGACTAAATAAGCTTCATATTTTGTGACTTGTAGTCAAGCAAATCCAAATAATCACTAATATCCTACTTGTAGGTAATGCAATCAAATTTAAAGTTGTATGAGGTGTGAATAGGTCTATACAAGGTTTATATATATGTATATGTATGTATGTATATATGTATGTATGTATGTATGTATATATATATATATATATATATATATATATATATATATATATATATATATATATATATATATATATATATATATATATATACATACATACATACATACATACATATATACATACATACATATACATATATATAAACCTTGTATAGACCTATTCACACCTCATACAACTTTAAATTTGATTGCATTACCTACAAGTAGGATATTAGTGATTATTTGGATTTGCTTGACTACAAGTCACAAAATATGAAGCTTATTTTCTACAAGAAAAAATTTATTGAAGTGTTTTAAAAATATATGAACCTTCATTCATCTTTGTCTCAAACCATTGCATCCTCTCATACCCTCTAACACCAATACAAACATGCTTCGTTTGTTCTCTACCTGTCAAGAAGACTGTAGATTGTCTTTTCTACCTAAAAACCCTTTTCCACTATGTTTTGTTCCTCTTTGAGCTTGGATTTATTGATGATGTAATTATAAAATCAAGACATAATTAGATTCAAGATATCTTACTCTTCATTCCATGGATTAAGTCATCATGAAAATATTCTCAAAAGCTTCATTGTCTTTTCTTTAGACTCACACAGTCCATCCTAAGTATTCAATCCATTGAAACAAAGTGAAATGAAGTCTAAAGGGTCATCCATAGATATTTTATTACTTATATAGGTATTATAAAATTTAGAGAGGTTATATTTGAAGTCATTTAATAAAAAAATATGTTTGTTTCTTGTATAAACATGACTGTACTATTTGCATTACTTGCTTACATGCTTGGTGTCCATCACATCCCATTTATTCATTATTGATTTGAGGAACCTAACATAAGGGTTAATATAATTTATATAATATATATTATAACATAATTACATGACTTAATAGGTCCATATATACATATTTTTTATCCATTTAACTAAAAATGTTGAACTTAGGTCTGTAGACTTGTAGGTTAACATTATCTACCTTCATCTTCTATGAAAAGAGGCTTAGAGGTTCTCCATATATCCATTAGTTAGATAAATGTATAAAATATATCCAAGGTTTATTTTTATTATTTTAATCCTTCTATTAAATCATATGTTTCACATTTAGGGACAAATACTTCTTTTTCATGCCATAGACCTATGATTTCTCCCTAGTGGGGTTTTCATCCTTCTTAAGGCTCACACATGTGAACACAATATTGGTAAAAATTGTGGGGAGGATTATGTAGACTTTAATGATATAAAATAATCATTTATCCTCACTAATTATACAAACCATGCCTTTAAAACCTCTAAAACCAAGCTTGTGGAATTTGAAGCTTCTTTTCTGCCCCTTAACTTCTTAAAGATTGTTCATAAATTTAATGGGCTAAATAAAACAACCAGTGGAAAAAAGTGGAATGTAATTAGGCTCCCCTCCTTTGGATAATATCTTGGGTTATAACTTTCTATACTAAAATTACAAAGTGCAAATCTATTTCCATTATTGAGTTTCCAAAAAGACCAATGAAGAAGTGGAGTGGGTTTTTGCACTGTTTAGATCTATAACTCCACTTCCTACATGGATTTGGGTTTGAGAAGACCATGGGGACATCTATAATATTTTACACCTTGTCAACCATCATAAAATTTCTATAAAAACCCACCAAAATCATGCTTTTATCAATATTTTAACTGTTCTACCTCTTAAACCTATTGGAAGTGCTGAACCCAATGACTCTTCACCTTCCTCAAACCTATACAGAAGCAGAATAAGATTTAAAAATTCCACACACCATTTTTATGTAAAAATCTCTTGAAAACTCATCTTTTATGCATTAGGGAATGATAAATAATAGTTACGAATGAATTCCAATGTTGAAAATCAATTATAAAAGACTTTTAGAGAAATTGTATAGTCAGGTATAAACATGATGTCATCACCAAGGTGTTAGATGACTTGAAACATCCCCCTTTCCAAAGACAAAACCTTTATATTTATTTTTACTAGTAAGTGTCCTCTTTATCATTGAAAATCATAATAATAATAAAGTAACAAGATACCTTAATCTTATCAAAATTACCTTAAATTATCCAAATAGACTTAGAAAAATGTGATCAACTTATAAGTTCTACTTATTTGACCAATTGGACTAGCTTTAGGCCATGGTTTCTCCTAGAAGGGCCACCACCTTAACTTATTAGGAATTCCTCCACATTAAATTGGTTTCCCATTTACCTTAAACAATGCTAAACACAACATGAAGACCATAAAGAATGACCACTTGATGACAAGACAACATGACTCGACCTAACTACCAACTAGACCATCCTAAATGACCTTGTAAATTGTTAAAGGATACACATTACCTATCAAATTAGATCATTAATGAATAACACAAAACTTTCATAATGGATATCAAAAAAGCTAAGATAAAGTAAGTAAAAGTTTTGAATGATCCTCATTCAAGGTAGTTAAATTTAGGCTAGCATGGCCCTTATCCCTATGTATGAGATGTAAGAAACTAGTAAATTATATATGTTTAATATCAAGAACAAAGATTAGGGTTTTTAGTATAAATAAAAACAAATTAAAAAACTACCTAATCTATGAAATTTTCCTCATATTGAGTGAAAAGGAAATGAAAATGAAATCACACCATTTAGATAACTTCACTACCCTATTGTCATATGATTATCCTTATAAAGGATGGGTATATAGTCATAGAGACTTGAAGGCCACATGAACCAATTAAATCATCACTTCCCCTTGATAGATTTATTTTTTAATTGTATGGTTGGATGTGTGGATGGAAATTAGTTGAGAACTTGTGCATCAGTTCATTGCATTATTAAGTTGGGTAATAATTGAGGAGAAACCCTCTATATATAAATTTCTTGAGTGATTAAGTATCATTGATCTTGGATTAATATCTATGGTTTATGATTGGTCCTTCTCATAAATGTGAGTAGTTGGAGGAGGTTAAGGATATCCATAGGTTGCATTGATGAGGCATATGCTATGTAAGAATTTTGAGTGATGATATATGGGTCATGTAAGATTTTGCATAGATTTACCTCCCCCATGCCTTGTGATTTCATGATTTGGAGGTGATGTGTTTACTTGAGGATTTATTAGATTAATTTGATTTATGGAAAATATTAAATGTGCATTCCATGTATGTTCCCATAATTGAAGAAACTAGATGATTAAATATGGTTAATTAATGATGTGACATGTTATGATTTTGTAGGATTGATATGGTCAGTCATGACAAGATTAATCAATTGGTGGGATAAATAGTGGATTGTCTAGGAATGTTAGTGTAGATAGAACACTAATTAGGGGTTTAGGATGATGCTAGGATGAATTAGTAATATTTTTAAATTCAACATGAATTGTTTGGTTTTAGGTGTCTATATTTTTTCCCTCTTTGAAAGGGTGTTGAGAAACATGATGTGTGTAATACCAAATGTTCAAATAAATGAAGAAGATGAAAGAATAGATGAAAGGATGAAGGTTAAATGATGATGATGAAATAATGTGATGGATGATTCCCACTTGATAGGTCATGTGGGAATGAAGGGCACAAATGGGTTCTTGAAAAAAATAGGATAAGGCTATAATGGAAGAATGATGTGAGTTGATGATGATTGGATAACAGGATGATGATGGATAGGTGAGATTAACCTATGGATGAGATTAACCCACTCGAGTTAAATTTTCTTTCATTATTTTTTTTGATGATGATGGATTTATTTTCCCCAAGTAGGGTATATTTGGGAATGATACATCCTGATATAAGTTTCATAGTTTAATTTTCCCCAAGTGAGATACGCTGCATCATTTAATTTTCCCCAAGTAGGGAAGATTTTTGGAATGAAATATTCCTAAAATTTGTGGGTTTGGATTTGGAAATATCCATCCCACATAAAATCTACACACTTGATGTGCCCCAAATAGGGTAGAAGTTACAAGCTTGGATTGGATGGATGGATGATTGATTGATTGATATATTTGTAAGCACATGTAAATGATTTAACTGATTGGATTGATTAGTGATGAGATGATCACAGTGATTTATGTATGATAGGAAGTTTATAGGCTAACATTAAAGTACATGATGATGGTATAACAAGTTTTCAAATAATGAAAAATACCAAAATTTGAGCACATGAGGATGCCCCAAGCAATGAAATAATGATTAAAAAATGATATGATGATGGATAATGGATATAGGAATAGGAATAATAATAAGAATAAGAATGGTCAAGCTAACCTAAAAACCCCAATGTGATTGAGAATTTCCTACATATTCCAAATGGACCTCAAGCTAATGTAGTTATCCTAAGAAGAGAAGAATGTGATGAGAAATGATGATTTAACTTTGACTTGGTCAAAGTAGGATAAGATGATTTGATTAGAAAATATATAATTAAGAGATGGATAAAGTTTGTAAGGGGATTATACTTCTTTTTTAGTACATCTCCACATATATTTCTCAACTTGATTTTGAATATTTCACATGATATTATGCACCATGATATAAAAAACATGATGACCTAATCATAGTATGTGTAAGGACTAACCCCCCAATCCAACAGCTAAATGACAAAAATGCACCATGAAATGGAAAAATCATGATGTCACTATTTACATGACCCAATGGATGGACTCAACACAAGCATATGATAAGAGGTGCCATGTTATGAAAAAACTATGATGACATATTATCACACACATATGAATGGATTCATTACACAACAAAAAAATAAAACAAATAAACAAGAAAAGAAACACAAACAAACTTGGAAAATAAAAAGCAACAAAAAGCATCTTATCAGTACTCAATTCAAAATCAAGGTGTGAAGACTCAATGACACTAATAGATAGATGGTGCCCAAATAAAGGATAAATGTGAGGGATTATATTGGGAATGATGTATCCTAAAAATTATGGAATGATAGGATTAAGGATTTTTAGAAGATTTAGGAATATATATATATATATATATATATATATATATATATATATTTTATGGATTTATATCTTTTGTCTTTTTGGCATTTTTTTTTAGGGATATTTTTTAGATTAACTAATGTTTTTGGTTCTTTTAGATTTATTTTTTTAGATTTTTTGGATGCATGTAAAAGGGATACTAGTAAAGGGAAAACTTGTTCTAGCATTGGGATGGGAGATGATAATAGAAGGCATGGATTTAGGATGATGTTGGATGATATGACATGATGAAGAATAGATTAGGGATTTCCAAGGACCATGTAACATGGGAACCAATTATCCAGTTGTCAAAGTGACATTTGGAGGATTATGCCAAAATCATTTTAGAACAAGTCTCAAGACTTATTCTACTTCCTTATCAAGGTCATAATGGGAAGAAAGGATGGACACAGATAAGAATGATAAGGGAATGACTACAAAAATAATACTTGGATAAGGATGGATAAGATGGTTTAAACATGATGGTTAGGATGCAGTATTTAGATAGGGATGGAGCTACCCCCCAAGTGTTGAGGTACTGTAGAAAATGAATTATTTATATGTGATGCCAAAAACCTAATTTTCATCATGGTACTTTTCCAAGGTGACATAATAAATGGTTTTCCCCATTGGATGAATTATTTCTCTTTCTCTTTTGATTTTTGAATTGTCTTTATTTATTTTCACAATATTAGATCTTTCATGTGTGAACTCTAGAGATGTTGATAAAATTCATTGATTTATATATTAGTTTATTCTAAATTGATCACTATATCACCATATCCCATATGATAAAGGATGATCCCAAGAAGGGTGAAGTAAAAGGCATATTCGATTTAGTAATTGTGTTGATTATGTGAAGGATTTAGAGGGATTGAGTTATTGTGATTTGAAAGGGGATTAGAACCAACAACCTTCCATATTGTGAGATTGAGAGTATCTAATAATTGGATGTTTTGAGTATTTATTTATTTACTTATGGTGTTTGCAACTTATGACTTGAAATTATCCTAAAACTATGTTGATGTAAGAGGGAGATTGATTTTTTCATCCCTTAGTGTCTTAAAAAGGTTTTCACCAAAGATTCACTTTCTTGATTTTTTAGACATTGTTTTTTATTTGGGTCTATTAGTGCCTTAAAGAGGTTTTCAATAAGGGACCTTGATTTTTAACTTTGATATTTTTGGGGTCTGATAGTGCCTCAAAGAGGTTTTCACTAAAGTTGATTTTTTACTTTTGTTTTGGATTAAACTATCCCATAACGCCTCAAGGACTTTTTCACTAAGGTATGTTGAGTATGGATTTTGATTTACTAGATTCTTAGATTGATTTTGATTAAGGAACATTTATTTTTCCCTAGGTTGTGTTGATGTAACTTTATGCTCTTTTAATTGGATGCCAATCATGAATTATGCCATTATTTGATGGTTATGGAAGAAGGCTAATAGTAAGTGATCTTATCGATCCCAATTGATGAGTATGGGAATTGAATTTCAAATTAGTGGAAAGGATGGATGTCATTAATAAGAGTATGGGTGGCAACAGGTCTTCATAAGGACTATGAATTTACCCTATTTCAATGTTAGATGAGGCTTCCTTAGAAATCATGAAAGTGTTGTGAACATATTTATTGATTAGTAGATGGTTTGTAGATGATGTTGTAGGATACTTTGTGTGCATTTAAATGAATAGGTTTGATAATTCCCTACTAATGGAAGCCAAGGCCTTTCCCATTGTAGTCCATGTTTTTCAGGATTATGCTTATTATTAGATATTTTATGCTTTGGAAATAAGTTACATGACTATCTCCATGTAACCATATAGTATTATTGATTTTGATTTTCTATTTTTTGATGAGGATAGATTTGATAAATGATATTTTTGTAAATTGATATGATGTTTATGTTGATTTGTTGTTTAGGATGGGCCTATCCACATGGAAGTAATTTTGATGTTTTTTGTCTACAAGTACCATTGTCACTTGAGGTATGCAGTGTAGGGTGATGAAAGGTTCTATATGTGATGGAAGATGACGAAATAGGCTAAGGATGGTGTTTTCAAATTTTAGAAATAAATTAGTCAAATAAAAGTAGATGATAGTTTGAGTGATAGTTCATTGAGCATTGGCTCATCAAATATATGTCTTTAATCAAATGTGGGTGGCCAAATGATGGTTTGCATTTCTAAAATATGGATGATTTGATAAAAATGGGTTCATAAAAGACTAGGTGGTCAAGATAGAGTGATCGTATTGACCTTTACTTGGAAGTGGTGAATTTTGATTGTAATTTAGAAAGGGATATTAGCGTATCCCTATTTTATAATTCTTAGATGAATAAAATTGATTATTTCAAAGATGATGATCCTTAGAGAGATGATGGCATGACATAATTAATTTATTTGATTTATTGTGGTTTTAGGGTTATATGGGTGTTGGATGTTTGGTTTTCTATTTATTGGATTTGTTATCATATTTGGTTGATGATGTCTTGATTTTGAAATAGGGATGCCAAAACATATTTCCCTTTTCTATTGTGATGGGGAATGTTGTGATCAAGACTATAGTTAGTAGATGTGATGTGTGTTTATCTATCATGGGTAGTAGGGATACATTTATTTTTATGTGGAGATGTTAGACTTTTATTGTATAGTATGGAGCTTAATTTTTCTAAAATATAATTTGAGGGAATTCAAACACTCATTTCATTGAGCTATAAAATGACATCATCTTTGTTTTCAAATAAGTATTGCTCAAATTGGGTTATATCTAGATCAATTTTAGATGATATAGGCCTTGATGGGAGAAAGGATAGATGTGATTTTTTTTTCTTAATCAATAGGTATAATAGATTGACCAAAAATATGAGGATAAGATTGAGTGGATGTTGATTATGATTTTGACTAGATTTGGATGTTTGATGTGATCAGACTTTGATTTTGATTTTGGATTTTATTTTGACTTGATTTTAATTTTGGAATGTTTGACTTGGTTAAAGTTAACATGATTTGAATTTTATGTTTGACTTGGTCAAAGTTGACTTGATTTGAATTTTGATTTTATTTTATCAACACAATTTTTTACATGTATATAAAAACACCTAAGTCACAATCCCTATGTTAGTAATTATGTGTGTGTAATCAATACATATCCCACATATCTACCTCAAAATAAATTCAACTAGGTTAATATATTAACCCTCAATTCAAGTGGTATGTCATGAGTATCTTGGGGGAGATTGATTTCCCTTATACTACAAACCATTTATAGTTAATATGTCTTAAACTAAGACAAACAACCTTAATTAAGGGCATAATTAATATAGATTTTGGTACATGAGGATAAAATTCATGGAAGAAAATAATTAATGGGTTGTACAAGAGGGTTTATCCCCTTTGTGCACACTCCATCCATAGGATTTCAATGGAGTGTTACTAAAAAATCAAATGTTGAGGGGTGTTGTCTGAGGTCTGGGTATTGGAGCATGAAATACCCTCACTTCATGATGATATGTAAAATAATACACCATTAAACTAGGAATGATAAATACTCCTTTAATTTTTATACCCCTCAAAATACAAGTTTGTATAACACTAGGGAATGAAGTCCCAGTCATCAAATACTAAATATGTGTGGTTGGGTATGAAGTCCAAGTCACACAACTGAAAAAAATAACTCCACCATTTTTTATACTTAGGGTCACCTAATAGGTGAAATAAGATATCATACGTAGAATCTTTAGATGGGGTATAACAAAAACACACACAAACTCATGCAATCAAAGTAATTAAATTTTTTTTTAGTGCACCAAATTGAAATGTATGTTAATTGCAAGCACTAAACCAAATGTGTATGTGTGTTTGATTCTATCTTGGATGGGTGAACCTAAAATAAGGTGTTAGTAATTTTCCAAAAATAAAAATTGATCCTAATTTGTAGAAAACAATAAAATAGGAATTTAATAACAAGGTGTTTCCACCAAAACATACATTGAATCTACCAAAAGCTGTAAAATCTAAAAGTGGTCAATAAAACCACCAAAGTTTAAATAAATTTTACCAAAACATAGGTAAATCCTATTGAAGAATAGGGTGATCCCACTAAAATTATGAAAACATAGAAATAATGAAAAAAAGGTGATCTTGTTGTTAAATAGGGCAATTCTACTAAAATACAAGGTAGTCCCCCAAACTATAGGTCAATCCCACCAAACAATTATAGATAGACACAAATAAGACAAAATGATAATCCCACCAAAGTATAGGGTGATATAAAATGTTTTAATTTAAAAACACTACAAAAATTTCATGGGAACATCATCTATTTGATACCTTCATTTTGGTGAAAATGAGAGGTACAATAGACCCTTGAGTCAAAAGTTATGGTTGTTAGAAGGTTGGCAGTACAAACACTACTCAATTTGAATTTGACACTACACATGGTGAACCCACCAATGTATTGATTGATGCTACTAAAGTCATGAAAACATCAAAAAAAAATCTAGAAATTCTACAAAAGTCTTGAAAACAATAAAAAAATCTAGCGATGTTGCCAAAACATAAAGCGATTCCAATAATATGTTAAATGATGCCACTAAATTAATGAAACATAGAAAATAAACTAGTGATTCTTCAAATCTACTGATTGGTACCACTAAAGTTTTTAAAACATATAAAATAATTATATGAATAGAAATGTAACTAAAACATAGAGTGATTCCATTGATTTATTTTGAACTTGCCAAAACATAGTTTAATTTTGCAAATTTCCTAAGAACATATATTTTCATAAAATTGGCAAGTTTTTTATGAAATTTGGCTTAAAAAGGCTCAATTTTTTTGTAAAATATTATATTGTGAATTCAAATATGATTTCTGGGTGCATAGTCCCACTAGGCATGCCAAATTTAACATCAAGAACAAAGATTTGACTTATTAGTAGAAATCAAAACAAATTAAAAAACTACCCAATCTATGAAATTATCCTCAAATTGAGTTAAAAGGAAATGAAAGTGAAATAAAACCATTATCATAACTTATTCACCCTATTTTCATATCATTATGCTTTTAAGGGATGGGTATGTAGTCAAAAATACTTGAAGACTGCATAAACCAATTTTGGAAGCACTTTACATTGCTAGATTGATTTTTGGCTTGGATGGTTAGATGTGAGGATTGAAGCTTAGTTTAGAACCTGGGTAGCACTTCATTTAATGATTAATATTGATAATAATGTAATATAATCCCTATATTTATAAATTTAATGAGTTATTAATGACCACCAATTTGAAATTAAGATCTCTGGTGGAGGATTGGTCTTCCTCCTCATATATGTGAGAAGTGGGAGGAGGTTGAGGATAGGCATAGATTATAATCCATGTACTAATTTGGAGTGATGAGGCATGGGCCACGTAATAATTTTTATAGAGTTTATTTCCCCCATGCTTTATGATGTCATGTTTTGGAGGTGTTGTGTTGACTTGAGGATTTATTGTATTAATTTCATTTGTGGAAACTAGGAAATGTGCATTCCATGGATTTTCTAATTATTGATTAGATTGGATAATTAAGGATGGTAAATTAAATAATGTGATGTGATATGATTTCATTGAATTTGATATGGTTGGTCATGATAATATTAATCGATTTGGGTGGGCAAGGTGGGGGGTAGGATGAACAGTGGATTGTATAGGGCTATTAGTATAGATAGAAGACTGATTAAGGGTTTAGTATGATGTTAGCATAGATTAATAAGATAGTAAAAATTGACATGAAGTGTCTGATTTTAGGTGTATAAAATATGTGATTGCTTTATTTCTCTTTAGTATCTCTCTTTTATAAATAAACTCCTAAGAATCTTTATTCATAACAAAATTTTGTATGTACTATGCATAATTAGGCTAACTTACACAATGTAAGAACCTAAAAAAGAGGGAAAGAGATCATGAATATGCACATGAATTAGAGGGAGGCTAAAACACAAACTATGTTATGGGTATAATGGGGATAAGATAAGAATTTTAAAATATCTTGAGGTGATCTACACGATGCCCAAGAGAAGGGGATTTTATATTTTCGAAGTTAACAAAAATACCCATAATTCCCATTTTACCCAAAAATATTAAACATAATCCTAAAAATGCTAAATATATCTAATTCAATACAAAATAAAAGCATGGTATTTTTTGTAGTCTTTACATAATAACCTAGTTTGTATGTGTATGTGTTTTCTCATATGTATCAAAGTAAAATAAAAAAGTGTACTTGGGAGGGCTCAATGAAGAAGTTACCATAAAAAACTATAAGTTTTTCTCAAATTTAATATCAGATATGATAATGAGATGAAATTTATAATGAGGAGAGAGGTTACCTTACCATATAGTCCATATCCTACAACATGTAAAACAAAAAACCATGTCTCCTATCTATCTACATGAATGTCTTGATTGTTAATGAGGTTTTATGACTGATAACCAATGCTCTAGTGTTTTTCATGTGAATATATGGTGTGCATGAAAATAAATAAAATTATTTTTAATTATATAAATGTATATAAAAAGTGATAACAAATAACTGATCAAATCACTAATTAAAATAAAATATAAAAATAAAAGGTTGGAGTGATTACACATGATATATAAAATATGTTGTTGTCTCTATAAAATATTTGAATATGTAAAATATTATTTATAAATATTTTTTGTATACCATGTGATCATGACTATTTATTATGTTCCTTTTAGCTATGGATGCAAATATTTGGTAACTCTTTGTTGTGTGCCTCTAATTATGCGGGGAAAAGTATCTAAAGTGTCTTGTTGATCCCCTCCAACTATGTAGGGTAAAATGTATGGAAGTCTCTAGTGAACATTATCATGTAACTAAAGAGATAATAAATAAATAATATTCCACATTTTTAGGTGTGTGATAATATCCATATCACTCTTATACAAAGAAATGAAGTTGTGTACCATGTGTAAAATAGGAAACCATAAAATAAAGTATTGTGTATAATAAGAAGATGGTAGCATCATTAAAGCACATATATAGATAAAATTTAATTATAATAATAATTATATCATAATTTAATCCTAATGGTAATATGCAACCCAATAGTAATATGTCAAAGTAGAAGAAATATAAGTATGAGAAAGGAAGTGAGTGTGCAAATGATATGCCCCAATGTAACAATATACTCCAATATAGAATAGAAGAAGATAAAGAGGGTGTAAGTTATATACCCACAATATGGAAATAATATATTATTGGTGACATAAAATAACATGCTTCAATATGAATAATATACATGAAGGAACACAAAGTAGGAGCATGTCCCAATATAAACAATGTATAATATATAGACACATGGTCATATCATGCTCCCAATGAGATTTGTATAAACATTGAAGCACAATAATAGTATGATATTATATAGATAATAATTACATGTGAAATAAAGAGTTCCTTCCTATGTCAGGAGGTATAATCAATGAAAGTACTAGTCTAAGACATGGCCCACTATGGATAAGAAGCAATCAATAAATTACATCAAAAATCTATAAGAAATATGCCCCTTAATGGGAAAAATATGATCAATCTAAGTAAATAATGGCATGCCCTATTATGGCTAGGGCATACTCAATGCATGGAAGTGCACAAGGGTACTTACCCCTGAGTAAATTTTTGGTTTGAAAACATAATAATGTAAAATAAGGGATCCAAATAAATGTATTGACCAAAGCTAAAAATTGAAAATAAATGTCAAATGTACAAACACAAATCAAATTATGTAAACAAAATTTCAATAAAATTAACACTCAGGTGGAAATAAAGAAGTAGTAACCAAAGCCAGGTGGTGAATAAAATATTTAAAAATTTATTAAATCAAATAAAATGATTAATCAATAATAATAAATAAATTCAAAATCAAATAAAATACCACCAAAATCACCCTAAAACCAAATGTGATTAATATGATGTCTAATCTTATAATATTAAGAGAATCAGTATATTATAAGTAGATGAATATTTGAAGCATAAAGTATGTTTGTGAAACTAAATAATTATACAATAAAGTCTTGAAGAGTCATCATATAAAATATGTTTGAAGGAATGTGTATTTCCACTATAATAACCAAGAAGTGAGTCTATAAAGTTATCATTATCAAAAGTGGTGTCTCTAGTGCATTGATATGTAGAATTGAGTTTACTTTTTATTAGAGTCATACTATGTAATTATTTATTATTTATCATCATTCATGTTTGTATTTAACATTTATGCACATTTTTATAAGTTACCCAATTGAGTTCACATTGAGGTTTATTTTTTGACATCCTATGGTATTAATATATTAACACTTATGACTTAGTGTTTTAACCATTACATATCTTTGATTTCATTATCACCATAGATAATAAGGTTTAAAATTTTAAATATTCAAAGTGAAAAATCAAGTTTTTTAATGGTCTTTAACTTTATGATACCCATAAAAAATCACAAGTCTAAATTAATCATATTTGAATCTAAGAGACTATTAAAAGTTATATGTGGATTATCAACACATTTAGTGAATCTCTCATGTTTAATAACATGGTTTGGATATGGTTACTCTATATTTTTGACTTATTTCATATAATTATTCATTTGAAGCACCTGTTCATTCATACTTAAATCATTTTGCATGAAAAAACATTATGAAGTACATGTTTCATATTTAAGCACATGGGTACCTAAGATCTCAACCTCAAGTGTCCTAACCTCATGAAAATAGTTGTTAAAATATGTATATTCATTGAAAAATAATTTCACTTGAGAGTTGTTGCAACACCTCTTCTAAATATGTGTTGTTTTTATAAATTTTATGGTTCGTAAAGAAACCAATTCATTCTAGTTTTAAATCAAAGCATATAATCATGAATATTCTCATGTGGAGCTTGTTTAATAAATCATACATGCTCAATTTTATCTCATGGGACCTTATTGGTAATGAAAAATACTAAGAAAACTTATTATAACATATAAAATGAATATATTGACCCATTTGGTAAATTTTCATACCTAATGTCCTTTTACAGTGCATATTTTCCTCATTATGTCACTCTTAGTTCACTTGTTTATAATTCAATATTTTAAACACTTCCTACCACACAATAGGATATCTCCATCATTTGAGCACTATAGATGTCTTTAACATTCACTATGTTCATATTTGAGCTTTATTTATCTATTTCCTAAGTTATTTATCCCTTTTTTATATATCTATTTCTCCAAGGATAATTTTTGTAGTTACAAGTGAACCATTGATTATGTCTCATGCAAATTTAATGGACCGTTTAATCCATTTTCTATGTTTTTGTGGGTTCTTCCTTCCTTGGCCTAATTCCCTACATTATGAATTTATCTTATCACAAAATTCCATGATTTTCCATTACACATGTCATTTTATATCGATCATTATATATACAAATCATTCCTCATCAATTTAGCAAGTTTAAAGTATCATTTAAGGGTTAATAAAAAAATACTCATTATTAAATTTATGGCCTTCATTGATTAAATATATTTCTATACCTTAAACAAAGGTAACACCTTGATACTTCAACCTTATTTAATCCATTTTGACAACATATACTTGTACAAAAATATGGTTTCAATGAAATTTCATGTAGTTTACATTACACTTAATTAGGGAGAGGATAAAAATATCACACTCAAAATTACACTGACATGAACAATAGAACTACATTGACTAAAATTCCAAATGAACAATATATTTAGTTTAAAATCTTCGAGGGATAGCCCAAATAATTTAACTTCACACATGGTTATCTTTCTAAATTTTCAAAGAGTCAGTTCAATGAACAATGTTATGATTGTAAAACACTTTAAGGCACATCACATTACACCTACATAGAAAAATATAGAACATGAAATAGCATGATATGAATTTGGCAACTCTAAATAGATTTAGTATTGATGGAGGTGCCTATTTATAGGTCTCCTAAATCCACCCACAACATATTCAATGGTTTTTTTTGAAGTATCAATTCAAAATTTTGATAGTCAAAGATTTATATTTCACGTAAAATTACACATCCACTTCCATATCATTTTTATGGCTTCACAATCCAAATATTATGCATAGGTGTATCAAATTCTTAATTTTTTTGTCATTTCATTCTTATTTACTTGTTTTAGTTACTTCTTGTTATGTTGGTTACTATTTTTAGCACACTCAAGGTTATGAGTTTAATATTTAGAATGCATTTATTATAAAATCATTTGTGTAATCCATTTAACTAAATATACATTACGTTATTTAACATAATGTTTAATTTAATTAAAACCTTGTTTTTAACCCATCTATTATTTAATTTCATGTATCTTTTAAGGTTCATCCCCAAGGTTTGGTTTTTTATTTTAAAAATTTAATATTGATTTTTATATTTGTGTCTTATTTTAATGGACTAAACCTTAGGCTAGTCTTTCCATTCACTAATTTCATATTTCATATTTTCATACACTTTTCATAAATTGGTGCTTTTAAACTAGGGTTTCTTAGCCTCTTATCCCCTTAGGGTTTGATTTTTATTAATTTCATAGTTTAATTATGATTTTTTAAAAAAAATTATCAAAACTTAGATTACTATTCACCTCTTTCTGCTTTCCAATTTACATTCACTAACATAAATTGGTGCATACACCTTGGTTATTTTAACACAAACATATTTCCAAGGTTTATTATAGGGATTTATTCTCCATTTCAAGTCTAATTTTATAGATTTTCAGATTGTTTGTGTCTATTACATTACTGAATCATTAGTCTAACTTCATGTTATTTATGATTATATATTTTACCAACTAAAAATCCTATATCAACGCATTCTAATAAGTGAAGTGCTAGATTTATTGATACTACTTGTGATTTAACTCAACTATGATTATTTGTTACTTGTGATTCAAATATGTTGATACTTAGATGCATGTTTTTGTTGATAATCTTAAACATGTGAATGCTAGTGACTATATTTATCTTGACAATGTGCTTCTTCCTGATTATACTTATTATGAAGATGAACATGCTATTAAGAATAATGATAATGATTTTAACACTAAACCTCATGGTAAGGTAGATGTACCAAATTTTAAGGAAATGGATGAAATTTATTTGATCAATATCGTGAGACTATAACTAAATAACTTGATGTTATGATATATCTAGTCACTAAATTATGACATAAAATAATTAGGGATAATGAATATACACCTAGGATTACTCTTATTGATCCTATAAATGTTTCTAATATGCATATTGGATGCTCTACATATATATTAGGTGGTAAGGCTAGTGATTATAGTGCTCCCAAATATTCAATACATCCACATATTACTATACCTCCTTGGGTTAATCCTACCAATCTTATAAAACATAAGGTTTCGCTAGTTTCTCCTACTATCAATCAAATGATAAAATGTGTCAAGTTCCTATATTGTATATTTTGGTCTTTGACATAGTCAAAATAGAAATCATGGCTCCATGCCTACCAATGGTAATCATATGAAGGTATATACACATATGTATACCAATGATGATCATGTTTCAACACCTATACCTAGTGTTGCATCTCTGGATCCATTGGTTCGACATTAAAGTGATGTTATACAATTAAAAATTCCACAACTATCTCAAGCATCCCAAAATCTCATTCATGTAGTTGCATCTAATAAAATATTATAAAACATATTGGGTATGGAGGTTCTAGTTCATCCTTTGCCATTGCATGTTTAACTCCAAATTTTGATATATATAGTGGCAATGGTGAACCTTTACAAAACATTTAGGCTTATTTCACATCTTACTTTGGTTTTAATCATGATGTAGTTATGAATAGGTTGTTCCCTATAAATCTAAGTGAGTATGGATTATATTAGTTATACACCCCACCTAAGGGATTTATAAATCAATTTAAATACTTTTAGACCATTTTATTATCTCATTTTTATATAAAACTTATTCAAAGGGTCACATTATATCAAATTCTCAAATCAAACAAGGACTTATGGAAAATGTTGTTAAATATGTTCTTGGATTCAAGACTATGCTTCCAATAATGTCACATTAAATCATTGATATAAAGATTCAATGTATTTTTATCAAATAGTTTGCTTACAACAATAAGTATAAAATTGTATTTACAACTTACAAATATTTTGATGAAATTTACCATATGTTTCACATCATTGAGTGTAGACACCTAAAATTTGACACTTTTTGTCAATTTTAAATATCCACTAACATCATCATAAATCATCTAATTAATTCTTATATTCACACTAACATTTCTAGACATTGACTATTCATCCCCACTGATCAATTAATATTTTATTCCATGATCAAAATCATTCCCACAAAATCAAATCACATTGCATTAGTTAATTAATATAAATTAATTAACTATCCTTCCTCTAATGGTAAAATCCATAGGATTTGGAATATCCCTATTTTCCTAATTCATTTAATCCTATTTTCCATCATCCATCATGACACCATCATCCTTTTTCCAAGGAAATTTCAATGTAATGAGATAAGTGTGAAATCAAGCTATGAAATTCTATTACACACTTATTTAATAGGTGTGGTTGAGATATTTAAAAAAATATGACACACAATAATTATTAGATTACATTCAATAATAATGCATAAAAATATATAGGCATATGATCTCCTTGAGATAAGGAATCATGTCTTAACAAACTAACTACCAAATCCATATAATCTCTCTTACAATATTATATTATCCTCTATACTTATTTTTTTTCACAACTCACTAATAAATATAAAATATATTATATTCTCACAACTATAATTATGTGATCACTAACAATATTTCCCAACATCCCCCCAAGTGCGAACATGGGGAGAAACTAACATTCAATAAATAAGTAGAATGTCACCATCTATAAAATGTAGAAAAGGTAGTCATGATTTATCAATATATACATAACATACTTAATGCATTGGTTTTTGTAGACACCTAAAAGTGGCCACCAATGACCTCCAACTAGGCTTTTGACCAATTTCTATCAAAATGCACAATTTGGTCTAAAAACAATAAAACATGCTAAATGGTTTGAATTTTTCATATACAAGTGCCAATTTTGGCCAACGTATCCGTAAATGGGGCAATGTATTTTATGAGATAGATAACTTTGATTAGATCATTTCAAGTCAAAATGACATTTTTGCACTTGGGTGCTCTATATTTCTCTTTTCTACCAAATTTTTTAAATGAGACATGTTCCTTTGTTATTTTATGTTGGAAAAAACCTAAATGGGATAATGGATCCAACACATATAAGATCACCTTCCAATTCAAATCCAATAGAATTTTGAGCCAATAATATGACATTTTGACCAATTTGATTAATTTGTGCACCAATTGCTAAGATTTGCACCAAAATTGATAAATCATGTTTAAGTCTAATTACTTCAAATCCTGAGCGTAATTAATAATTCCATAGAACTTGTTGAATAATTATTTTTGGAAATTGATTGTGATTTTTTGCATCATCAAGTGACATCATTTTTTGGGGAAGGCATCCCTAGGCCATAAATGCAACAAATATCTGATTAAGCCCTCCCATGCCTCTTTAATGACCCTATGTTCTAAATATTTATGAAGGCATTTATTGATTTTAGCCTCCAAAATTGAATGGAATCTTAGCCACACATATTTATCTTGAGATGGATGGTTCAATTTCATTCTGATCATTTGAGAAAATCTATAAATAGAATGCCTCACACTCATAATTTTAATCTATTTTGATGTAAAGTTATAATGTTAAAAATATCTCTCCAGCCATTGATGTAGTTTTATCATGCCCAATTTTTGGGCCAAGCCAAAGCCATAAAGCCATTGGTGTCAAGGAGAAGGGGAGATAACCAATCCTCCTTTGATAAAGACTCATTAATCACAAGCTGAACAAGCCACTTCAACAAGCCATTTAGAGCATCCAAGGAAGGTGAAAGATCATATGTGTTTTGCATTCTAGTTGAGTTTTCCATTTAGTTTTGTTCATTATGATTCCCATTTGAGATAAACTTAAGGTGTTAGCTATTAGTGTGTTATTTTGGATTTTGATTTCACACTAACACTATACTAATCTCCCCTTATTACAATCCTTTATTCACAAATGACATGCTCAGTGTGACTTATCCCTACAAATTTGATCAAATAGATTTTACAAGTAACCTAATAACCATTTTCATGTAGGATCTTGGAGTGTGGGAGCAAAAGGAATGAAAATTTTGAGCAAAAACCTATTTTCCTAGAAATCATAGTTTTGTTACTATGGAGTTGAGATGTTGTATTCTAGACCACAATCCCACAACTGACATAGTCATGGTTTTGTCTTAGTAGTGATATTGCATCTTAACTATGTTTTTCAACTAATGTTGTCTCTATCTATAGGTCTAATTGTAATATTGCAATACCGCTACTTGATAGTAGTGATATTGCAATCCCATGATTTTTCAAGTAGTAATATTACAATACCATGACTTAATAGTCATTATATTACATTACTACATTTTTTATAGTAGTGATATTGTTGATCTGAGTCATGGTATTGTGGTTAAACCATTAGTAGTTAAGCAACAATACTATAACTCTTATAGTTATGATATTGTATTTTAACTTGCATTATTGTCAATCTAAGTAGCAATATTATTAATTTCTATTGACTAAATCATGAGTTATGATATTGTGTTAACTAGTCACTATTTAATAGAGTTACAGTATTGAATTATGTAGTTGATGGATTGTATTGTGTGAACCCCAGAGATCAATTTGTAAAGTTATTTATTTCATTTGAAAAAGTGATTCAAGGTTAGACAAAATGCTGACTATTTCCTTGCAGGGCCTATTTGAAAAATTTCCAAATTATGTTTAATCTAGTCTTTTTAACCTCTTTTCGGGTGTTTAAAATAGATTAGGAACTTTCATTTGGTGCTTAACCAAATACTTGGTTGCTTATTTGAATGCGTTTGTGCTTGTTATTCAAAAGTTTTGAAACTTAAGACCAAGGGGCCAAATAACACCACCAAACCTTTCATTTAGTGCTTCAAAATTAAAGGAACTCTAAATTTTATGCAAGTTAATCATTATTTTCTTAGTTATTTTTTATTTGAGAAAAAATTAAGGTGTGTGTGTATGCTCTCCCGCCCCATCCCCTATAGGGAACTTATGGGATCAAAAGTGCCATCTTCATTATACATTTCCTTAGTTCAAAGGAGTAAAAGAGATGTTGTGAAGGCTCTCCCCAAGACCCACATGGCTTGGATGATCTAGAAATAACCTTAAAGCTCTTTTATTTAGTTTTTATTTTTATTGCATCTTGGTTTATGAGGGGGACTTCATTACCTCCCAGAAGTTCTATAGGGAACCCTTAACCCAAGAATTCATCTCCTAGCATTGTCTTCAACCCCTCTCCATGGTGGGGGTATATAAATTGTGATCTCCTCACTGGGATGATGGTTTGAGCAGTTAAATCTTCTCTATTATTATAGGTTAAGCCTAGAATGTTTGAGCATATTAGACATTGCACTACACTGAGTAAGTGATGGATGTAGTGGTTGTAAAAAGGGCAAGATTTTCTTACAATAATCCATATGACATAGACCCAAATGACATGTTTTTATTTTATATGTTGGCATGAAATTTGTATGCATTTAATCCATCTATACATTCAAAAACTTGTTAGTTTAGTTAACCCCACTTTGCTATACCTTATCAGTTTAGGGCTTAAGATGATTAATTAGTTGATTTGTCTTTGTCTTAGATTACTTGGTCTTGTTTTGAGTCAAAAGTGTTTGTTAACAAAGGGTTACATAACCAAACACATTTTCTACCTTTTTCTTGAACAAGGAGGTGTTATGTTACCCAAGTAAAAATCATCTTTTCCTTGTTCAAAAATTTATCATAAACTTTGTGTCATATCTTCCATTTTGGCATAGTTATGCTACCTATTTGAGTCTAGACCATTTTCCCAATTTTATTAAAGTCCTTCATTGATAGTTCAAATTTGAAATTTCACCTTTATAATTTCGTAAGGTTGAAGTGTTATGTGGGTTCACCATTTGCATTAAACTTTAGGAAACTTAGGTTCAATTTCCAATTTGAATTAAGGGTCATTTTTAGACTCGTAATCATTATCATCATTTGGTAGGACTTAAGTCATCTTGTGTATCACTCACACTTTGAGTATTAGGCTAAATTTTTTGCTATCTTTCCTATTTACCATTTATCTTTAGTTCATTTTATACAAACACTTTTGACATAGAGTTTTGTCAAATTTTGTGCACATGTGTCATTTGAGTTGAGGAGAGTAGTGTTACACTACCAAAATTGTGTTAAACCTTTTTGAATTAAAGTCTTGAAGCAAGCATTTGTCACACCTTTTGATAATTTTAGTGTTGTTCCACTACTCAAATTATTTCAAGATTTATTTCATAGGCTTATTTTCATAGAGTCCAAGTTTTTCCAAAATTTCAAACCATTTCGAGTATACTTTTGTGAGCCTTTGTTTAGTGCAGTTACATATTCACCTTAATCTAGATTATTAGTTTAAAAAGTATATTTTTGTTCCATTATTTGAGAAAAAATAAACTATCTTAAAGTGCCTTTTATTTCATTCCTCATACCTATTGATCAATTTTATGTCCAAGAGTCAAATGCCTAGTTTTTGTTAGAAGTGTTTCAAATATGTTAGATTAAGGAACTCATCTTTATTTCAAGTTTAGATTTTGACATCATTTGGCCAAAAGTCCTAATATGTACATTTCTTCTAACCTAGCTTTTGACATTGTGTTTAGCCAAAAGACCTATCAAATTTTATTTTTCCTAGATTAGACTCATTTGAAACACTTTTGATCCTAGAATTTGGAATTTTTATTTATGGTCCTTTTATTTGACCTTTTTGTGTGATATGTGTAATTTTGGACATTTGATGTTAGCTTGTTTTATCACAAATCATTGCATTAATCTTTTTGGATATACATATCCATCCTTTTGACTAGGTTAGACCAAGTTTAAACCTCTTTTTAGACATCACTTTTTTAGAGTTTGTAGAACTCTATTCCTTTTTGTCATGAAAAATTTACTATGGATCCTAACATGTCTTCTTACACTTGTAGTGGTCTCATGTACAATTCAGGATTTAGTAATGTGGTCGCACAAGAAGAAATGGTTCAAAACCCCTATGCAGATAATGTTTCTTATGATATGGATCCTTGTCCATCTTATAACACTCAAATAGGGGCACAAAACTAAGATCCATTAACTCATTATTTGGTTAACATGATTCCATACTTGGAGTAGGATCAAGAAAAAATAAATCTATTCTTAGATATTGTACCTTCAATTGAAGAACCATTTCCTTAACAACCATACTATGTTACTACACCATATACGCATGATCCTTATCTATTTGAGCATTACTTATTAGAAAATAAGGATGATATTTTGGTTAGAGCTATAGAAGTAGGGGATAGTTTTTTGGTAGACTTCCACCATGAGAATTTTCCAAGTCTAGTAAGAATGCCTCACAACATACTATATGGTCAAGAGTCTTCTTCTAGTAATCCTTTAGCTCTAGCTATAATTACATATCAAGACCCTAGTATGCTTATCAAAGGAAAGGACCCCATGGAGCATAACTTTTTATAGATATAGACAACATACCAAACTTACTTGAGCCTAGTGCATAATTATAATTAGATGACCATGTCAAATATGCCTCTCATAGATTTGGTTCCTTCAATAGGAGTGTTAATAAAATTAATTGGTCAAGATAATCAAGGTGTAGACCCATTCACTCAAAAAAATTTAGTTAAAAACTTGTTTCATATTCCAACCATCAAATAATTTTCTTCTACTTCTATGTAGAGTGTTGAGAAAAACATAATAGATAATGCACAAGCAATGTCCAATCTAAACCAAAGTGGTGTAAGTACACAAATGACTAGTTTACAAATAAGGTTAAATTTATTTAACACTATAAGTGGTTCACAAAATTAGGGAGTGGGATTTTCTACATCCAAACCTCAACAAACTACTACCACTAATCCTCATCCAGTTGCTTCTTCAAGCACTCAACCAATAGGATTAGATAGTTAGCCAATGACCAATGTCATGCCTCAACAACAAAATGTGATGAATTCTACTCCTCCCCAATAAGTAATGAGTGGAATTCCATAATAATAGTCATAATAAAACATACCAATGTAGTAGAGGTAGAACATATTACCACCTTAATAGGGGTAACCAATGTTCCACCTCAATATGGAGTAGGGAACATACCTCTTTCCTCATAGACCAATATACCAATTCAAATCCAAATGATGTCTAATTAATAACATATGACTATTGGTTAGTAACAAATGTTATATCTCCAACATGTGTCCACTTCCTAATTGGGATTCATGCAATAAAGATGTTCTAGTGTTCCTCAAGAACTAATTAGGTAAACTTTGTCTTTGTGCAGAACATGACCCTAGTTCAAAGATAGGGTCTTGGTTCACAAGTACCCCCTTAACAACAAGGTTTAGTTAGTCAAAAATAGGTCCCTATTTAACCTCAATAGGCATAGTATAGCTATATTCCTCCATCCCAACCTCAAAATCCTCAAAATTAAGCCCATATATAAAACCCCAACCAAAATATTACACAACCACAAATGCAATTTCAATAATTGCATTCTAATCCATGCATGTGTATTCCTAGTCAATTCCCTAATCAAGCTAACATACCTTAGCAAATACCTCTATTATACCCTGATCAAAATTATCCACTTGTGACCACTCAACCATCTACCTATGCCAATATTCCACTACAAACCAATGTTCCCTCTAGTTTTCTAGCCCAAAAATTACAATAGATGAAGGATGTGATTTCTACCATCCAAGCTAGGAAACAGACCAAAAAATTTAAGTTGGATGACATGTGTTATTATCCATTTAACATGGAGTTATTTTAAATACCATTTCCTCTAGGATATGAACCACCAAAATTTGATAAATACAAGGTGAAAGGTGACCCTAAAGCCCATTTAATAGAGTTCTTTGTTCCATGCCATCCAATGGCATACAACAACATATATATTTTTTGTTGTTCCCAAGGAGTATATAATATTAATCCTTTGAGTGGTTCTTGAATTTGCCTAAGAATTTAGTGTCAAATTTTGATGATCTTTTAGATAATTTTGTGTAGTACTTTTCATATAATCTTGAGCATGAGATTTCACTAGTCGACTTGATGTAGGCTAAGAAAAAGGTTGGTGAAAGTTTTGACAGTTATCTCTAGTGATGGAGATCCCTTACAAGCCTATTCACTCATGGATTACCAGACAAAAAATTAGCCACTATGTTTACCAAAAATTTACATAGTGAGATATCATATCATCTAGAACAGTAGTGTGCACATACCTTTAAAAAGATCACTGATAAAGACTTATTGATTGAGAGAGCCCTAATTAATAAAGAGATCATCAAGCTTACTTCATCAAATAAAAATTAAGGTACCAATCAAGGAAATAGCCAAAACGAGCATCAAGTTCAAGTGCAAGTGTCATAACTGGCATAGGCTAATAATAATGATAGGCTAAAGCAATTTAACCACAACAAAAATGTTGTTAAAATAGAGTAATAGATTTGAGACATGTCTAAATATTGAAAACATCATCTGCCCAACCTATGTAGTATATGAAAATTACACCTAACCCAAAACCTTTTTAGTAAATGCAACAAGTGAAATAGCCTACAATTGCACAAAAAATGTAATAACCTTTGCCATTACAAACCCCTCCTCTAAGGAAAATAGTACCTACTCATCACATTTTTAGTGACCTTAGAGAACCTATTGAATCTATGTTTCACAAGCTCACTTTTGTTAATATAATTAGCTAGCCTATACCAAAACATTATCTTGAGGGCATTCCTTATCCTAATTGGTACTACCAAAATGAATTCTATGAATATCATCAGGTTAACAAGCATAATTTACACCATTATGTGAAAATCAAACATTTAATTCAAAATTTGTTGGAGAATAGGGAGATAACATTGGATGGTGGTGTTTCCACTTCCAATCAAAACATTGGAATCTTTCAAAACCCTTTCCCATAACATAAAAACCAACCATAGCAACAATGGCTAGTACAACACAAACAACAACAATTTCAATAACCAAGGTTGAACCAATATAATCAATAGAATCACCAATAGTAGAACCAAGGTTATAATAGAAACAACTAACATGCCTACCATGTAGTTACACATGACTATAATAGGGTTTTAGGTTATATTATAGGAGGTCATGTTAACACCATCTCCATCAATCCGAGACCAAATACTAATCAATCAAGACCTTTTCTAAACAATTCCAATCTACGAACTCACATTGATAATTATTCCTTAACCTGGGACTACATACAGGCATACCAACAAGTAAGGATTACTAATTTTGGACCCTATACTGATAACTTGTCATTGCCTTGTGACCATGTGCAAGTGCACCATCAATTGAGACTTATCCTATCTGGTCCCCCACCATCACCATAATTTATTAGTAATCATGGTCTTGTATTTAATCCTGATTATGCAATCACAAATTAGAGGTCAAATATTACCATCCTAGGCCCATAGCCATCTGCCACTTCCCCCATAACCCAACCAACCATTTTACCTTAGAACAATCCATTTAACACTAACCAAAAAAAAAGTTTGATATTATGGAATAATTACAAAATATACCAACACAATCTCCATTTTATATTTTTTATGCATGTCAATAATCCACAGAAATATCCTAAATGAGTTCCTTAGCCAATCCACTATTTCAAGTGACATATCCCCTAAAAAATTCCAAGCTTTGGTTGGACACCTAGATCCAACCCAACAAGTCACATTCAACCAAAGTGATATTCCATCCGTTGGCCCACTGCATAATAACCCATTGTACATCAAGGTTTACATAAACTAGCACAAAGTGAAATGTGTCCTTATAGACAATGCATTAGGGCTAAACATAGTGTCTCTAAATCTCATCAAACTTTTCAAGTACATAATGTAATATCTTTAAGTAGAAATGATAACCATCAAATCCTATGATAATGAGGAGTGAGAATCATAAGGCACCATATTTTTGTTAGTTCTCCTTGGGCCATTAACCCATAATACACTTTGTAATGTGATAGATTTCAATTTTTCATACAATATTCTTTTGGGAGGGCATTGGTTGTATGAAATTCATGTAGTTCCATCGACTTTGAACCAATGTATAAAGTTATCTCATTTAGGGATGGAAGTTTGTATACTAGAATATTTGCATCCCTATGATCACTACAAACACCTAGAGGCTGAGTTCAAGAGATATAACTATAATTTTAGCATTAATTCAATGGAAAAATAGGATAAGGTAAAGGCAATAATCCTTGATTTACTAGAGGATAATTACATTGATCCTAATACCCTTGATTCCCTTTTCAACATGTCACCTCTTGAGATATCTAATCATTATACCGTCTTGCCTAATGGCCTAGAGAGTATTTGACCCATGATACCTTTCACATTACAAACCTTCCACACAAACCCAAATTCATTTGGAAGACCTAAAACTAAGCCACTTCATTGAGAATGGAAATAAAAGGGAAAAGGTAGAAAATATAGTTTATGACCCATCACATTTATACCAGCATCTGGCCTAGAACAAGACCCTCTCGAAGGAGATGAATCATGGTTGTACAATGACAAGTAGGATGATTGTTACAAGAATTCAAAGTATCCTATTCTGAATAGGATCATGAAGAATCAAGACTATGAATCAAGTGAACTCAGACCAAATCAATAAGGAACACTTGAACTGATTTCCATGACTAGATATAAAGGGCCCTATGGACTTAGATTTAAACTTCCTAGGGGTGACCCCATGTACCTTAATCATGTCCCATCACCATCTAATAGTGATGATGATGTTGATAGTGAAGCAGAGTCTGACCAAAGCCTTTTTGATGACCTAGCTGAGACTAACCTTTTTAACCCTCATTTCATTTGTACCCTTAGACTAGTCATTTGTCACAACCCACTACCATTGTATTATCCCCAATTAATAGATTAGGGCCAATAATAATCCAATGTTTTTATTGATGAGTTTCAAAATGATGAGTCTTTAGAGATTTTCTGAGCCTTAGAGATAATATTCCATTAGGGGACCATAAATCAGGGTTCTCAATCAAGTTATATCTTGAAGCCTATTTTGGAGAGCATGTGAACCCCCATATCCAAAAAAAATTTACTAAAACATTAAGGTCCCAAAGTGAAAAATTATTTGAGGCACTTTTTGATCAGTGAAAAAGTAAAGAAAGAGGCCAGTCTAGTGATGAAAACATGTTTTATGCACCATTAGATGGGGGTGTTTAACCTCCTCTAAACATAGCTCAAGAGACCACCAATGATAAACTTGTCTATGAGTCTAATATCAGTTTTGAAGAACAATCATATTTTGATATAATCATTTAGTAATTTCCAGTAGTTTTTATTACATGGCCAAACCTCCCATTGGGTGGTTCTAGTTCATCATGCCTTGGAGAACTTGAAGAGCCCATCCCAATAGAAGAATATAACATTGCAAGATAGATCAAATCATTGTTCACTATCCTTGAAGATAGTTCAACCCTTATAATGTAAGACACAACAGAGGTGAACATAGGATCCCTAGATGACCCAAAGTGGATCAAGCTAGGCACATATCTTATTAAAAAGAAGCGTGAAATCTTTATATCCCTTTTGAGAGAATTTATAGATATATTTGCATAGGCATATTCTGACATGCCAAGTTTAGACCCCACCTTGGTTTTACACCACCTTATGGTAAATCATGATGTCAAACTAGTAAAACAAAAGTTACATAAGATGCATCCTTGCATTGTTGTATTAGTGAAGAAAATTTTGAAAAAACTCTTGGAAGTAGGATGTATTTTATCAATCGACTATTTAGAGTGGATCTCTAATGTTGTGCCAAATAGCAAAAATTATTTGTATTGATTTTCATGATATAAATAAATCTTGCCCCAAAGATTATTTTCCATTTCCAAACATTGACATGATCATTGACTCCATAGTAGGCTATAAAATTCTTTCATTAATGGATGGCTTTTTAGGGTACAACCAAATTAGAATAGCACTAAAATACCAACACAAGATAGCATTTATCACTCCATGGGGAAAATTTTGTTATTAGGTTATGTCATTTGGTATTAAAAATATTGGGGCCACCTATCAAAGAGCCATAACTATCATATTTCATGATATGATGCATGACATTATCAAAGACTATGTCGACAACATTCTTGGCAAATCAAAGACCAAGACCAATAATCTAGTAATGCTATGCAAAATATTTGAAAGACTATATAAGTATAAATTTAAACTTAATCCTAAGAAGTGTGTCTTTGGAGTAACATCAAAAAAATTACTTGGCTTCATCATGTCTCATAAGTTCATTGAATTTGATCAACCCAAAGTCCAAGCTATAACTAAAATGCCACCACTAATTGATTTGAAGTAGCTCCATAGTTTACAGGGTAAGATCCAATCAATCAGATGCTTCATATCACAATTGGATGACAAATGCCATCCTTTTATACACATTTTAAAGAAAGGAGTCATATTTCACTGGTATGATCACTACCAAAAATCTTTTCAATAATTAAATGACTATCTAGTGAATCCACCTATTTTGTTACCTCCTATGCTAGGAAAGTCATTATTATTATATCTATCAATGCCCTAGGGGCACTTCTAGCTCAACATGATGACAATGGAAAAGATCATGCCATGTAAAATTTAAGTTGTACACTGGTCACATATGAACATAATTATATGCCCATAAAAAAGCCTATTTAGCCATGGTCTTTACAACTCAAAAACTGTGTCATTACATGTTAAATAATAAGACCATGGTTATTTCAAAAGTATATCTTCTCAAGTACCTATTATCTAAAACATCTTTACAAGGCTACATGGCCAAATGGATTATGCTTCTTAGTGATTTTGGCATCGAATACATCAACCAAAAATATATTAAGGGGCAAGTTCTTACATATAAAACCACTCACATTCCAATTTTTTGATGAATCCATAATGACCATCATTGACACACCTATTGATTAGAAACACTAGAAGCTATATTTTGATGGATCATTCATAACACATGATTAGGGGTAGGTCTTTTATTTATTACACCATAGGGGATCTAATCCCTAAATCATTCAAGATCAGCTTTATTTGTACTAATAACATGGCCAAATATGAAGCACTTGTTGCAATACTTTTCTAAGTGGTATAATAAATATAAGTCATCTCAAAGTTTATGATGATTCTTAGTTAATCATCAATTAGGTCACATACCACTTTTAGACTAAGGATGACAAACTAGTTCTATGCAAGGTAATGCTCAACACTCTCAAGTAATAAATTTATGACATTTAGTTTGAACATATACCCAGGGAAAATAACAAAATAGTAAACATAATGGCTACTATTATATCTCTAATTTTACAAACAAACATAGCTAAAGAGTATTAGTTCCTCATGGAGAATTTTCTTACACCAGTTCATACACCTTTAACCATGACAATGATTTATGATATTATTAGTCCTAGCTCTATCTAGTTCTCAAACCTTTACAACTATCTCCATGACCAAATTATACCACCTGACCTATCTTGAAAAAAAATTCAAAGCCTTTATTCACCAAACCACTCATTATACCTTACTTAGATCAACCCTTTACCACCATAGTTTTGATGAAACTCTACTTTGTTGTTTAAATTCAATAGAATCTACACTAACATTATGGGAAGTTCATGGAGTATGTGGATCCCACACCAGTAGGGAAATCCTATCCAAAAATCTATTGCATACTAGTTATTATTGGCATATAATGGATGTAAATATAGTTGTATATGTGAATAAGTGTGAAAAGTGTCAATGACATGCCAATATGATTTATGCCCTAGAGAAGACTTTGAAACCAATGTTGACACCATGGCCATTTTATATATGGGGCCTCAACCTCATTGGGAAGATCAATCCCACCTCATTTTATGACCATAAACATATCCTTAATACCACCAAATATTTCACTAAGGGGTCGAAGCTATACCTCTCACTTATGTGATTAGAAAGCAAATTTCCAAGTTCATTTTTAGCCAACTCATTTGCCACTATAGTATCCCTTCTGACATTATATCTGATAATAGAGGATCATTTTAGAACAAGGATGTCAAAAAGCTATGTGTTGAATACAACATCACACAACAATTTTCTATGGCATATTACCCTCAAAGTAATGGCTAGACCGAAGTATCAAATAAAACTATTGTCAATATTCTCAAAAAAATTATTGTTTCACTAAAATTGTGTCTATTTCAAGTCTAAATAAAAACAAAGAAGAAGGATAGGGATAAGTAATTATAATGAACCCAGATTATTTTATGCACTATATCCAAACATTGTGAGTACTCCTCTTTGGCTAGGGAGGACTACCTGTAAGTAAAAAAACACTAAAACAAAAATGTTTGTTAATATATATATGAGTGGGTTGCCAAGCTACATGCTTGTTCTAGGAAGTGTCAAACTTCCTTAGAGATGACAATCCATTTTTTAGAAATAAAAGAGTAATAAATAACAAAGAGAGAGGAAAAGGGAGAGTAAAAGAGAAATTATTTTATGGTTATTCACAACCTGAGTCTAGTAGAGAGTAACAGAGTGCAAGTTGTATATTCAATTTGTATTTGGGAAGTTATTTGGGTAGGTTTTATAAGGGTTACTAATAATACATAACTGTTAACGTCGATTAGGCTATCGTGATCAGTGAGCAAGTTTGACTGATAGTGGTTATGATGTCAATGTCAATAGGGGCAATAATTGCTTAGGGGCTTGAAAAAGGCTTTTCTAGGTCTAAGAAATGGTTTTGGTTAGGTCTGGAAGGTTAGGGAGAGTTATGAGAGAGGGAGTATTATTTGGATAGATCTGGTCAGACATTTGGTGTATTAGAATAAGGGGAAAAAAGTAGGGAAGCTTTATAACTCTTTCATGGTGATTCAATTAGAATTGTGTAAAATAATAAATAGCAAGTATAAATTTATTATAAAGTAACTACTTAAAGACTTATAGAATAAGTGATGTATATAAATGTAGAGGTGATTGAATGATAAGTGCCAGATGGATGGCTCCTATAAGGCTTTTCAAATTGATGCCTTGAATAGAGAAAAAATCATGTACTAATGGTTCTCAAGATCTTGGTCCCTGATCTAGATTGACTTATGCAAGGTAATTATGAGCCAAGATGTGGAAATTTTGATGTCAAAACCTTGTATGCGAATAGAAATGAAAATTCTTAATTTTTTTTGACCTGAACATTAGTTTGGAGTTTGGCTTAAATAACCAATGTTGGTGATCCCACCAATATTGGCCATGCATTGATTGATGTCTGTGGCATGAGAATAGGTAAAAGGGATATTTTTAGCCTATTTTTTATTCTTTCTTGTTTTAAGTGGGGTATCCATTAGAAAATGGTAGAAATGGGAGGTTAAGAAGGATGTAGTTGGTTATAAATTTATTTTTGGGGTGAGAACAAGTCATGGGTAGTTAGGATAAGGGGACTAAGTCTTGAGATGACTCAGAGGGTAAGAATTAGTCTTAGAATGAGGTGGCTAGGTAAGGTGGCATAAGTGGTTTTTAATTAACTTAATTAAATATTTTAAATTAATTAAATATATAAGGGGTAAAAGCATGGGTTAGGGAGGCTAATTATTATCATTGAAAAGAGGCTCAATGGGCGGTTTCAATATAGGGAATTATGCACGTGTATGACATAATTTTAGTGTCTACATTTTCCCCTTTTTTTGTCTTGTAATTTTAACTAACAAGTTTCAAGACAAAATAGGAGTTAGATGCTCTAGGTATTGGATGAGGTATCCCCCCTCAAAATAGGAATCAATAGAGAAACCAAAATTGGGTACCGATTTGATAAAAAGTGAATTGTGTGAGTGGAAGAGAACGTGGTATCATGGCTTGTGCATATACTAATATGAGTTGTAGTCAAAAAAATATAGGATAGGTAAGGTGGAGGAGGACTTGGATAGAAATAACCAAAGCACATCTTGTAATTGATAATTGATAAGGTCAAAACAATCAAATTTTTAACTCTAATGGTCCATTTTTTTAGGTATCTAAGGTAGGAAGTGCCCCTAGAAAACACAACAGGTTATAGGTGATAGGATGAGCTTGGTTTCCATCCAAAACACCTAATATACATGTGTGCATACAATATCCAACTATAATATAATAACATAAGTGGTCAAGACAAATAATAAAAAGTTGTGTAAAAGGGTCAATGATCAAGGAGATGGTCATGATCTCTAGTCAAAGTCATAATCGGTAGATATTTAAGTGATCTCCAAGGGTGGTTTTCATGATTGGGGAGATATATGTGATCTCTAATTTGGTTTCCATGGTCAAGGAGATATATGTGATCTCCAAGTTACCCTAATTTCAGGGTATAGTAGAAAGGATTGTGGTTGTTGGTGGAAACTCTAATGCAAGGGTGCTTATGTTAGTTATGTCATCAATGTTAGTAGGAAATAGTACCAATATTGATGGCTTAGGTCAAGGTTATTGACATTGATAGGAAATAATGCTGACATCAATGAATTAGGTCAAGGATGCCAACATCGGTGGGTAACCAAACCTGACAAAAAGGGGTTTAGCATCCCACTAAAACTCATTTACAACATTTGATTAGAGAGAGAAAGAGATATGAGTGTGAGTGAGATGCTAGAGCAAGGAGGGGACCTAGCTAGAGGCATGCCCCCAAAAGTGATAGCTATTCTAGCATGGAGGAGATAGAGAGATGAGGTAAAATTTCCTTTGATTTGATTTTGAATTTGAGTTTGTTAGTTTGCTTTTGTTAGGTTAATTTTAAAGTTGGGCTGAAATAATGCTAGTAGAGGGGTAGGAAATGAGGGGAGGCTAGGCTTAAATGAATTTGGGAGGGGTTTAGGGGTAGTTTTTAGGTTAAAATTTACTTTTGAGATATGGGTCATTCATCCTTAGGGCCAAACTAGTCACTAATGTTGTTAAATTCCACCAACATCAATCGACATAGTGTCGATGTTAGTAGGGTTCTATTGATGTTGATCAGTACCAAGCATTGATGTCGATATTCAAAATTGATTTTAGTGACCTTAAAAAACCTAAAATAGGAGAAAAGGTAAATATTGGATCCCTAATTGGAGTATTCAATAAACCTAATAGCTGAGTGAGCCTCAGAAGACCTCATGTCAATTGAGTGCTGCCTACATAGCCTAGTTGAGAGCCTCAGGCTAATGTAGTTCTCCTAGTGCATAAGGAAAAAGATATAAGGTATGGTTAAAAGTGTGTTAGAGGAAATGGATAAAAAAGGATAGGTTGTAATATGTTAGAGGACATAAGGCTTAAAAGATACATCATAGGGTCAAAGGTTAGGGATATAAGTCATGAGGCCTAGAGTTATGATAGGCAGTTGGGCCTAGGGTGGAGAGATAGGTAGTGAGGCCTAGGGACGAAAGTGATATAAGGTTAGATAAATTAGGTGGGTATATGGCCAAAATAACCTCAAAATACCCCATGTAAATTAAGTGTTTCCTACATATCTCAATTGAGGGACTCAGCCCAATGTCATTCTCCCTGTGAGAAGGGAAAAAGGTGGTTTCAGTTTATATTAGAAAGTATGTGACTTGAGGTGTGTGTGTATGTATGTAGGCTAGGAAAGAGTTGACTCTATGAGATCACGTATCAATAATATTGATGCAAAGTAAGAGGGATATTACCCTAGATGAGTGGGAGCACATGGTAGCCATAAGTTTAGGGGGAGTGTGATGATATTGTAGAGTCGCACAAGATGTGAGTTTGATGATAGCATTGATTGAGAGGTGGTATCACACCACCAACACCTTCCATTTGTTGATCAAAGAGTTGAAAGTGACCCAAGAAGACATGTACAATATTTTATGGATGTTTCTCTAAGGTGAGGATCTCTTCTCATGTTTGAGAGAGGAGCATGATATTCACATGGTGGCATTATTTAGAGAGTATGTTAGCAAGGTGACCTATCACTCAGTGAGATTTGCCTATGAGCCACTATACATTATTGATGAGGAGTAGCTTCAGTTGAGCATCTTGATATTGATATGGATTACAATGTATGCACTACTAGATGAAGATGGTGGCAGATTTCTTATTGCATTGACAGGTGTTTTGGCATAGATATTTAAGTAGTGGACCATATTCATATGGGGACTAGCTTTTTTGGCATAGTTATATAGAAGCTATAGGGGTTGAGATTGTGATGATGATAGAGTTTGTGTATCAATAATTTACTCTATTATTGGGAATATGATCATATCATGATGGCATGACCATTGGGGTTACCTATCATGATTGTAGTTGGTTTAAAGGTTGGTTTTAGATGGTGGAGAGATGGTATGGCCCAAACCTGAGTAGATGACATAGTGTGAGATATTAATCATTATAGGTGCATGATAGAGGGATTGATCCTTTTAGATATTGTGTGAAGACCTTACTTGACATACCCTACATTCAAATGATAGGTAAAGAAAGTGTTGGCTTATAGAGCACATTATGGGTTAGGCGGAGATGAGCTGGTGAGCTAGATATGGTACCTATGGCATAGGTCAGGAGATAGTTTAGCTTGCTATAGGATGTACCTCCTACCTTCCCTTAATATAGGAGGGATGATATAAAATCACACCTACCCTTGCCCTAAGAGACAAATTGGATATATTTTGAGGAGCTACTAGTAGGGCTGGGTGTAGTAGATCCTAGATGCACGATGGTGTATCTTGCTTGGTGAATAGGTTTGCATCCCATAGTTTAGGTCACGAGGCCACCACTAGATTTATAGGGGTTAATGTGTGTGTGAGAGAGAGAGATGTAGCTATATAGGCCCAAGATGTAGTGATACAAGCATAGGATTTAGTAGTATAGTCTTAAAATATGGTAGTGCAGGCTTGAGATGCAACTCAGGCATAGGTATTGGTTTTACAGGAATAGATGGTTACATTAAAAGGCTAGGTTGGGACATTACAAGGCTAATTTAGGGTTTTATATGGCCAAGTTACTATATTGATAGTAGAGAGGGATAATTTAAGAGTAGTAGGTCAGGTTACTCCCCCTCTTCCACCATAGGGACCAGAACAAGTCAAGCCTTCAATAGGTATGATGGGACCAACATAGACTGTATCTCTAGTGAGGTATAACACTACCCTTGATGAGATTGCTTATTATCAAAGGGCCATCAAGGAGTTCCCATAGATTTAAAGGTATTCTAAGTTTAGATAGTAGGAGAGATCAACGACATATTTCATGGCTTTTATCTCGCATAGATACAGACAGGTAAAGAGTGGTGATGAAATTGCTTCTTCATGACCATGTGTATAGCCTCAAGGAATCTAAGCACCAAATTTTGTTATTGTTATATATGTTATATGCACATCAGCCTATGACCCAAAGATGAGATATGTATATTTTGAGGGAGAGATGATATTGTGATGATCTATTGATGTACATTTATGTTGAGCATATATGTGTGTGTGTGTGTGTGTGTGTGTGTGTGTGTGTGTGTGTGTGTGTGTGTGTGTGTGTGTGTGTGTGTGTGTGTGTGTGTGTGTGTGTGTATGTATATATATATATATATATATATATATATATATATATATATATATATATATATGTATTATTTATGGTTATTTTAATGTTACATTAATTTTATGTTAATGTGGAGCATGTTAAATGAGTAAGACTATCATTTCCCATATCTCATACATATAAATACATACATATATATATATATATATATATATATATATATATATATATATATATATATATATATATATACATATATATATATATATACATATATATATATATATACATATATATATATGTATATATATATATATGTATGTATTTATATGTATGAGATATGGGAAATGATAGTCTTACTCATTTAACATGCTCCACATTAACATAAAATTAATGTAACATTAAAATAACCATAAATAATACCATCATCATCACTATCACAATAAATGCATATCAAAATCACAATAACACATCTCATACATACATACATACATACATACATACATACATACATACATATAAATGTATGTATGTATGAGATGTGTTATTGTGATTTTGATATGAATTTATTGTGATAGTGATGATGATGTTATTATTTATGGTTATTTTAATGTTACATTAATTTTATGTTAATGTGGAGCATGTTAGTTGAGTTAGACTATCATTTCCAATATGTGTGATGGTATATGCATAGTTGATTTGTTAACTTCATCTTAGCATTTTTCCATATTTGTGATGGTGTATGCTTAAAATGTATAGGTTGTTTATGTTATTGTTTGTATGAATTTTTCATCTTAGTAGAGAGATCAACATGTGATTTAGATGGGAAATAAAGAGGTAGAATGCTCATGTACTAGCAAAGACCATAATCATAACATAAATAGGCTCAGAAATTTGAGCCTCTTTCATGTTCTACATCCTTTGACCATTTTGTTTGTTAAATAAGCATCGTGTTCACCTTGTGTTAAGTGAGTTCAAAGTCCCTTGAAAGAGTATGAGGTAAAAAGGGTAAAATGAGTGAAATTTTTTGGGTAGCATAACCTTTGAAGTGGGGATGATATGCCCCTACTGTGGGTGGCTCGAGAGCTACTATACACAAGTCCATGACTTAAAGCTTTTTTTTTGGGTGTAAGTTGATCAATGCAGGAATCCTATAATGGGATTTTGTTCATGTCAAAGTCCTATGAAGCTAATCAATATGAGAATCTTTTTATTTTTATTTCCCTTTTATAATAAATCTTGGCCTAGCCATACTTTAAGGGAGTGGTCTAAGCATTTGTTTTTTAGTTTAAATAGTTATCCTTCAAGGGAGCAGTCTATTGATAATAACAAAGAGAATTTATGTATTTGTCCTTCAAAGGAGCAGCCTACATTAAGAATCATGACCTAAGAGATTATAACTTGTCTACATATCCCATTTTTTATCCTTTTTTTTTTGCCTTTTAGTCATGGATAAGACTATAGAGGCTTGGGATTTTTCCACTTTAAGGGCAAAACCATAGCACTTCATAAGTTAACTAACTGTGTAGGTGTAAGGGTTAAGAGGAAAGGAGATGAATGTAATAGGGGTGCTTAAGAGATGAGCTCAAATGAAACATGAGGTGAAGCATTACTTGGTTAACAAAATAATGGTTATAGGTGTAAGGCATTTAAAGGCTTAGGTTATGGCTTTCCTTTGAGAGAAGACAAGTGATAAGTTCCAGAGCCATACTTGTGAGTTATGATGTAGGGTCCAAGCCAATTAGGAGCAAACTTACCCTGTTTGTTTTTTTGTATGTTCATCACATGCTGATTTATTTTAAGATGAGATCTCCAGTATTTAAATCTCACTCCTTAAGGTTTTGATTTTAAGTGCATTTGATATGCTCTTGATAGATTTGGAGGTGGTTGAGGGCTATGAGATGGTGCTCATCAAGCAACTTAAGTTGAGCCAAATGTTCTTGGAAAAAGTCATCATTATTAAGTATGTATTTTAGATAAATATGAAGAGAAGGAATCTAGACCTCAAGAGGAAAGATAGCCTCTATCCCATACACCAAGGGAAAAGGTGTAGCACCTATAGGGGTTTGAATGCTAGTGTAGTAAGCCCATAAAGAAAAGCGAATGTGTGTATACAAATCCTTGCTTGTATCATTAACTACCTTCATGAGAATTTTGGTCAATGTTTTGTTAGAAGATTCTACTTGTCCATTTTCTTATGGATAGTATGATGATGAGAAGCTTAATTTGATTCCAAATGTATAACAAAGACTTTGGATAGTCTTGTTTTTGAAAGATTTGTCATTATATGTTATAATTTTATGTGGGACACCAAAATGATAGATGATGTGATGTTTGATAAAGTCAAAAAAATTAGCCTTAGTGGATATGAGAGGAATGGCCTCGACCCACTTGGTGAAGTATTTAGTGACAGTAACGATAGAATGATGGAGGGATGAATGAGGGTTAGTATCACCAATTAGATTTAAGCCCCATTAGGAGAAGGGCTAGAAGTCCTTGGTGACCTTTAATGCATGACTTGGAATGTGAAGAAGGTTAGCATGTTGTTGATATTTGATACAATGCTAAATGTAATCACCACAATCTGGATGGAGTGTTGGCCAATAATAGCTGAGTCAAAAGATATGCTTGGAAACTACATGACCATTGAAATGTCCACTATAAATCCCATCATGGACTTTCTTAATATCAAAAGGAGTCTCATTACTAGTGAGGCATCTAAGGAGGAGACCATCAAAACCTCACTTGTAGAGAATTTACCCTAGCATAGTGTAATGAGTGAAACATTTTTATGAAGGTTCATCTCCCATTATTGGAGAGATCAGAAGGGGTAATAGAAAAGGAAGGATAATCTATGTGTTGTTTGTACCATAAGTCATGTCAGTTGGATGTTACATTTTTGATAAAAAAGGATTTTAGTTGATATATAGGAGGGTAATGTTAAGTGATGCATGGTGACATATACTTTCAAGGAAGAGGGTGAAGAGGGTATGTGTGAAGCAAGTGAATCCATTGTGTTATCAAACTTGTTTGTAGATCAAGGAATAGTTTGTAAGAGATAAGAGTCAAATGATCCTAATAACATATCTACATGATGTTTATATCATTACAGAATTTCATTTTTACATAAGTAGAAACCATTAACCTGATTAACCACTAGCTAAGAATCACTAAATATGGTTATGGATTTGATACCCAAGAAAATAGCCATTTGAAGCCCTAAGATCAAAGCCTCATATTTGTTCATATTGTTAGTACATTCAAAATGTAGTTTAAAATACAAAGGCATAGGCTCACCATCTGGAGGAATAAGAATGACCCCCGCACCCCCACTATATTGATAGTTAGACCCATAAAAGAACATCGTAATTTTATAGGAGATGCCATCAATGAAGAGATATTATGATGGATTCATCAGGGAATTCAAGGTTTGAAGGTTGGTTATTAGGTAAAGGGGTGACAACTAACAAGTTAGTGATCATTTGCACCTTAATAGACTTTTGTTGAATAAACTCTAAGTCCAATTCAACAAGGAGCATGAGCCACTGAGCTACATGTTGGTTGTGATATGGCTTGGAATGCATTTACTTGAGGGGATCAGTATGGGTAACCACATAGGTTTTGTGATTTAGGAGATAATGGCAAAGCTTGGAGGCTAAAAATACCAATGCGAGGCAAAGCTTTTTAGTATGGGTATATTGAGTCTCATAATCAACAAGTGTGTGGCTTATGTAGTAAACTACCTATTCTCGATGGTGATCATCTCGATGTGTAATCATAGCACCTAAAAAATGGTATATTGTAGAGATGTAAAGGTAGAAAGGATGATTTTACTTAGGTAGAATAAGAACTGGTGGGGAAAGGAGATATTATTTGAATGCATCAAAAGCTTCTTGGAAATTTGTATTCCAATAAGAGACATCTTTTTTGAGGAAATGGTGAAAGGGTTGGTGATGATATAACAACTGGGAGATAAAGTGGTGAATTGACTAAAGTTTACCTTACAGGCTATGGAGTTGTTTGATATTAATAGGTGGAGGAATCTCTAGTATTGATCTAACCTTAATAGGGCTGACTTCAATACCATAAAGAGAAATAATAAATCCTAAGAGCTTACCATAAAGGACACCAAAGACACATTTCTTTTAGTTTATCTAAATGTTATATTAGAGGAGATGAGTAAATATGATTTTGAGAATCATCAAGTGATCTTGGTGAAGTTTAGACTTACTGAGTAAGTCATCCATGTAATGTTCCATAATTTTGTGTAGGAGATCATGGAAGATGTAAGTCACAATTAATTGGTAGGTGGCACCATCATTCTTCAAACCAAAAGGCATGACTTGATAACAAAAAATCTCCCATGGGGTAATGAAGGTTGTCTTGTGTTGATCCTCAAGAGCAACCAAAATTTGATTATATCTAGAGAACCCATCCATAAGTGACAACATCTCATGGCTGGTTATTAGATCAACAAGTTGGTCAATACTTGGCAATGGTAAGTCATCTTTTAGACAAGCAAGGTTTAAGTCATGATAGTTAGTGCAAATGTAGATTCCTCTAATCACTTTTGTGATAGGAAAAATATTGGAAATCCATTATAGGTAGTGGATGGGTTGGATAAAGTTAACATAAAGGAGATGTTGGAGCTCTTCTTTGACAAGGAGAGCAATACAAAGATGCATTTTGTGAAGCTTCTACTTAACATGTTTTGCATCTTGATTGGTGACAATGTTACATGTGATGATAGAGGGGTTAATACCAGGCATGTCATTATAAGACCAAGTGAAGTCTTTGCTATGGTTATTAAGAAATGTTGCATAATCATCTTGCTTAAAGGAATCCAAAGATTGGCAAATCTTGAGGATGTGTGGGTTATTGTGAGAGGGCAAATTGATGTCAATGGTTGATTCATTTAACATAGCTTGTGTTTTAGATGCGAGTGAATGTTGGATATAGGAATCATCTGCACCCATGTATGTGAGAATAGTGTCATCATCTTGACATTGGATAGTGTTAATAGTGGGAGAGTCTTCATCAATTATTTTAGGATGAATGAGAGGAAGGGACCTTATTTCATTATCCTGGTGAAGGTGAGAGGCCCCAAATGGATGACATTTATTGAAAAAAAATTAAGAGGTATAAATACCTTTGATTTGGTAGGTGATGGTGGAGAAGAAGGTGGAGAAGGAGAGACTGGCTCCTTAATAATTGGTACATGGGAAGTTTTGGTGAGTTTAGTTGGTTCATCATAACCCACTCCATGCCTCTTTTTGGCATTTTCAATAGTTCTTCTAGTGGGATATTCAATGGGCATATGGACACCTTACTCATAATGACCCAAACTAAATCCTTTCTAAGTACACTTGTAAATATAGGTGTGAGAAATATTAGGCTTTATCAAGAAAGAGAAGTCATAGATAAATGGTTATGGTGAAGAGGGTGGATTTCTAATAGTGGGAGCCTAATCAATTCACCCATATGTGAAATTAGTTTGAAGGTTAGGAGGTCCATAAGGGATGACCATCCCAATATGGGGATCATAATTTGGGTGTATATAAACCTTTCCATACTCTTTTGGAGTATGGAACATGTCGAGCATCAACAAATGATATTCTCCTAGTGATAAATGTTTAAAAGTTTCCTCCATGGGATCTTTGTCAAGAATTTATGTTATCAATATCTATGTAACTGGGGTAGTGGAGCTTGTGAAAGATTTAGAGGTATCATGAAAATAGGATGATGTCTTTAATGGAATGAGAACATCATTGGAACTATAAGTCATGTTTCATGTTTTAAATAGAGGTGGGTTGGTGGGTATAACATGCACTTTCCCATTGTGCTCAAACTTGACACAATGGTGAAAATTTGAGGGTACACATGCCATAGCATGTATCCAAGGTCATCCAAGCAATATGTTATATTAGAATTCTCCTTTTATAACATAGAATAGCTCAATAATTGTGTGGGGACCTAAATGGATATGTAAGATAATAGTGCCCATCATAGTAGTTGTGGTATTGTTAAAAGAGTAGAGCACCACGTCAGTTTGAGACATGTAATTATCAAGAAGAGCTAGATATTTATAGGCATGGGTGGAAATAATATTAATAATATCTCCCCCATCAATCATGACTCTCTTGACATGAGTTTGATCAATATATGTGGTAATAAAAAGGGTAGAATCCTAATCTTCAGGGTGTTGAATTAGAATTTATTAATCACTAATGGAAATCAGGGAGATGGCATTAAGAGATCTGACCAAAGCTACAAGAGGTTAGGGATCATCAAGTTGTACCTCAACCACTTTCAAGGCACTAATCAAAGCTTGAAGGTGTTGGGGTGAGTTTTTGATTAACTCATAATAAGGACATTTTCACAGGAGTTTGGTGAAGCTATTTCACCATTGAGCTTTGAATAACATCTGAAGATGTTAGTTTTAGGATACCCAAGATGGAAATCTTGGGAATTAGAGGAGGAGTGTCTTTAGAAAAGGGATGAGCCCAAGGAACATTGATTTTTTTCTTACCTTTATCCTTTTGGATTTGTTACCGCATGGCCACATTAATTGTTTTGATCTAAAATATAGGTGAAGGAGGTGGCAAAGGGGGTATGACAACATTTTTGGGTTTGAATTTAGGTGGAAAATTATGAGGCATTATGGATGCCAGAGGTGAAATAATAAGAAGGTTAATGAGAGTATCATCAAAGAGAGTTTCAACATCAAAGTGTTACCAAATGACTACTGTGAGAGCTTTACAACTCTCAATATTATGTCCAGGTAAATGATGATATATACACACTTGTGTATCATTAAACCAAGATGGATTTGGTCTAAGAAGACTATAAGGTTTAATGGGAGGAAGATTTATTATGGAATATTTCAAAAATTGATATAGGAAAAAGCTCTGAGAGCGTGTGAGTGGGCTCACACTTGTTTTAGTAATAGGAGTGGACACCTTCTTTTGTTTAGGAGTCATAGGGGTGTTTTTATGTGGTGCCTTATTTGGTGGTGGTGAAGTTACATGTTTTTCTAACACATTCTTGGTATTAAGTATCATGGTGTTAGATGTGAAAGGCCTACCAAGTTGTAGAGGCAATAGTGGAGGTAACTTAACCTTTTGTTTTGCTTGGATCAGTGATACTCTAACTAAAGTAGAGGGGTGTGGTACCAAAATTGATGGTAAAGTTGAAGGTTAAAGAGGGAAGGATCATCAAGACCTAAGAATATTAACCTTCATTTTTAGTTAAAGCCATGAAACTCTAACTTGTTGTTGGAGAGCTAGATCTAATTTCACCTATGGATGAATTAGATTAGAGATGGGGCATGTGCCTAAAGACCTGATCTAATTTAATGTGGTAGATACCTATGAGGGTGAGGGTTCTAACATAGATGGATAAGCTTTTGGTAATTTTGGTGAAGAATCTTTGGCTTTGTCAAAGACCTTGGGGTAAAAATTAGTTAGAGGGTTGGCGGTAAAGGTAGACACTAGTTGTGTTGGATAAGGAGTTTTATTTTGTCCCAAAATGCCACATGATCTAGCTTCATGGAGTCAAGAAATTATATACTTTTCACCAACCATAATAAGGTTTTAGATGAATTTGATGTAGGCCTTACAGTTATTTTTTAAGAAAGCTGAGGTGATTGAGAAAGAGAGAAATTGTTGGTCACTGCTACTTCAGGCCAAATATGATAAAGAGCCACAACAAGGTCTTCTTCAACAGAGACAAGAGAAGAGGTATGGTCTTCCATGGGTGGAGGAGAGGTAGGTAAAGAGGGTTCCTGAAGGGGGTAGAACATAGGTATAATTACTCCCTCAACATGTGGGCAAGAAATAGGTAAAGTATGATCCTCAATATGTAAAAGGAGTGGTTAGAGTGGTAGAATTGGAGTAGGCACAATAGGTTTTTTGTATAATGTAGGAGTAGCTAACACTGACTCTTCTAGGTGCAAAGGTGGAGTGGATGGGGTATTACTCTATATTAGTGTAGGAGAGGTAGGTGAAGAGGGTTCCTCAAGAGGGTATAACATAAGAATGATGTTCCCTTCAACATGCAGCTATAGAATGAGAAAGGCATGGTCTTCAAGTGGTAAGAGGATAAGTAACATTTGTGAAAAAGGAACTAGAAATATAGGCTCCTCTGATGACAAAAGGAGTGGTAAAGGAGGTTCCTCCTAATGTAAGAGTGGAACAGGTGAAATAGGCTCTTCTACTTAGGGGAGAAGAATGAACAGAATAAATGCCACTGACTATGGGGGAGGAGTCGATAAAATGAGTACCTCTTGTTGAGGGAGAGGTTGAACTAGAGGCAAAGGAAAGACCATATTAACTATATGGATATCATGATCACATGAGTTAGTCATGATCTAAATAATATTTTGATTGGGTGAATGGTTGGGAAAATGTTGTTTGAACACATCCATATTTTGATTAGTAGGTGCATTAGGATTATCCAAGATGAGATCACCCCTATCAAACATGTCTTGAACGATGTTCTTTAATGTTTTACATTTATTAAAATTGTGACCTTTAATGTGATGGTAGCCGCAAAACTCATCTTCCTTATACCAATTTGGAATAGGATGGGAGGGGTCAAACTATATAGGAGGTTTGATTTGAGGAAGGGTTATGACACCTTGTTGCAATATTTTTTCCAAAATGAAAGTATATGACTCTCCAATGGGAGTGCATTATCTTTGTTTATACCATTTTTGGAATTTATTGGTTGGATTTTTGGAAATTGAGGAGCTAGGTTGGTTTATGGTTGTGGAAGAAGTTGATTTAACAACCACCACATTGGTAGTGCCTTTAGATTTTTGGTTAGAAGGAGAAGTTTTAGAAGAAGAGGATTTATTTGATTTAGAATTGGAATTATTAGTACACAACTGGACTCTACCTTTGTCTATAGCCCAAATCTCAAGTTTTCATGCCATTGTAAAGGCCTCATAAAATGTGTGAAAATTTTATACTCTAAGTGTAGATGAAATGTGCTTAGCACATGCCCTTGAGAAGAGATCAATAAGATCAAGTTGGGGTAAGGAGAATGAGAGTTGGTTGATCAAACCTCTCCAGTGAGTGACAAAATATATTATACACTCATCATCAAATTGTATAATAGAATACAGGTCTTTAATATAAAACTTTTAATAAATGTTAATAGATAAATGGTCTAGGCATATTTGTGCAAGTTGGGTAAGTGAGAAAAGAGAGTGTTGAGTTATAGATCTATACCAATCCAAGGCAGCACCTAAAAGAGACATAGGGAAAGTGTGAAGTAATAACACATCATCATGCCCTATTAAATAATAAGCATGTCTAAATGTTCATAAATGCTATTATGGGTCCTCTTTACTCTAGAAATGAGTAAATTTAGAGAGCTCCAATTGGCTTGGGTAAGGTCAAATAGGCACAAAAGGATGGATGAGTTTAATGCATATCCAATCATAGGATAACACATTCTTTAAACCCAAAATAGATGTCTCTAGATTAGACATTTTCTCCATCAACATCTTAATGAGGTCTGGAGGGGAATTAGTTTGGGAGATACCCCCTAAGTTATAAGGAACTTGATAAGAAGCAGAGGAAGTGTATGGCATAGCTTGTTGAGGTTGTGTTGGAGCAACATAAGGATAATGAGTCATATGTTGGGGGTGGAAAGAAAAGGGGCTTGTCCCATTGGGTTAAATACTATGCTTTGGTCTGATGTTGTTATTATAGGTTGGGTTATTGGTATGGTTAGATTAGATGAAGGGTGATTCATAACTCAGGTAATAATAGGTATGAGAGTAGATGGAATAGGTACCACCAAATTCTAAAATGAGGTGAGACTTGATTGAATTGCTTGTGATTGTGAAAGTAAGGAAGTTATTCCAAGGTTTACATGGGATTGGGTAGTTGGTGATGCTAAACATTGAACATTGTTTATGGTTGGGTTACTTATCGATATGGTGGTTTGAGTAACCATGGGGAAAATAGTGGAGATAGTTGAAACTAAAGTTGTCTCCATTAGAGAGGTTATCATACCATAGAGTGGATCACCTAAATAATTGTGGGTTCAAATCATGGCAAGGTAATGATGAAGGGATGCCACATTGTGATAAAAAAAATTAGAAAAATATTGATTCCCCTTCAGGCATAATGGGAATTTGGTTGGGGCTAGGAGTATGCTCTATATCTAAAGTATGATCCATGATAGAATTAACAACAAGAGGAGAAGGTGGAAGTGGTTGCCAGTTTGTGTAACTGACAAGAATTTTGGATTGGGATCACATTAATACCATGTAAGAAGAAGTATAAATAGTCTTAATACTCTATATTAGTGATAAAATAAGGAAAAACTAGGTTTAGGTGTAGGTAAATAGGTTATTTTAGCTTATTGTTTTGAGAAAATTAAAATTTCACAATTGTCGATGTCAATTGCTTGACCAATGTCGGTAGTAAAATTTTTCCAACATCAGTGGGATTAACTAATGTCAGTAGGCTAAATTCTACCAATGTCAATTTAATTAATCGATGTTGGTCACTATGATATTCTAGGAGATGGAAAATCTAATTTTTTAAAAACCTAGAGGTAGAATCTAGATAAAATAGAAGATGCAAGAGGTCTGTGTAAGAAGAAAGAACACTAAAAAAACCCGATATAATAGGTTATACAAATTAAGTATTACAAATAGTGTTGATTTTGTGAATCAATGGAAAAACATCCTTACCAACTCCAAAATATAAAAGGCAATAAAAAAGTATAAAAAGAACATAAAATCACTAATTATTAACTCCTAGAGATTAATTTTAGTCTCATGTTGGTGTATGCCTTATTCAGATAGTGAGAAGATAATTTGGTTAGTGAAGGTAATAAAAAACAATCTAGAGTTGGGTTCATGTTAGTTTTAGTACTCAAGAGGAAATATATGTTAGACTAGGTACATGGATTGTTATAAGAGCTTGCTCCCTACAATTTATGGACCTGAAGCCAAGCCAAGCCACTTAGCCAAATTATATCTTTTACCTAGAGTTTTTACTCTACCAAATCAAAGAGTGGGTTCTCCCCTTGGAGGTGAAATCCAAGTAGGATAGTTGGGTAGGGTAAAGTGATCCACAAGATGATGAAATCCTGATGGGTCTTGTCTCAGGTGAGTTTATATGTTTGTCTTTGTGAGGGTGATCTAGTTTTGTAACATAGGTGAACTAAAATTCATTCATAATGCTTGTAATTAACTAGGTGAACTAATATGCAACAAGCAAATAATAAAGTGCAGTAAGTTTTAAACCTAAATCTGAAATGTTTAGATTCAAATGAAAACAATGATGAAATAGGAGTAGAGAATGAAATTCACTATCCTAATGTGCATGAAATAAATAAATAAGATATTCTTTTAACTTTTAATAAAAATGATAAATTTATTTTAGAGGCAAGGAGAAAAGAAGAGTGGTGAGGAAAAAGAAATTTTAATTTATTTCCCTTAAATAGAAAATAGAATGTTGAATTTTTTGATTTGAGGGAGAAAAGAAAGAGAAAGTGCAATAAATGAAAATTTCACTATAATCTACCTATATGAATTCTTAAAATAAGCAATGAACCCAAGGAAAACCCCAGGGTCCCACTGGGCATGCTAAAAGTGTTTTGCTAAAATTATGTCTATTTCAAGTCTAAAGAAAAAGAGAGAAAAAGGATAGGGATAAGTGATTAGAATGAACCCAAATTGGTTTGTGCATCATATCCAGACATTGTGAGCACTCCTCTTTGGCTGGGGAGGAATTCCTACAAGTAATAAATCACTACCACAAAAATGTTTGTTAGTAGATATATGAGTGGGATGCCAACCTATGCACTTGTTCCAGGAAGTGTCAAACTTCCTTAGAGATTATAGTCTACTTTTGAGAAACAAAAGAGTAATAAATAAAAAAGAGATTATTTTATCATTATTCATAACCTGAGTGTAATAAAGAGTAATAGATTGTAGGTGGTATATTCAGTTTATATTTAGGAAGTTGTTTGGGCAAGTTTTAGAAGGGTTGTTGTAAATCCACATCTGTCGATGTCGGTTAGGCTGTCAAGGTTGATGAACAAGTGTGATTGATATCAGTTATGTTGTCGATGTTAGTAGGGGAAATATTTGCCTAGGGGCATGTAAAAGGATTTTTTGGGTCTAGGAAATGATTTTGGTTAGGTCTAGAAGGTTGGGGAGAGTTGTGAGAAAGGGAGTATTATTTGGATAGATCTGGTCAGAGGTTTAGTGTGTTGGAACAAGGGGAAACAAGCAAGGAAGATTTATAACTCCTTCATGGGGATTTGGTTAGGAATGTATAAAACAATAAATATTAGGTATAAGTGATTGTAAAGTAACTGTTTAAAGACTTACAAAATAAGTGATGTACTTAGCTACAAAGGTGATTGAATGATAAGTGTCGAATGGATGGATCCTATAAGGCTTGTCAAACTGATACCTTGAATGGAGAAAACAAGAATGTGTTGTTAGTTCTCAAGATCTTGGTTCCTAATCTGCATTGACTTATGTGAGTTAATAGTGAGCCAAAATGTGGAAAGTTTGATGCCAAAACCTTGTATGTGAATAGAAATGAAAATTCTTGATTTCTGTTAACCTGAATATTAGTTTGGAATTTGGCTTAAATAAATGACATCAGTTATCCCACTGATTTCAATCATGGGTTGACCAATGTCTATGGTATGAGAATAGGTAAAAGAGTTATTTTTAGCCTATTTTTCTATTCTTTCTCATGCCAAGTGTGGTATCCATTAGGAAATATTAGAAATGAGAGGTTAAGAAGAACATAGTTGGTTGGGAATTTATATTTGGGGTGAGAACAAGTCATGGGTAGTTAGGATAAAAGGACTAAGTCTTGAGGTGACTCAGAGGATAAGAATTAGTCTTAGGATGAGGTGGCTAGGTAAGGTGTCATAAGTGGTTCTTAATTAACTTAATTAAATATTTTAAATTAATTAAATGTGTGAGGGGTAAAAACATGGGTTAGAGAGGCTAATTATTATTATTAAAAAGGGGCTCAATGGGGGGTTTTGATAGGGAATTACACACATGTGTGACATAATTTTGGTGTCTACAATTATCAATGATGTTGATCATGATTAGAATTTTTAGATATTATGCACCCTTTGGGAATACTATATTAATCATCATACACCCATAGAAGCCACTTCATATTCACATGTTTATGGTACTGATGCCATTCTTCCCAATGAGGTCAATTTTCTTTCTCTATGCATCTCTTTCAAGCATGTCATGGATGATAATGACTATCGAGTATCTCACCTATAAGAGCTAGAATTACTTGATGAGAAATGCATGGATGTGGTGAATAATATCCAAGCTTATCAAAACTGACTTTAATGGAACTATAATTAGTACATGAAACATAGATAATTTGAACTTGGTGATCTAGTCCTTAAAGAGAACCAAAAGAATACCATAGCCAAAAAGAAGCATAAAGACACGTTTAAACCCAACTAGTTTGGTCCTTTCATCATTACAACAAACTATAGAACAGGAACATATAAGATTACTACACCAAATAGAAATGAACTTGATGAGCTGATGAATATTATCCACCTCAAGTAGTACTACACTTGAGTGACTTGGTGTATTGTCTATAAGGACTGTTTCAAGATGTATCATTTTATCAATCTTCTTCTTTGTACTATAATATTTTATCCTCCTGTCATCATACCAACCTATCACTTTTTCCTATTTCATATCCATTATACTATGGCTTCCTCATCAATTGAGTTAATTTATCTCACCTTACCCATACCTATGACCTTGATTCCATTCCATTTGGTTCTATCACCATTTTTATCAAGAGAATTTAGTTAAATTTCATTAGTTGTTTCAAGAATTCCAAACATAGTATTTTAGAATAGTAAGATAGTAGTTTTTAAATTGAATCCTTCATTTCTTTTTCCATTCTCTACACCAAGTGTGTCTGATTATAATTATCTATGGGTAAATCAGTGTCTTATCTATATCATTACTAATTATAACCACCTATAGGAAAATTAGTATCATTGACCTATGTCATTGTATCCTAGTTATAACTACCTATGGTAAAACTAGGGATAACACTTGTTTATCATCCCTTGATGTACCAAATTTCCATTATTATGTTTTACTATGCCTTTATATCAACCATGCCTATTTTGTTTGAATTGGCTACTAGACTAGTCAGATTCCTCCACTATAAGGTAGAGCTATAGTTATTTGAGGTCTTATCTTGGGACTATATAGGTAGCACTCAATACTTGTTGAGGTTATCTCAGTCACCCTAATCCATGCTCTTTCTATTTTGAGAGCAACCTAATCTATGCTCTCACCATTTTATAAGCAACATAATCCATACTCTCACTATTTTGTGAGAAACCTAAGCTATGCTTTCACCTTTTTTAGAGTAACCTAAGCTATGCTCTCACCATTTTGTGAGAAACTTAAGCCATGATCTCACCATTTAGTGTCTCATAATTCTCAATTGAGTTGAGATACTCAAAAATTCTAAAAACATGTGTAAAATCGTTTAGAAAAAAATAAAAACATTGACCACTTCTTTACCTTAAAGATTTTGGGAACCATTACTAAGATACAAACAAATCACTTGTCATTTAGTTTCCCCATCCTTTTTGGCTTTTTACCCATGCTCTTGCCATTTTTCAAGCTCATTCATATTCTTTTATCACGTCCATTATGTTTATTTTTCATCAGTTATCATTTTTTTTCTTATTTCCCAGGAGAACTACATTTGGCCTAAAGTTTTTGTTGGAAAATACATCCATAGAACTATGTATGTAGAATCCACTTTCCTAACACATATAGAGATAACACAGTCACCCCCTTTCTTTTCTTCTATTTTCCCCCATCTTTATTTTTTTGTTAATCTATTGCCTATTTACTAGGGGCAATGTTCATCACATTGTTTATACTAACATTAGGACTAACTATTATTTATTTCTTTGCTTATTTATTTGTTTGTTATTTGTGTGCCTGTTTGCTTGCTTTCCACACTATTACCTCGATTAAATTTATGTGCATTAATTGGGTGATTCCTTGCACATTTATACTTGAATTCATCCATATTCATACATCTACATTTATATCATGGTTTTTATCATCGGTGCTTTATTTTCATTGAATATTAGATTATGAGAGTCAATCCTTATGCATCTTTCAGCGCAATCCTTATGGTGTTCTATCATGATGCTTACTATCAATTGTTACAAAAAAAAACTTCAAGAAGTCTACTCAATAATGGTGGCATCAACATCTCCTCAGCACCGACATCAATGACATCCCAATCATATCCCAAATAGAGTAATTAACCCTGAAAGAATTTCTACCTTTGTTAGTTCAGATGAGCATCTCCTAACTAGTAGGTTGTTCCAATTCATCATTACCCTCTATGTCAAGTTATCATTACCCTCAGCCAATCAATCATATTTTTCATAATTGAGTTCCAATGATTATAATCACCTATGGGAAAATCATTGTACACCATCCCACCTACATTTCTTAGTGATTATAACCACCTTTGGGCAAATCATTATGTCCTCACCAAATTTACTTTCTTTTTACTAAACATGGGCATGTTGTTATCATGTTTGTATGTCTTAACTGGGGTAGCTCCATCTTCTTAATGATTGTAGCCACCTTTGGTCAAATCATTAAGTTATCATATCGCGTTACCACTATTAAGTTACAATGCTTATAACAGCCTTTGGGTAGACCATTGTACACTATCCCACTTGTATTCTTAATGATTTTAACTACTTTTTCAAACTCATTGTATTCTCACCCCATCATATTCATATTTTGGTCCCCTCATTTTTCTTCTTTTTTCAAGGGACTGTTTGCTGACCTACTTATGTCAACTGTTCCCTCGAAGGGGCATCAGACAGTTCATCTATTATTGTTGAAATTATAGGTATGTATGACCTTTTCATTATTTGAGAAGATGTTACTATGACTATAACTTGCAATTGCTTCCCAAATAGGGTCAAATTGTAGACACCTAAAAGTGGCCACCAATGACCTCCAACCAGGCTTTTGATCAATTTCTATCAAAATGCACAATTTGGCCTAAAAACACTAAAACATGCTAAATGGTTCAAATTTATCATATACAAGTGTCAATTTTATCTAGTGTATCCCTAAATAGGGTAATGTATTTTATGAGACAACTAACTTTGATCATATCATTTAAAGTCAAAATGATATTCTCACACTTGGGTACTTTGGATTACTCTTTTCTATCAAATTTCTTGTATATACATGTTCCTTTATTATTTTATGTTGGAAACATCCTAAATGGGATAATGGATCCAACAAATCTAACATCACCTTCCAATTCTAATCTAATCAAATTTTGAGTCAATAATACAACATTTTGACCAATTTGATTAATTTTTGCACCAATTACCAAGATTTGCACCAAAACTGATAAATCATGTTTAAGGCTAATTAATTCAATTCATTATCTTAATTAATAATTCCATGGAACTTGTTGAACACTTATTTTTGGAAATTGATTATGTTTTTTTGCGTCATCAAGTGACATCATTTTTTGGGAAGGCATCCTTAGGCCATAAATGTGACAAATATATGATTAATCCCTCCCATGCCTCTTTAATGCCCCTCTATCCCAAATATTTATGACATTTATTAATTTTAGCCTCCAAAATTGAATGGATTATTAGCCACACATATTTATATTGAGATGGATGGTTCAGGTTCATTATGATCACTTGAGAAAATCTATAAATAGAAGGCCTCACACTCATAATTTTAAGCTCTTTTGGTGTAAAGTTATAATTTTAAAAAGATCTCTCAAACCATTGATGTACTGTTATCATGCCCAATTCTTAAACCAAGCCAAATCCACAAATCCATTGGTGCCAAGGAGAAGAGGAGATATCTAAGCCTCCTTTGATGAAGACTCATTGATCACAAGCTAAGAAAGTCACTTCAACAAGCCATTTGGAGCATCCAAGGAAGGTGAAAGATCATTTTTCTTTTTTAATCTAGTTGTGTTTTCCATTTATTTTTATTCATTATGCTTCCCCTTTGATATAGGCTTAAGGTGTTAGCCATTAGTGTTTTATTTTGGATTTTGATTTCATACACTAACACTATACTAATCTCCCCTTATTGCAATCCTATGTTCACATTTGCGAGCATCCACCACCTCTCAAGGAAAATAATGCATGACTTATTGCATGTACATATCAAATGCTTGATCATACAGATCATCATGGTAAAATATGTTGAAATATATCAAAAATAATTTGACTGATGTCAAGTGAAGCTTATTTGTATAATTCCAACCTTGACTAGTTTTGGGGACTCCAGATGCCAATGTATTAATTGGGCATTTCATCTTAAATAACCTGAGCTAGACCAAAAATTGGTAACAAATCCAAAATTCAATGTAATGCAATGTAGGTCAATTATCAATCCAAATAACCTTGTTGATACAATGCTACCTTAATCTAATATTATTACAATACTAAACACACTACACTATTAACTCTTCTCACATTATTCTTTTTACTCATAAGTCAAGGCAATCAATAACTATAATGTTCTCTACCCATATAATTTTTGAGTTCTACATGACTGCTCTGGTACCAAATGAAGTTATGGAAGAGATATTTCACAAAATATGACACACAATAATGATTTAATTACATTCAATAATATTGCATATAAATATATAGGCATTCGATCTCCTTCAGATGAGGAATCAAGCCTTAAGAAACAAGCTACCAAATCCTTATAATATTTCTTATAATCTTCTATTATCTTATATACTTTATTTGTTTTCAAAACTCACTAATACATACAAAATATATTATAGTCTCATTACGTGAGCACTAACAATATTTTCAAAAAAAGTCCTCAACCAGTAATCCTCTTACACACTCCAAACTTGCATGAGTGAATTTCTTACATGCATAACCTCTCTCATAAATGAGGTCTAGGACATATTCTCAACAATTAATATTTCATTCCATTCGATGGTTCACATTTTTTAACCAAGTATATAAACTAGAGGGTTACCTCCTCATTCAAATAAGACCAAAAATTATAGTGAAGCTTTGTTAATTCCTAATTCCATCATCCATTAAGAGTCAATCATGATCAAATCAATCCTCCATAGTGTAATGGGAAATGTCATTGAAATAACTACACAAAATTGCCAAAGATCTCAAGCTCTATATCTAGGACAATCCAAACATGAATTTTGGATATAAGGTAACATCCATGACAAATGTATAGTCATTTTATTTTGTCACTCATTAGACCTTGCCAACTGAATACATGCACCTAGGATGTTAGTTTTGTATTATTTTGGTTTAATTTTCATACTAACAATAAATTAATATCATTTTAAATCATGTGATCACATAGAGATTAAACTTATAGAGGAAAATATGCTTAAGTATACATCTACCACCTACACATATACTACCTCAAAATATAAAGGAAATTAAACAATCAAATATAAGATTAATTATGCACCTGCATTTTAAATAACTAATGAATCCAAAAGGGTAAATGTAGAGTCATAACAAATGATATGATATTCCTCACACCTCATAAGAATATACACAAATTAAAAATTCTACCTAATGTACCTCACAAAGTACTTAAATGATTGTATTAATTTAAATTGATTACACTAATCGAGCCATATGATTTGGATACTACTCAATAGTTTACTAAAGGGTATGGTGCCAATAAATATTATGACTACATAGAGCTTCAGGTATTTCTACTAATAGATGCATACATCATAAGATTTTAGGATCTCATTAATGGTAACATTATTCAAATTAAATTCCATAATTTCACATTAAATGAATCTATTATAGTGACTAATCAATGTTTTAAAATAAAAATCCATTGTCAAATCACGAATCTAAGAAGGAAAACAACATCTATATGTCATTCTACTATTTCACATGAGCATGATATTTATAAAATTATTTTCATGATTTTTAGGTCTGAAAAACAAATACCTTATATTATATTATATACCACAAGATATCACACTATGATTCAAACAAAGGTTCTATCTACATACATGGTTTTTTTGATCAAAATCCTTCTAGCACACATGTTGATATTATTGAAAATAGTTCTAGAAAAAATATGAATATAATGTCTTTCCTAGATAGTCAAGGATATACGTAGTGAGATTTATTTGGTATGATTATGATAATAAATAGTTATTATGGCCACACTAAAGAATTGAGACTATTTCGTGCATGATAAATAAGATAATTCCATGTGTTGCATAAATTTCAAGATTCTTATCTAACCTTAGAGACCTCATGTGAGATCATCTAAAGAACCTCATATAGAGTGAATTTTTCAACATCATTTGGTATTTAATACATTTAAACCACCTATAATTATGGTTCTATGACAATTATATCTATGACATCACCTCTTATAGTTGAGACTCCCAAAATTTTCACATTTGGTACCTACAATAACTACTCATCCATGTACCAATAATGTTTTAAAACCTCTTACGGTGGATCACATCAAAACACCTAAGCTAATTATAGTTTCACTACAACAAATTCTTGCTAGTAATTTTTGAGAGGATATAATGGTTCTTCGAGCCCTCCATAATCATATTTATCTCTAAGATGATTATTACAATTATTACACATCTTGTGACTATTTATTTCATACTTCAAGTAATACATCTTGCTCCTATTTTCTATGATTTCAATTTATAGATGATATCATGGGCTATATAAGTTATCATATCTATTTTGCTTCATCAATACATCATTAATGTACTATATTTTTTTATTATAAATATATTTATTCTCTTATATGTCATTATTTTCATGTGCCTTTATCCCTTGAGTTAATTGCATGCCTTCTATTTCCTCTAGATTTGACACCTTGACACTTGCCTTTTATTTTTTCTTGACATTTATCTAGGCCATTGTTATTTATTATTTTATTTCATTTGTTATTTCCATTTTATTATTGATCCAATTTTAAAAATTTGATTATATTTCCTAATGATGATAGCATACATATCAAGACCTTTTGTGCCAACTTAGATTGAATTCTAAAGGAAGTTATAGGTGGTTTTGAATCTTCCTCTTCTTTTTATTATTGTATTTCACACCTTGGCCTACCTATTTTTTTTATTGTTTCTTGATTTTCCCCTTGGAATTAATATTTGTATTCATTTCTTGATATGGTCATGCTTTTATGCACTCATTTATTGATTGTGCCCCTTGGCCTACTTTTTTTTGTATATTTCTATTGTACCCCTTGAATTCAATTTTTTATTGATTAATATTATTCTTGAATGTGACCCTTGGATTTATTTTTTTTAAATATAACTACTAATTGTCAATAAAATAAAATAAAATAATAAACATTAGAAAATGTCCAAATAAATAATTTATTTTCTTTTATTTTAGTCAAATGATACATATCATGCTTATTTACATATGTTATAAGTTTTTATTATACATATTACGCATGTCTTTATCATGGTATTCTTTTAGTGGGTGAGATTCAGGATATAAAAATTTCATATGATAATGTAATTTTGAATATTACATGACTAATTTCATGCCCGCACCTTGTTGGATTTGTCACATTAGTGGTATGCCTTGAGTTTGGTGCATCTCTATAAAACATATTTTTCATTGATATTTTTATTCCTTTACATTTATCATACAAGTCTATTTACATTGATTATATCATATCTTTCTAGTTCCTAAATCTTGTGTTTTATAGGGATATATACATTATGTGGTTAATTTTTTTATTACATTGTTACTTTGTATGTGTTCCCATGATTGTTTGATTGATTGCATGTGTATGCATATGAATGTTAAATTCTTTTCCATAGAGCATAATTGAGTTATCATGTCATGTCATGTCATTTTTAATGTCTTGTTAGTCCCATGTCCTTGTATGATGATTTCCTATATGTAGATACACATATGTTTGATTTTTTAAATATTCTATAAGATACTCTATTTTTGGTGTCATAATCCTTATTATGCACATTACTATTTTTGTTATTGATATGTTTGGTGCCTATATTTACATTTTATTTACCATGCATCTATAGGGGCATACTACTATGTGTGCTTCATTACTTTATTTAGCACTCCTAGGGGCATAATTATGATAATAGGGGGATTTTATTTATCCTTATCTTTATTTTCCATTCATGGGAATTTTACCCTTATATTTGTCTTTAAACTCATTACTATATATATATATATATATATATATATATATATATATATATATATATATATATATATATATATATATATATATATATATATATATATATATTATGCATATAGAGAATTCATTAGTGAATATTGTTGGCCTCCATCTCTCTCATTGTCACAAGAGGATGCATATATTACTTTTGAGCAATACATGATCCAATATTTTTTAGTGATTATATGCATGTAATTGAATTATTTTCCAAATATTTTACCAAGCTTTGGCTATATATATACACACACATGGTGATTTTAATTCTTTCTTTTGAGATGAGTGATTACATGAGAAAGTTTTACAATCCCTCACCTAAAAGGGGGCATATATCCATATATTTTAAAGATTTTAAAGATTGAGAAAAATATTATAAATATTGAGTGAATTTGATCAAAATGAAGGCATCCAAAAGGACAAAGGGCATGCATTTGTTTCTCTAATCAATAAATGAAAAAAAAATCAAAACGTACTCTAAAATTTCTAATTAGAATGAGCATTATAATATGTTTATTTTATTATGGAAACATGGTTCACATCTAAATATGTTTATTAATTCTATTAGAGTTATTAACTATATCATAGTCTAATTTAATAAAGTTTTAATTCTTATTATTGAAACACCTATTCTAGTTTATAGGTTGGTTAGTTGGGGTGCTAAAGTCTTGAATAATATGCATCCTAGATTATAATATAGCTTCCTAAATAGAAAGAGATAAATATAATATGTTGTATCTATAAATAACTCCATCTCTCTGATGGACTATTAATGCATGCAATTCACTAAAATATATTGTTTTCTCAGATTTGGTATCAAATTAGGAGCAATGAGATCATGGAGAAGTGATAATTTTATTAAGGAGCCTTAGGAATTCATATCTCTTTAAATTGAAAGGAGAAACACACCATTGATTTCTTCCTCATATATATTTTTTCTAGTTCTAGATGTGTTATTTATTTGTTTGGAAGAACTCCAAAGCATTCCACTAATTACTTCAAAGGATATAAAGTTGTTAGATGGATACAAAGGATGAAAGAGATTAATTATAATTGGAATGATCATAGGATTTCCTATGAAAATAGTCAAATCTAAATTGATCAAGAAAAATATCAAAAGAATAGATAAAAAATAGAAATATTAGCACCATTTCACTTGAATTCTTCTTCTTCACATGTGTAAGCTTTAAGTAACACAAGAATTTTATTAATTTCCTTTATTTATTTATTTCTTGAGGTAAGATCTAAAAAATATACAAAATTTTGGAATTTTATGGAGAAATTATAGATTTTAATATAGGAAATCATTACTAACTTGCACAAGGTTTTTATCCTCACACAAGTGTCTGATTCAAATAGTTATTTCATAGCTATAAAGAGGAGTTTGAGATATTTTTGAATAGTTGTCACACTAAGCACTTTGATTAGTATCAACGAAGATATTGTGATCTAAATTTGATCCTATAAACCTTTTTTTTTTTAAACATTGCATGACTTGCAAAAAAATCATAGCTTATATCCCAAGTCAAAAATCATGTGTTGTTTTATGTAGTTAAAAATAAAAAATTAGATACATGCAACCAAATCAAGAGATTTATAGAACTCTATAAAACTATGCATTTTACACACATGTAGTGTTTAGTATATATGGTGCCTCTAGTTCATGTTTATGAGTAAAGTGATGTTGAAATACCATATTTAATGGCTAACATAGATATAAAAATGGAATATATGGAATTGTCCCTTTAAATTTCAAGGGGATAAATAAGGATGATAATTTCATTTTTACCTTTCTCTCAATTACCCATCCATCACTATCATTAGACGTAAATCCTAAAAGATTTAAATTTTTAGTATATTGGGAAGTTACACCCACGTTAAAGGATTTCTCTCTATGTAGGTATCATTGATAGAATGAATCATTTTCATGTACTATCTAGGTACCACATGCCACTCTAATCTCATGTGTATTAATGTATCTTTCACATACTTCCAAGTCTATATAAAGTCTGAGATTCTTTAATGTGCCAATAGGTATATAGGAAAGTCAAGCATACTAGAGATTTGGTATATTGGTCTAATAATATATAGAAAAGGAGACCTATTGGAGTAATAATAAATCAATCCATCTCCCTCTTTTTTTAAATTAGATAGAAATGGTCCAAGATTTTCTCTATGATATGCATAGCTTATTCACGATGATAACTATGTTTCATGGAAGACCAAGGTGAAAAATACCCTAGAATTTGAAGATATTTGGGTGGTTTTTGATGGATCATAAACTTGAAATGACAGATATGTTAATCAACAATTTAAGTTTTACAAATAAAACAACAAGGTGAATTTGATCATTATGTTTGGGGTATTGGATGAGGTATAATTTCATATCTAAAATGTTACTTCATTAAAATATGTTTGGGACAAACTTAACACTATCTATAAGGACAAGAACTAGAATACCATTCTTCATATATAAATCCAACTTCACTGTCTCAAGTTGAAAATTTTAAATTTTCTTCACCATGTTGCAACATTGTAAGATTTTCTCTAATATTTGGGTAAATAAGTATCATATTATTGCCTTATACCTACCACCCTTATATCACTACTTCCCACATATAATATCTTTGTGACTTCTCTAAATATTTTAGAGATAAAACTAGCTTTTCAAAATTTGGTTAACATGTTTTAATAGGAATAATCCATATACACACTATAATTTAATTAATAATGTGCACTTGCATCATGATATAAGAGGAAAAGTCCCATGAAACCTTCAAAAATCCATTAAATAGAAAAATTATCACCATCAATAAGGAAATAGCTTGTTCACAAACTATATGTCTAATCTATTGAAAGATAGGTCATGAAATGAAGGATTTTTGGTACAATGTGTTTACATAAGGCTCATATATAAATAATAATCCCACACACCAATAATTTCCAAAAGGACATAATTTTAAAAATACACAATCCACATGTAATTTAAAACATAAGCATTTTTCACAATAGTATCATGGGAACATTTAAAAAGATAATTATTCTTTAGATGAAGATTTTGTTTATGCTACATACAAAACTAATGATATCTCTCCTCCAAATGAAATATGTTATGTGGATTATGGTGCCACAAGGTAAATGATTGGTTGGAAAGACTAGTTCACCACATTGAACCATTCATCATATCATGGTAATGTATCTATGAGCTGGTAATACATATATTTATTTTGCTTAATAATAATAATAATTTATGAAATTAATTAATATTTAACTTGAAAATTGATATAAAAAAACAATTTTAAAAGAGACATCAAGAAAATCAACACACGTAATTGTTAACAGAGTTCACCTGATCTGGGTTGTCTCTAAGTCCTACTCAAAGGTGAAACTGATCGATTACTGATGCAAAATTTATTTATACATCACCTTATTCCTAGTAGTGCCTCTTGAATCTATAAATAAATGTTTTTATGCCACTAGCCTTGGCTCTAGCAAATAACTCTGGCTCTCAGCTCTTGGCTCTCTCAAGTCTAGTGTGTTGTTTTTCACACTTTGATTGTGATTTTAAATGACCCCTCCAAACCCTTTATATAGGTTCATAGGTCCACAAAAGGTGGGCTTATATGATAATTCTTTCCAATTTTAAATAATATTCATAATTATCTCAAGACCATTATTTTTGGGATTTAACATTATCCCCTTTTAAACAATAATGGGATTAATATTTATCCCCACCTTTTTTTATGGGATTTATATTATCCCATTACAATTTTATATTGAATTTTGATAATATCCCACATATTTAATTTGTGGGCTTCCACATAATTATAAAAATACTAATTAATTATAATATGTGATGAATGGGTTAATTAATAAGCCATAAGTTGGCCTAGGTTGTGGGTTTTTTTAATCCCACATAGTAATTATTTTAGACATCTTTAAAAATGTCTTTATTTACCTTTATAATTCACCTTAGTTTCATGTGTCAACTACAAATTTTTCTACATGTCTCATGATAATTTTTTCCATGTGCCATCATTTAATTGGTCCATGTTACTACATCATCACTTTTACTGGGTTTGACCATAACTTTGATTGGTCATAACTTCTGCATACAGACTCAAAATTAGTCTGTTAAAAATGTGTTAGAAAGCTTGTGATAATTTATACACCATATAACTAATTTGGAAAAAATTTATGTTGGTCAATTTTTGTATTTTGACCACTTTTTGACTTTATTTGACCAAAACTTTGACCGGCTACATAAGGAGCATATGATCTCTATTTTTCAAGTTCCACATACTATTAGAAAGGTCTCAATAGGCCCTATGAATTGGTGTAGGTTTTGGTATGATTTGGGACCTTTTTTGAATTGACCTCTAGATTAATCCTACCCATTAAGAAGGCTTTTTGTCGTTAAAAATTTGTTATTGGACCTAGTACTTCATGTGAAGATCCTTTCATGGCTTTTGTCTCTTGACTCTAACTCAAATGATCTCTTGAATGTTAGTCAATTCTAAAGATATTTTAACAAGTCTTCAGATTCTAAAACTGTTGCATGTCATGCAGTGTTATAATAATCACCATTTTACAATTGCCCTCTTAGGGTTTTACCTAGTAACATAGTTTACAAACATTTCCCTTCTTGGGTCTTTACAAACACTGTAACTATACATAATGATTAAAAACATTGCCCATACTTGGGTCTTATGTATTTATAAATAATGCCTATGTTCATGTTTTATAAATATGCATACATATTTGTACATACTAAAACATATAGATTAAAATATACAACGTATCTTCCAGGTTGTTCCTGATGCTTCTCATGATGGCATCTTCATGTTGACCTAAAGTGTTCTTGTCTACAACATACATGAGTAAAATAAAACTAAAGGAACCATTCTCCTATAATGGTTTAAATTATTGTTTATGTGCTTGCACAAGATATTCTATCCCATCTTTTACAATGTTATACTGATTTTCCTTTTTGGAAAAAGTTACCTTTCTCATAGATAAATATGGTTTACCTAAGATAATGCCACTAAATTTAAGTGGAACCACATCTAATTCAACTTCATCTAGGAAGTCAGAGGTAATTTTAAATCCTAGCTTACATGTTTTACTTACATGTACATTACTATCATCATCTATCTTATTCAATAAATATGGTTGGAGATGTGGCATAGTTTCTAAACCTAGGGTTTTTACAACATCTTCTAATATCATATTCCTTTGATAATTTTTATCAAAGATAGAAAATATCTTGTAATGCTTAATAATTACTATTTTAAACAAGTGTTGCTTACCTTTTTAGGGTGAAAAGCTCTAAAATATTAGCTTCTCAATGATTTTCATCTCCCTCATTGATGTTGTCTTTGATTCTAACTAATAAGACTCTATCTTTTGCTTGACTAAAGATGCAATTACAACCTTTACCTAAGGTTGTGGATAACTTTGCTTATCTTATTTCATCATTTTCCCCTTAGCATTGAAGTAAAAATCCAACTTTATGTCTTCTTTAGGTATTTTTGTTTTATTAGTCTTCTTCTTGACATATCTCTTAAGCATCTTTCTAGGGCTTTCTGAGGCATAATTATAAGATACATTCAAGTATTTCTTATTTTCATACCTTGATAATTCATCTAAAGATGTCTTGTTAGATTTAACTACTTCATCTTTTGATAATGCTTCCTTCAACTCTTTAGAGTATTCTAACTTGTTGTTTAACTCTTTATCTTAGCTTCTTGGAAAGATTGTCCTTCATCTCCATATCCTAATCCTACATAGAGGGGTCTCTTTCCCACTTGGATAGGCTGGACAATCCCTTGACCATTAATGCCAAGGCCTTTTCCTTCGAATCCCATTTTAGCTAACAATTTAGAACCTATTCCCTTTGTGTGCTTTTCAAATGTATCAACACATGAACTTGATAAATGTTTGTTGTTAGTACATTTTGTATACCTAATATTGTCAATATAGCTAGAAGAGTTGATTTAATTATTTTCATATTTGGAATGTACATCAGAATATACATTAATAATTAAAGGATTATTTGCTTCTATACTTACAACATCATTTTCATTGATAAGACTAGCAGGAGTATACGAATTAGAGGAATCACTACTATAACTAGAATATACCTTTGTTGTTTGGCTTATCCCAAACTAAACCTCATAGATATGATTAGTTGTTAGTTGGATTATTTTTCCTGATGCAATGTTTTTGGCATGCTGAGATGTGAGATAATAATTACCCAAAGTAATCTCCTTAGCTTCTCCTAGAACTATATCAAGAGTTACTTGATCAAAGAATAACCCTCTAATGCCAAAATTTAGGATGTCATAATGAGTTACATGTCCATATACTATGCCATCAGCTCCTCTAAATGTCTTAGTGTAGGGTAATGGAAGAGTCCTTATTTTTAGGCATTGTGTAAGACCTTCTATAATATAACTATCTCTAAAATTATAGTTAAAATAGATTTGCATGAACTTCCCTTCAGCAATAGTAGTGTAGTTCTACCTTTGAGTTTCTTTGAAGCATAGCATAATTTATATCACTTTCATTGGCAATAGCTATCATATTAGAGACTTTAGAGTTTCTTGACAAGGTAGTATTTGTCAGATTGATTGACTACTACTAGACATGGCTAGTGCCGTACCTCTCTCCTCATTCTATCTTCCAAACCATAACAAATCATGACTAGGGTATAGGATCCAACATTGCTCGGTAATATGATCTCATCAAGCATAATATATGTAAGTCTCTAAATCTCCATGCATCCTATTATTCTATCAATTTTATTATTTTAATTCTACTTATAGTACATCAATGCTCTATTAGAGCCTCTCAATTTTTTGTTCTTGTTGTTTCTCTACTGCTTATTCACTTTGCTCTTGAGATTGTAAGTATTACATGATTATAGTGATAATGGTATTTAGTAAAAACTAAATTTGAGCTATCATTAGATCCATTATTTTAAAATAGTTGAATTCAGCTAAAACAATAAAATCACAAATTTACCCACAAACTTAGTTCTGATATCAAACTTGACATTTCATTGTAATGTCTACATAGAAGTTAGCCCAGCACATTAACTACTCTGATACCAACCTGATCCATAAAATTTAGAAAACTACACTTATATTAATTTTGCTTAATAATAATAATTTATAGAATTAATTAATATTTAACTTGAAATTTTATTTAAAACAATAATTTTATAAAAGACATCAAGAAATCAACACACGTAATTGTTAATAGAGTTCACCCAATCTGGGCTACGTCTCTAGGTCTTACTCAGAGGTGGAACTGATTGATTACTAATGCAAAATTTCTTTATACATCACCTTATCCCTAGTAGGGCTTCTCAATCTATAAATAAATGTTTTGATGCCACTAGATTTGGCTCTAGTAACTGGCTCTAGCTCTCAGCTCTCAGCTCTCACAAGTCTAATGTGTTATTTTTCACACTTTGATTGTGATTTCAAATGACCCCTCCAAAACTTTTATATAGGTTCATGAGTCCGAAAAAGATGGGATTTGATGATTATCCTTTCCAATTTTAAATAATATTCATAACTATCCCAAGACCATTATTTTTGGGATTTAACATTATCCCCTTTTTAATAATAATGGGATTAATATTTATGTCCACCCTTTTTATGGGATTTATATTATCCCATTATAATTTTATATGTAATTTTGATAATATCCCACATATTTAATTCATGGGATTCCACTTAATTATCAAAATACCAATTAATTATAATATGTGAAGAATGGGTGAATTAATAAGCCATAAGTTGGCCTAGGTTTTGGGTCTTTTTATCCCTCATAGAAATTATTTTTATCATCTTTAAAAATATCTTTCTTTACCTTTATAATTCACCTTAGTTGCATGTGTCAACTACAAATTTTTCTACATGTCTCATGCTAATTTTTTCCATGTGCTATCATTTAGTTGGTCCATGTTACCATGTCATCACTTTTACCATGTTTGACCACAACTTTGACTGGTCATAACTTCCACATACAGACTCAAAATTAGTCTATTCAAAATGTGTCAGAAAGCTTGTGATGATCTCTACACCATAAAATTGATTTGGAAACATTACGTGCTGGTCAATTTTTATATTTTGACCACCTATTGACTTTATTTAATTAGAACTTTGACCAGCTACATAAGGATCATATGAGCTTTGTTTATGAAGTTCCACATACTATCAGAAAGGTCTCAATGGGACTTATGAAATGGTATAGGTTTTGGTATGATCTATGACCTTTTACAAACTGACACCTGGATCAATCTCTTAGAGATGACACATCATATAGTGTCCAAGGTACAAGTGATATTTACTTCTTTATTGGTAATTATAGATGTAAAATTATTAATGTGTGTATGTTCTAGGCCTAACCAAAAATTTATTATATGTAAATAAATTGCTTGATCATAACCTTATAGTTTAATTTGATTATAAAAATGAAAAAAATGTCATAGTATCAAAGCTCAAAAATGATTTCTAGAGCTTCCATTATATCCAAAATGTTATAGATTGATGTTGTTCATAAAAAAAATTGAGTTCTAGTTATCAAAGATATAGACTCTACCAATCTATGGCATAGAAGATATGAGCATTTGAGCTTTGTGTACTTTATTGAATTAAGTAGACATAACATGGTGAGGGGCCTTTCCTCACTTAATAATACCATTGATTTGTGCTCTAATTTTTTACCTATAAAATAACATATATTTCCATTGAACACAAGTACATGTTGGAAAACTTGTCCATTGGATATGATGGACACCGATCTATGTGGATATTTCACTCTTAGTGTCATTGAAATTAAATATTTATAGTTATTTATTAATGACTACTCCCAAAAAATGTGGGTATACTACTTGAATACCAAGGATCAAACCTTCTAAATGTTTAAATAGTTTAAATTCTAATTGAATGACAATATAGTTGTCACATAAATATCATCCACTTAGATCATGAGGGGAATACACTAGAAATGAATTCTCTATTTTTTTTAAGGCACATGACACTCACCATCAAATAAATAATCCTTATACACTACAAAAAAATGGTTTTGTTGAATCACACAATCATACCATTATTGAAATGATGCGATGAATGTTGAAATATGCCCACCTAGAATTCCCATATGAGGTAGAAGTAGTTAACACAATGGCTATTGGTTTAATTTTCAACACATCAAAGCTCTCGATGGCATCACTTGAAGATAAAAATGGTTAGGTAATGAGCCTTTTATCTCTCATTTTTTTGGTTTTTGTTGAAAATAACATATGAAAATTCTAAATAAGAAGAGGAAAATTCTAGATAAAAAATATTTAGAATGTATATTTCTTAGGTACAATGAAGATTCAAAATCTTAATGAATCATGGAACCTAATACCAAGAAGTTATATATTAGTGGAGATGTTTTATTTGATGATAAGGGTGAGTCGAATCCACCCTCCACTTAAGCACCTAATACAAACATTATTCCTATTAACACTTATACTTTTAATAGTGGTAGTTAGGATGAGGATAATGATGATGGTCAGATATGTCTTACAACTCCATCGCCCACTAATATTATTTAATGTATGACCAAGTGGTACATAAGTATAGTTTGAGATGCAAAAATCCTAGACACTTTCACTTCAATACTGAGTACTCATAACATGATTTATGAAGAGGTGAATTTGGCCATTATAATCATAGTTTCATAATCATTTAAGCTCTCAATAGCTCATGAATCCCATTAATCAAATAAGTTAGAAAAAATGGTGGATGTAGAGTATTAGTAATTGATGAAGAATAATACATTTTAATGTTTTGATTTACCAATAGGGAAAAAGCTTATCAGTTGTAAATGGGTCTTTAAGACCAAGTAAAAATCATATGGTTTCAAAGATAAGTACAAGGCTAGATTTGTAGCAAAGGGATACACTTAGAAATAAGGCATTGATTATGAGGATACTTTTTATATCACAACCAAGATAAAGACTATCATAATGGTATTTTATATGGTTTGTTAATTCAGACAGACATAAAAAATGCCTTCCAAAATGGATTTGTAAGAGTAAGTCTATATGACCCAACTAGATGGTTTCATCACACTTGATTAATAATAAAAGGTGTATAGACTTACCAAGTACCTATGTGGTCTCAAATAATCTCCCTAAACTAGGTACATCAAGATTGATGAGCATATCATTCAACATGGATTCCAACAAATTCGGTATGATCCAAACCTCTACCTCAAGGGGCAAGGTGGAAGTTGTGGTTCTCATAGTATACATCAAATATTTAGTCATCACTATAATCTCAATGAGTAATATTTATTCAACAAAAAATGATCTTAAGAAATCATTTGACATGACATATCTTGAGCTATTTCACTATTATTTTGATTTGAAGTTATAAAATAAGGGACATCACATATTTATGTCTCAAAATAAATATGCCAAGAAAATTCTCAATAAATTATATATTATTGATTGTAATCATATTGCAACACCAATGGATACAATAATTCATCTATCCCATTCAAATCCATCACCATTAGTAAATGTCACTCTTTATCATCATTTGATTAGGAGTCTCATTTACTTAACTTACACTATGTTAGATATAAACTATGTTGTTTGTTTGCTTTTAATATGCATACATGAACCAAAGGTGAGTCAGTTGAAAGTATAAAAATTAAATATTGAGATATATTGGAGGTACTTTAGAGCATGGCCTAAAATACAATAAGAATGATATGTTCTTCTTGATAGTGTATATAGACATATAACATGTAATTTTAATTGATGACAAGATATCCACACCTAGATTTATTTTTTATGGGATATAATCCTATCTAATGGGTGAAAAATAATAATAAAATTATTTATATATATTATAATAATATAGAATATCATGCAATGGCAAAATCTGTCTATGAAGTGATATGGCTACGCCACATAATTGGGAATACTGTAGGAATAATTGATGATTATGTACTATGAAAATCAAGGTGTTTTGAAAGTTTTTAATATAGTGTTTTATGATAGCACGAATCACATCAAAGTTCAATTCCATTGTGTATAGGAGCATTTTTAGCAACACAAAATTCAACTCTAGTTTTTCCTCACTTAAAATTGGTATCTTCATCAACTCACTTGCACATGAAAAGTTTGAAACATTCAAAAATTATCTCTTGTACTCTTAATAATCTAATGAATTAAAGGGATAATTTTATACTTATTAATAATTTCATATTCCTCCCATTCAAGGGTCATTAGTAAATAAAAAGGTAAAAAATGTAAAAAATAAGTAATCTGGAAACCACCTAAACTTGGTTGGTTCAAATTGAATTATGGGGCTTGTAGAGGTAATCTAGGGGCATCAGGTATAGGGTGTGTGATAAAAGATTGTAGTGTTTCTCTTATTATATATTTATCTTTGAAGCTTCTAGATGAAAATAATAATGTAGCAAAGGCATAGGCTTTGATGGCTAGTATATAGATGGCATTAGAATGTGGTAATACCAATCTTGAGATTGAAGGTGACTATAATGTTGTGATTCAAGAATTAACTAATTAGAGAGCAAAATCCTAGAAAATAGATAATATCTGGGATATTATCTATCCTAAAATGGAAAATTTAGATGCTTGGTCATGTTCTCACTACTTTAGGGAAAGTAATACTATGTTAGATTTTATGGCTACTGTCATTATAGATCAATCTATATAGGTCAAAATGGACAATGTGAGGTCTAGTTGGGAAGATTGTAGAAATTTTAATCAAATAGACCTTTGAAATCTATTTTAAGATTATAAGAGTATTTAATTTTATTTTTTAATAATATAAATTCTTCCTATTTTTTTCAATCTTGGTGATTTTTATTTCATGTGATGTCATGTTCACATGCTTGATATTCATTGGGCTTTGACAATGGAGATATTTCAATTTTCAAGCAAAAAGACTTACCATTATTAGAAATTAAGGCTTTATAAGATATATATCAAGTGCATTAATGATTTGGGTTAGCTTCAATATCATGATGATTGTAAGGTGGCTTTTTCTTAGGGTTGGGCTTTTGGTGGGCGACCATTTTTGCATGCATTTTCAAGAGATGGAAATTTTTTAGGCAGAATTAGTAGGGTGGCCATTAGTTTTTAGCAAGGCAAAGATAATGGAAATTGGTTTTCTAGGTTTATTATCTAGGACATGATTGTTCAATGTCATTTGTATTCCATTGGTAGATGTGGTGAAAGCCATTGAACAAGTTCTGGGGCTAGACATGTTGATAGTGAGTAACAGGGTTTGAGTCAATTCCAACATGGCTTCACTCTTTTTTAGTAATCTCTATGTGATTTTGTCTGACTTAGATCAGGTCTAAAATCTTGTTTATTTATTATTTTTGATAGAATATAGATAGAGACTCTTATTTGAGATTTAAACTCTTTATCTTGGCCCGTCTCCCACTCTTCCCTTATTTGGTATGGATTCGTTGGGTTCCATTCCCTTGTTTTTATTTCATGATTTAGAAACCAAGTTCTTGGCTTTGGTCAATTTTTCACAAGAGGTGGATGAAGTTTGTGCAGATAATTAACTTGTGGTAGGAAGTAGGGGTATATGCATGCCTGAAGTCTAAGAGCTTCTACAACCCATTCCAAGATTGGAATATTGGTGAGCTATGAGAAGGCCTCTAGAGCATGTTAATGCAATCAAGTGGCTCACTAAGGGAGTGGTGTGGGGGGATTTTAAGGCTCCACCTTGGTGGTGTAGTAAAAATATAATGATTAAGGACTCAGTGAGCTCTTAAAGAAGGATAGTTTTCTCCAAAGTGTAAGAAGCAGAGGGTGTTGGGTCTAAGAAGATGGTGGCATCATTAGGATATATTCTAGAAGCCAAAGTTTAGGAAGGTCATGTTATAGGTTTCAATAAGTTTGGTAATCCTATCAAGTCAGGCACCTTTTTTCCCTATAATGGAAAGTTGGTTGAGCTAATAATTTTTGAATGACAGTGTTTTTGTTTAGTCCTTTTTGGCTTCTTTAGTAGTATATACTATGTTGATAGTAGATATAGTATATATCAGATTGTCACTTTAAAGGTAGTATGTAAATTATTGGATAGTTTTGATTAAATAGTGATTGTTGGTTTTTAGTGAGATAATCTATCTATTTTGGTTTGATTAATTTGCCTTGACATTTTTTTATGTTAAGCTAGACAACTATGTTATTTTTTGCATCTTATGTTAAAAGGCCTGAAATCTGTTAATTCTTAAGCATCAATCAAAAAAATAATAATTTCTTAGTCTAGTTTAAATAAATTTTTAATTTGTGTTATTAAAACACTTATGCTAGCCTTTAGGTTGGTCAGCTGGGGTGTTAAACTCTAAAATAATTTGCACTGTAAATTAGAAGATAGTTTCCTAAATAGGACATAAATATAGAATTTTATATATATATATATATATATATATATATATATATATATAACACCATCTCTTTAATGTAATACTAATGCAATTAATTCAATAAATTATATTTTTCAAGTATCTATAAGGAGAAATTAGTTGATGGCTAATGCCATGTGCCTTTAAAATATAGAAAATTAATTGTTGTTGTATTCCCCCATGATCTGAGTAGATGATATGTACATGACATCCAGATTATCACTCAACTATAGATTTGAACTATTTGAATCCTTTGAAGGCTTGATCATTGGTCTTAAAGAAATATACCCACATTTTTATATGAATAATCATTAACAAATTAATGTAAATATTTAATCCACTAACATTGAAATATGTAAATATTTTTATTTTGAGATGAGTGATTGCAATAGAAATCCCTTACCTCAAAAGGGAGAACCTGTCCTTATATTTTCAATATTTTTAAGATTGATACAATACTTTAAATATTGATCAAATTTGATTAAAATGAAGGCACCAAAACTAGCTAGATGACATGTATATGTTTCTATAATCAAGAAATGAAAAAGATTTTTTAGAACTTACTTTGTAAGTTCTAATTGGAATGAATATTATAATATATTTTCTTTGTTATGGAAACATGGTTCACATAAAAATAGATCTATCCATTCCTATGCTCATTTTTTTATTTCCATTTATATTCAATAGGACATGATATGACATTAATTTTTTGTTTTGCTTGACCATTATGTTTAGGTCTTCCAAAATTTCTAAGAAACTATAACAAAGTTGGGTGGAATCCTTTTCGATCATTATTCTATTCATCCATCCTTATCTAGGTTATTTTAGGTAGGTGCTTCAATTTATTATTATTTTACTTTGAAGCATACATGAACTCACATCACATAAACACATCAAAGTGAGGGAATTATATAGACACCTAATTTTGGTAGAACACCATTTTCATCTTGTATTTTCCTTGTTATGTCACACTTGGTCCAATTATGTATATTTGGATATTTTTAACACTTACTACCCTAAACAAGTCTGTCTTGGGTTGTTGATCCCTCTATATGTCTTCAACATTCATATGATTTCATATTTATGTTATAAATAATATAATTAGAGCTCACATAATATGTGATTAGTTAGAGTATTAGATATTATGAGGCATGTTTATTGTGCATGAGTTAATACAAATCACTTAGAATAAATTGTGTGAGATGGCATGACTCCTTATTTTTAAAATATCATGCCTATATGTACTTTTCATTTAATGAATAATATAATTCATATTTTTGAGTAATCTATGACCAAAATGATCATTGGTATCAAAGATGGGGAGTTATAACTTAGAATATTTTCTTTAAAAATGTGTTTTAATACATAAAAAATGGAAAGCTACCATCCTTGATTGCCCTAATCTATTTTTAAAATTATATTCATATGAATGGTTTAGTAAAATATATTACTATTTTAGTGAGAGCTTTCTGATATTTTAATCTAGTATTTCTAATGTATGATCTTGGAAATAATTAGCAACAAGTTTTTCATATAGTACTATATTTTCATGTCTTTATTCTTTATTGGTTGTGAATTTGGTAATAGGTGTGAAACAGTAGGTAGAATGCCAAATTGACATGGGAGCATAGGATAAATAGTAAATAAATTTGTTTTTTGTGATTTTATGTACCTTGAAACTACATAGGGAGTACACAATAGGATAATAACATGGTTGATATTTAGTTCCTGTCCTTGTAACTAAGGTACATTAAAAATAACGTAGCCTATAGAACATCATATTAGCACAACTAAAGCATGATTGAGAGAGAGATTGCATCTTTTTTGAAATATTGGATACCTAAATCAAAGAGGCACCATAATTAAATGAAATAATATATTCATATAAGAGATTATAAATTTTACTTTTTAGCATTCATAGCCTCAATCCTACTTACATCAACATTATATAAATTTTCTAGATCATCATTCATTACCATGCTTATACATGTCCCATCCATGTATTAAGTTCAATGTATCCATCCTTTTCCATTATCAACTCTATCAAATCCTTGTGCAATGTCATGTGTATAAATATCCCACACTAGTCTATATGTCATTCATACCTTCCCTACCAAGTTTTTGGCTGAGCTCATTTATTTTTTATCTTTATCTATTATCTTGTGTTAAATTTTTATGTGATCTACCCATTTTTACACCCCATGCATTGTAATGGTGTATATAGTAAATTTTAAAATGTTTTTTTTTCTCCATACATGTCATAAAATTAAATCATGTTAATTTTTATTATTTTATTAGTTTGTAATATAATTATTTTATTGTGGCCCCATGAATTGGCTTGGGTAGATGGGAACAATGGCTTCAATTTCATGGGTCTAGAGTTTAATTAAAACTCAAATGTGTCATGGGATGGGGAAAGCCACATGTTACCCAAGGAATAAGGGAATCCACTCAGTGGATGTCATAAGTTTAGAGGTCATTGGCACAATGATCACTTATTGGTTCAAGTCTCAAGTCCTTGGTTATCAAATAATATGTGATTATTCATTATTTCATATGTGATGTGTTAGTGATTATGTATTCTTGCTAAAAGTAAATTGTAAAAAAATGTGTTTCCATGTTTATGTATATATGTCATCACGAGTAGTAGATGCATATCTAGTGTGTCTAAGAACAAAAGTGTATGCTCACACAGATTTGAAGTATGAACTAATGTGTGTCCTAGTTCATAATTATATTGGTTGATGTGTTCCCATCTATTGAGTGGGTAATTTTTTTCCATCCATCAAAGTGTGTCAAATTAAATATTTGTTTCAGTTCATGAGTGGTGTTACCTTTCCATATATTCATACTAAGAGGGTAATGTTGGAAATAATATATTTATTACTCACATAATATGTGATTAGTTATAGTATTATCTATTAGGATGAATTTTATTTGTATGTTATTTGTTGAAACAACTCACATATAATAGATTATGTGAGATAATGCTTGTTTACTTCCTTTTAGGAGATCATGCCTATATGTAATTTCCAATGAATTAATAATATAATTTATAGTTTTATGCTACCTCTAACCAAAAATATCACTTTGATCCTTGTTTATCTATTTTCTAATTTGTGTTGTAATTTTGGACATCTATTTCTCCAAGAATAGATTCAATAGTTACAAGTGAACCATTGATTATGTCTTGTGTGTATTCAATAGACTACAAAATCCATCCTTTATTTTTTTGAAGATATTTCTCATCTTGGAATTATTTCCCTTGACATTAATTTATAAAATCACATTATTCAATGGTCAAGCATTGTTCATGGTATGCCCTAGAATATCAATAAATATACAAATCATTCTTAGTCATTTTACCAAGTTTCAAATGTCATTCAAAGGTTGAGTGAACTTTATCCATTATTTAATTTAGGGCCTTCATTGAATAAATCTATTACTATGGTTGTGATGAAGCTATCATATTATATTTTAACCATATTCAATCCATTGTGACATCATCCAATTATACCATAAGATGGGTTGAATAAATTTTCACATAGTTTTTATTACACTTCACTAGGGAGAGGAGACAAATATTTCACTTAAAATTACAATCACATGCTCAAGATAAATACATTGGCTCTAATTACAAGTGTCCTAGATACATAGTTGTAACTCATTAAGGGATATCTCAAGTTAGATAACATTACACACACTTGTCTACTAAAATTTTCAAAGGTTAGGTCAAGGAGGAAAAATAAGATAAAACAAAATATTCTTATAATTTATTATGCATTTCTATCACACAAAACTATATGAAATTTGATGTCACACCTACACAAAAAAAAGAACCTAAAAATGTAGTAGGTTATAGATTTAGAATTTCAAAATAATTTCAACATCTTAAAATAGACTTGGGTATTTTTAGAGGTACCTATTTGATAGTATCCTAAATTTGTTTAAGGAATATGTAATCATACTTCCCATGACCCTACTCTTCCTTATGATTACACATCAACTCACATGTAGACTATCAACCCTAGTTATCTTTCTTGGAGACATCTTCCACTCAGTTGGACCTCTACTATATGATATTCTCATCCCCTACAGATCCCTAATCCATCTCAGCTCTTTGGCACACTAGATGAGCTCTCTAAGGACCCCCCAAGGCCCTTTCAATAACTTGTTGACTAACCTAGGTGGCCTATGGACCTAGGCCATAGATTAGGGAGGAAACCCATGGCCTAAGATGAATTTTTACTTCATAAAATTTATGTCCTAGGCCATGGACTAGGTAGAACACATGTAAAAGTGCCCTGTTTGGGCCCAAACAACTAAAAATGGTTAGTTTTTGGTTTGTTGGTAGAAGAGGGTTGAGATATATGTCTTTTTACTTATTTAGTTGAGCCTCTACATTCACTTTCTCCTAGTTTTCTTGATCTTATCTTCCTACTTTATCATCACACTCAAAGCTTTACTACCTTCTTGAATATCTCTTAGTTCTTTCTTGTCACAGTAAATTTCATTGTGACAAGGGATGCCCTATTCTACTGTAGCTATTCTTGGTGATTCACATTGCTATTCATAGTGTTATTGAATCTTGTGGGTTATTATTTTCTCCCTAAAGACTCTATTTTACCTATCTTTTTTCCTCCTTGCATTGGATCTTCCATATAATTGTAGCTTCTCCTTCACCTCTTCCACAACTTTTGGCTCTTGGTTTGGACTCAGCTCACACACAGCTTGATCTTCTTCCTCTCTTACTTCCTAGCTTGGATAATTAGTTGGTAGAAAGTCTACATATATCTTTTGAGTTTGATATGAGGGCACTCTACTTTTCAAAGTGAAACTCTTTATTATTTGTAGTAGTACGCATACTAGGGGTTGATTTATTTTAATGATTTAGTCATTTTGTGCATTGTTTAGAATAGTTTTTAAACTTTATGCATTTATATATGGTTAAAGGATATCTTCATTTATTGAAATATTTAACATTACATGTTATCCTTTCATTATAAATGTTCTTCATCATATTGTAGGACTTTACATGCTCAAAATAATCTATACAACTTACTTAAACAATCTCTCTCTTGCTAAACTAGAACATTGCATTGTTAGAAAACAATAGTGTTGAAAGTGAAAGATAGCTCAAACATAGACTATGCATGCTATTTAACCCTTGATTAAGAACATATTTATTTCTTAAAACATATTTCATTTAACATGAAATTTCCTTATCTTTTAGATTTACATTTTAGTTGTTAGCTCTCTTTATTTGGCATTATTGTTTTTGAAATATATGTGCAATCAATAGTCTAGTCTTAGCTACTTGTTTTACTGTGGTTAGATCTGCTAGAGATACCTACATTCTTTGTACATTTGATCATGTTATCCCTAACTTGATTTACAAGTCTATCTATAGCTTGGTGAAAGATATCAAATTAGATAGACACTATATATCTCCTATAGCCCATAGAAGCCTTGAGCCTTCTAGCCTCTTAGTGGTTTGTTTTAGTACCCTGTGTACCCCCTTGCCAGATACTAGTGGTTTTATTCAAATTCTTGGAGCTACATTCTCACATGCCTAGTGAGACCTCAAATATAGTATCATGATAATTATATCCCATTTAGAGCTCTCTTAGCCAACTCCCCTATGTTAACTATTAGGTTTTGTTTTCAATTGTGTTTCAGCTCTTACCTTGGTTATTTTCTCTTGCTTTATTTCTATGTCATTCTCTTTATTAGTTCTCCATCAGTCTACCTTTTCAATTATATTTATGTTGTTCTTACTTCATTACATCTATGATCAGTCTCCCACCCTTGGGACACAAATCCCATCATACTCAAGTTCTCATCCCTGAGCTCACTCATGAGTAAGCCAGGGATGTAATGGAATGCCATAGACACCGTAGGATCTACGAGGTTCCCTCAATCAAACATGTTAGTGTAGATTCTCTCTCATTATAAAGGGAATAAGATTGGTAGATCTATAACCAATATACTTAGTCTCATTTTCACTAGTCTGAGATTCATTCATCTAAGGATATTTTATCTTAGCTTCATGTCACATTTCATTCACCCATTTGAGGTAATGAGGATCCCTTGCATGACTAGGGAATTATGAGTTACATGCAATCATTGATGATTTTTATAGATGCCTTGAGGTGAATGAAGTGCATCTTTCTCCCCCTAAGAGTCAGTAGTATGCATCTTCTAGAGATAAAGCTTGTAGCTATTAATTTTTGAGTGCCTTGATCAATTCTCACATGATTTCCCCACCTCTTTCTTGGTAGGAGACTATATAAAAATAACACCCTCATATCCATTTTATGGGTCATAGTTATTCTAAATTAGTGAGGTATCCTCATCATGGGGAGTCTTCCCATCCTCTTAGCCCTTCCTTTAGAGTTTCTGATGAGTGTGTTGATTTTGGTCACCACTTGTGGAATAGAGATCTATGGGATGCCTATCAGGAGCATCAACACCCACTATTTGACCCTTGTCTAATGGCACATGATCAAAACCATGGTGAATTTGGTCATCACAACCACTTCCATGATAATTACACATCTTCCCATCATTCCCATGAGGAACCTTACCTATCTCATGGTCATTCCCCACCCCATGGTAGAGATGACTTTTGCCATGAGCATCTTCCCCATTGAGAACTAACTTGACATCATCATCTTTGAAATCATGGTTATGATGATGATTATGGGCATATTCAACATCATTATCATCATGATCCCCCTCTTAGAGCTCATTAACTAGCCTGTTATCAAACATGCTGATGAGAATCTCCATAAGAATCCTCAAGTCCCTTAGGTACATGTTATTCCCCTTCCTACTCTTATCCCTAAACTTCCAAAGTTTAATGGCTCTTAAGACTCTAGTCTTATAGAGCATATTAAGATATTCATGATGGCATGTATGGATTGGGAACATGATGAAGGCATGGTGTTGAATCTCTTCACTCATTCTCTATGAGCTAAAGCTCTTGTGTGGTTTTAGAATCTACCTCTAGAAACTCTTTCTAGTTTTTAGCTCCTTTTGGGTGACTTCCTCTAGTACTTTGATATATCTAGACCTTTCAACCTTGGCATCCAATCAATCACCTCTATGGTGTAGGCCAAGGGTGAGTTGAAATTTGATTTATGCATAGGTGGTGTTTATCCATCCATACATGCAGAACTAGGTTCTCAGATGATCAACTTTATGATATGTTTATATGAGTATTAGAGTAGGAGGTTTATCTTGAAGTCCTAAAGTGTGAGCCCACCTCATATGATGAATCTATTAATGAGTATCTAAAGATTGAATTATTTGAGTTGCATGTGGGCATGCATCTTGTACTAACCCAAAAATCATCCTCTTTACATGATCAAAACCATAATGTGACTGGTGATGATGTCACTAATTTTATTCTTAAGAAGGACAAGAAGGATAGTCACAAGGTTAATGCTTTGAATAAGAATCTAGTTGAAAATAAAGCTTCTAAATCAAGCATATAAAAATAATAGATGGTGTTTCCTTATAACCTTGCTAAGTTTTAAAATTACCATTAGACGAGGGGGCATGATGTTGCCAATTATGCTACCCAAAAGTCTAGTGTGTAATCCTCACCTTCATCTTAGAGTTGTCCTCTTGTGAAACATAACTATAAATTGAATGTGTTCAATGATCCTCTACTTGACCATGATAAGGAGAAGAAGAAGAAATCAAAGGATAAGGCCCCTCATTCTCCTTCTTGCTCTTCCACCTCTTCTGACTCCTCATCCTAGGTTGACTTGAGAGGGGAAGCTAAGCATGAAAGTAGCAAGGTCATTATTACTATTGACATTTCCTCTATTGGTTATGAGTGTTTTTTCAAAATATGCTCAGGTCAAGTCACCAACCCTATTGGAGAGACTAGTGGTGGTGGGCCTCCTATCCAGTCGATGGGGGTAGGGAATCCCAAAGTTAGATTTAACTTTCAGCATAACATCCCTTTCCAAGCTATATAATGTCCTTACTTCATCATAAAGGAGTTACAGGGCCTCTCAATTGGGATCTCCATTTGGGACCTTATTCACATTTTCCCTATGTAAAGGGGCCTCATATTTTAAGAGATTTGTATCTCTCATGAGGGTCTATTATAGCATGATGTTGCAATTTTGTTTGGCTCTAACACATCTGAGCACCCTCATTCTCTTATCTTATCTTTCAACCCTGGATCTTTTCTAGATGCTTTGGTTCTTATAAAGAGGGCTCATTTTCCTCTATATATTAAGACTTACATTGATGATTGTTGTGTTAAATATCATGCCCTTGTGTGTGTTCAATGAGCTTGGGATGAGTTAGAGGAAGCTCTCTGATTCTCACCATAACTATGTTGGTTTCAAAAATAGCATGATTATGCTAATGGGTAATGTGAATATCTAGGTAAAGTTTGTCCCTAAGATAGTTAAGATCAATTTTTGTGTGTTAGACGTTGATCTTTCATATAAAATTATTCTCGGTCATCCTTGGACCACTACCATGTAGGATGTTGCATCAGCCACATTTCACATGGTTTAGTTATGTATGAAGGTGAGGTTTATACCATGGAGGTTGACCTAGATCCTTAGATGTTACTATACACAAAGACAAATCCCTTAGGCAAGGCTTTGGATATCTCCTCATGGGGTTAATTATATTCCTGTATACCCCATATTTCTAAGTCTTATTTTCTCAAGGATGAGCATTGTGATCTAGTAGAGTATTGATCCACATTCATTCCTTTAGAGTCTAGCATGTGTTGACTGACTCCCTATTCCACTCTAAAATTCTAGGTCAGTTCATCCCTCTTCAGAGACATATTTCAAGATGTTTCCTTAGATGTTGAGCTTGCCCTTCCATCATGCTTTTCCCATTAGAGTATAAGCTCTCTCAATGCATCTCCCACTAAGATTGCTAGAGTGGTTGAGTCTGATCTCAAGTGTTATTTCATTCATGTTATGACATGTAACCTATTCAAAGAAATAAAGGTTTACACCAAGCTCATATGAGCTTATTTTAAGCATGATTATCCCCTTGATTGTCTTAATTTAGATATCTCTCTCACTGATGGCCTAACCCCTAGCATTCCCCTCATGAATTGCATCATGGTTGAACCCAAAGTGTTAGGTCAATCACCCCCTCTCACGCTTAAGTTCTCTAAGGAAGGAAATGTTATGGATGTTAAAGGATCTATAAACATCAACCTTGGCACTTTAGTAAGGCCAAATATCATCAAGGTCAGTGCTAGCCTTGGTCCAAAGGAATGGGATTTTTGTTTTCCTTCTTACACAAATTTTTGGATTTATTTACTTGGGAATACACTGATATGAAGGGCATGGATCCCAACATTATTATCCATAACCTCATTATGGATTATAGGACCTGACCCATTATACAAAAGTAATAACCAATGGTGGTTAAAGTCTCCCAACTATTCAAGGCCAAGATTGACAATCTCATCTAAGTTGGTATCATCTAGGTTGTTGACTACCCCCAATGGGTTTCCAACATTGTTCATGTTCTCAAGAAGAATAGAGCATTTTAGATCTACATCAACTTTTAGGATGTCAATATGGCTTGCCTAAAGGATAATTTTCCTACTCCTTTGATTGACCAAATTGTTAATTCTACCACTAGTTTTGAGATTATGTCCTCATAGATGGGCTCTTAGAGTATAACCAAATCTAGATTACACCCAAAGACCAACACAAGATGACATTCATTACCCCTTGGGGTACCTTCTATTATGCCATCATGCCTTTTAGTTTGAAGAATGTTAGGGCCATGTATCAACATGTCATGACCCATGTTTTTCATAACCTTATCCATAAGATTATTTATTATTATGTCGATGATATCCTCAAAAAATACTTCAAGTAAGATGAGCATGTTTGAGACCTTAGGATCATATTTGAGCATCTTAAAGAGTATCACATCATCCTTAACCTTGAGAAGTTCATTTTAGATGTCTCCATTGGAAATCTTCTTGGCTTCCTCATTTCACAAAGGGTCTTTGAGGTAGAGCCTGAGAATATTAGGGCAATCCTTGAGATGCCTCCCCCACACAACCTCATTCAGTTGTAGTGCTTATTGGGAAGGATTAACTTTCTTAAATGTTCCCTAGAAGATTATACTCATAACTTCATACCCCTCACACATATCCTGTGTAATAACATGTCATTCTTATGGTTTGTTGAAGTCTAAGTGGTTTTTGAGGAGTTGAAAAGTATGTTTCATAATCCTCCTATACTGATGGCACCTATTGAGGATCATGAGTTCATCTTATATACCTTGATCACTGATCTTTCCATTGAGGGTATGCTATGTCAAAAATATGACATTGGTAGAGAGAGACTTTTTTACTACATCTCTCACATGCTAGTTGGCCCTGATCTCAACTACTCTCTTGTTGAGTGATAATGCCTCTCTCTTATCTTCTCTATAAAGAACTTGAGACATTACATGTTAGGCCAAACCACCAATGTGATTATCCATTTTGATCCATTCCACTACCTAATTCACAAGACACATCTATTGGGATATTGAAGATAAGTGTTTCCATTGATGTATGAGAGGCATTAACAATGACAAAGTGGTCTGTGATGTTAGTAAAATGGATCATGGTGGCATAGTATGCTTAGTACAATATGATACTTGTAAGGATGTGCATAGGTGTCTTAGGTGGATGTTTTATAGCTAAATGGATATTAGTATGATGATATTTGACTTTTTCATGATGTGTTCTATGCTCAAGGGTTACCTTCATATGGTATGTAAGTTAGTTTATGTCTTATAGGCTTGATCATGCATGATTACCTATAAGGTTTTGAGCACTATGGATTGTTGACATGATGAGGAGCTCACTATGCTTTTAATATGAATGTTAAACATGTGTAAGGTGCTAATAGATCAGATCTATGGTTTTCAATAAATGGTTAGTGGTCTATAAGTCATTTTGGTCATTGGCCTAGTTGGCTTAGGTGGGCTTATGAGGCCTTATGAAGGGTCAAAGGGTGTTTTCAAGTTTGTGACACTTTTTTTTAAATGAGAGATGGTTAGGAAAGTTTTTTTAAGCATGTTGATGAGGTTTGAGGTCAGATTTTGAGCTAAAAAGTTAGGAAGTTGGTTTAAAAGCTTCAAGAGGTGCTAGAAAGTTGTCTAGTGAGCTCGAAAAGGACTTTCTTATGTTTGTTAGCATGTGTAGGGTATTCATGGGGAGATAATACTTTTGGATGTGTTGTGGAGGGTCCTTAATAATATTATTCAATCAATATTTCATATATTAAGGTCATATCCTTTATGTATGATTGTTAAGAAACTAAGCACATTTTTGTGTGCAAAAACCCTAGTCTTAGACTTAATAGAGAAGATCTTGATGGTTTGGGATCAAAATGGATTTTGTGATCAAATATGATGATTATGGGTTGCATAGGACTCCATCAAGTTTTTTATAAAGTATTTTTGGTCTCTTGATAGTGTGTGGGTCCCATATAAAATGGGTTGTTAATAGTATTCTTATTTTTTAGGAAGATTTCTATGAATGACCAAATGATCTCATGGTTGATTATTGAAGATCAATACTTGTCCCAAATATCCATGAAAATTTTTAGTGATATTCATATTTTTGTGTCAAATGTATATAAGGTTAAGATTGATTAGTCGATATGAAGGAAATGGTGTCTTAAGTGAGAAAGAGTGATCTGAGTGAAAAGAGGAATTAGAAGGCCTAATCATTAATAGGAATAATCTAAGATAATAAAGGTGATTTAGGGTATGTATTCCCTTTTTACATAAGATTATTATTGTTCCTAGTCACTTGGATTTTATTGAATGGTTGACTCATAGTTGACCATGATGGTTTTGTTAGCAAAAGGAAACTATTTCAAATGATTGAGTTTGTTTGCAGGGTAGATGGTTAGATCAAGTGTTCTTGATGATTGGAGAGTATTGAGGATCTATTGAATATATTATTTGGTGATTTTTAATATTTTAATAATCATTATTTAGTCAAATATAGTCACATAAGTGGGGCTATGCTTTGTTTGTGAGGTGTTTGTGAGATGAGTTCATGGTATGGTATAGAAATATTGTATAAAGAATCATGTCCAACCTTGGGGGACATGAATAATTATTTCTAATATATTCTAAAGTGAGATGACCAAACATAATAGTGAATGCTATATATAAAATATGATTTATGCCTTTTGGGTGTGTGAATGAAGTTAGATCAGCAAGTGTATATTAATTTTTGAAGACCTTGTACGAAGGTTGATGGGGGTCTTGATGACTAATGTTTATATAAGATTAAGTAGATAAAAATTTCATTAGACTCAACATAATTTTTTGATTTTATTGATTATTTTTATCAAATTTATAAGGGAGTATTTGAATATAAGCAAAATATTTGAGAAGAGTTATTTGCTTGTGTTGAAGAGATAGCTTGGTGACTAGTGACTGGTGACTTGTGTGGAGTTGAAAACTTAGAGAAGGGTCTTATTTCAAGGTTTTTCTATCAAATTGAGACTCAATTAGAGTTCAAGAGTTTTTCATTTGATAGGTGTTGTGTTGGTGCTCAACATCTTAGGCAAGTTGGTGCTTGTCATCTTTAGGGGTTGGTTCTTCTTGTGAAGTGGATGCTTCACTAAATTCTCTTGTTTGTAATCATAATATAAGACTATATTCCATTATTTTTTAAACTTGAGAGTGGGTTTTCCCCCATAATGGTTTCCCACATAAATATTTTTGTTATGGTTTCATTCATGCTTATTCTTTGATTCATCTATCTTGCATATTGATATGATTGGTTAAGTAGCTTGAAGAGTTGGGAATTGGATTGTAATATTGTTAAACCACTAATTCACCCCCACCTCTTAGTTGTGTGTACCTCCATCAATTAGTATAAGATTAGGTATTTTTTTAGGGTTAAAATCTTGAAAGATGTTTTTAAGGTACAACATGATATGTAATGAAGAGTCCATGTTTGTTCAAGTTATTTTGCATTCAGAAGAAAATGGGGACAAGAAATGGTACATAGATAATGGTTGTTCTAGTCACATGATAGGAGATAAGAGTAAATTCATCACTCTTAAGAAATCAAACTCTCATGTTTTTAGGTTTGGTGATAATAACTCTACTACTATAAGAGCTAAGGTAACTTTGAGTTTAGACAATATAATTTCAAAGACAAAATGTTTTATATGTTGAAGGGTTAAAGAAAAATCTTCTTAGTGTTAGTTAGATGTGTGAACAAGGTAATGTTTTGACCTTCTATGATGATTTTTTTGAAATTAGAAAAGGAAAATATGGCATAATCCTTACCAATATTCATAGGTCAGAAAACAACATGTGTGTATATCATGAATCCTTAAGAGAAAAGTGTTTGATGAGTCAAGTAGAAGAAAGTTGGCTATGGCATGGAAGACTTGGTCACATAAACTTCAATAATATGATAAGGATTAGTTCAGAGGGGCTTTTTAATACATGTGTCCAATATTTCTAAGGTTCCTCAATCTTTGTGTAAATTTTGTCTCCATGGTAAACAAGTAAAGAGAAGATACAAGACAAAGGAGTTTTCTACTACTAAAACATTGGAGTTAATTCACACTAACTTATGTGTTCCTATGAGGACTTAAAGTCTACAAGGTAATTACTATTTCATGTTACTAATGTATGACTTCACAAGAATGACTTGGATCTATTTCTTAAAACAAAAATCAGAAGCCTTTACCAAGTTCAAAGCTTTCAAAGCCCTTGTTGAGAATGAAAAGGGTTAAAGATCAATTATATCAGATCAGATAGAGGTGGAGAATTTTGGTTTAATGATTTTGATGAGCTTTATGATATTAATGGAATAAAAATTCAATACTCAACTTCTAAAACTCCACAATAAAATGGAGTAGTTGAAATAAAGAATAAAATAGTTTAGGAGATGTCTAGAACTCTACTTCAAGATGCCAAGTTGTCTGATGGTTTTTGGGAAGAGGATGCAAGTACTTTAGTATAAATTCTTAATAGATGTCAAGTCAGAGTGAATAAGGACAAAACCCCTTATGAACTATGGAAAAATATAGTTACAATTGTCAAATATTTTAGAGTGTTTGGAAGTAAGTGTTACATCAAAAGGGATGAAGAAAATCTAGGCAAGTTTGATTCTAGATCTAATAAAGGTATCTTTCTTGGGTATTCTTCTATTAGTTCTACTTATATCTGTTTCAACAAAAGACTTCATAAAATTATTGAAATTTATAATGTGAGAGTTGATGAAAGTGATCCTACCAAAAATCCTAGTTTGGAGTCATGTGATTCAACTATTAGTCTTGTGAAGTAATGTACCAATATATTTGTACATTAGATGAAGATGATGAAGAAAATACCAGACTTGATACTAAATCTCCTTCAAGAATAACTCAATTTTATCATCTAGCTTCTCAAGTAATTAGTGATATGAATATTAGTATACAAACTAGGAGAAGACTCTTGTCCAATCAAGATCAACATGATTCAACTTTTCTGTCTATTCATGAACCAAAAACCTTTATTAAATCCAGTAAGGAAAAGGAATGGTGTTATGCTATGGATGAATAACTTGATCAGATTAACACTTGGGATATAGTTCCTAGGCCTAAGGGAAAGAATGTGATTGGAAAAAAGTGGGTATATAAGAATAAGTTGAATGAAAAGGGTAATGTAGTAAGAAACAAGGCTAGGTTGGTATGTAAAGGTTATGCTCAGGTAAAAGGGATTGACTTTGATGAAACTTTTTCTCTTATAGCTAGAATAGAATCTATCAAACTATTTTAGCTTATGCTAGTTCTAAAAATTTTAAGGTATACCAAATGGATGTTAAATATGCATTTTTGAATGGAAAATTAGAAGAAGTTTTTATGGAGTTTTTTTAGGGTTATGATATAAAGGATAATCAAAATTTTGTTTGAAAATTAAAGAAGGCTTTCTATGGCCCCAAACAAGCTCCTAGAGCTTGGTATGATAAATTAGATAAGTATCTCCTAAGTCAAGGTTTCAAAAGAGGAGTGGTAGATAGAAATATTTACATCAAGTTAGAAGGAAAACATCAATTGCTTGTTGTGGTCTATGTGGAGACATAATCTTTGGTTCAGTAAATGATAAGATGAGTAAGAACTTTGTAGAGGTAATGAAAATTGAAATTGAGATGACTATGTTGGGAGAGATTTCCTTCTTCCTAGGATTGCAATAAATCAACTATATAAAGGGATATTTATCTCTCAATCCAAATACATTAAGGAGATGCTTGATAAATACAATATGTTGGTTATAAAACCCATGAGTACTCCTATGCAAGCAGGATGTAAATTGAGTAAGAATGATGAGTCTCCTAAAGTTGATCAATCCTTTATACATACATACATACATACATATATATATATATATATATATATATGTATGTATGTATGTATGTATATATATATATATATATATATATATATACATATATATATATATGTATATATATATATATGTATGTATATATATATATATATACATATATATATACACATATATATATGTATGTATGTATATATATATGTATATATATATATATACATATATATATATATATATGTACACACACACACACACACACACACACACACACACACACACACACACAACACACACACACACATATATACATACATATATATACATACATGTATATATGGTAGGGAGTCTATTATATTCTACTACTTCTAGACCTAATATTATGCAAGTAGTAAGTGTGGTTGGAAGATATCAAGCAAATCCAAGATATTAGGTCTAGAAGTAGAAGAATATAATAGGCTCCCTACCATATATATATGTATGTATATATATACACACACACATATATATACATATATACATACATATATATATGGTAGGGAGTCTATTATATTCCACTACTTCTAGACCTAATATTATGCAAGCAGTAAGTGTGGTTGGAAGATATCAAGAAAATCCAAGATAATCTCATTTAAAGGCAGTTAAGATAATCCTACGGTATCTCAAAGGCACCATAAACTATGGCTTCTGGTATCTGAGAAGTAAGGAATTCAAGCTAAAATCCTATATAAATGTTGATTGGGCCAGATGTGTTGATGATAAGAAGAGTACTAGTGGAAGAGTATTCTACATAGGTGAATCCTTGATATTTCAGTTAAGTAAGAAATAATATTTAGTATCTTTATCTACTACAGAGGCTGAATACATTGCTACAACTTCTTATTCTACTCAAGTCATCAGCATGAAGCAAACCTTAGAAGATTATGTAAGTCAAGATGGTCCTTATCTTATTCTGTGTGACAATAATAGTTCCATAAACATTTCAAAGAAATTGGTGATGCATTCTAAGACTAATCATATCCATATCAAGTATCATTTTCTAAAGGAGTAGGTTAGTGATCAAGTTGTCAAATTGGAATATGTACCTTCTAAGGAATAACTCATAGACATTGACTAAACCATTACCTAAAGATATGTTTGAATATCTAAGATCCTATTTAGGGGTCATTAATTCTTAATTGAATGAATAATGAGTCATTTGGAGAGGTGAAGCAATCAATCAAAATAATTTCTTCAGTTGTTTTGGTTGGTTATTTGTTCAAGAGGTATGTTCAGGTTTTTTGGTCCTAAAGTGTCTTTTTGATCAAATTTTAATGATTTGATTAAGTATTAATTTGAAGCATAAGGAATAATTGGTTTGTATGAGGTCTTGATAAAGATTTTCATGAGTCATTCCTAGGTGATTTGAGGTCTTGATGAGCTTATATATGTGTTTTATGGTCAAAAGTTTGAGTTGACCATTTTTGGCAGTGATGATTACCTAGAAAGTGCCAAAATAGCTCATATAGTGTTTTAAGGTGGATAGAAGGTAGAAAATGAGTGATTCAAGTTGTTTTTTTATGTCAAATAAGTGTAGATAGAATGAAGATGCTCTAAGATGCCCATGTGTGATTTTGATCATTTAGTCAAGGTGTATGCTATAGATGATGACTATGTTTGCTCAAAATGCTTGGTTTCAAGGGTCACTTGAAAAATGAAGATGTGTCATGAATTAAGTTTTGCTTAGGAAGATTTTCACATGTGTTTAAGACATGTTCTAGGTGATTTCATAGGTGGATGAATGATTTTAAGCCAAGTGGAGCATTTTGAGTGGTCACTGGCTTGTCTTCTCAAGAATATACATTTGGTGGAATAAAGTAAGTCATTGTTCCCAAAGGTTTGGAGGCTTTAAATTTGGCATGGAATTAAATTTTTATGGTCTTCAGGTGTGGTATCTAGCTCAGGTGTCTGCATTGATTAGAGGTTGACTTTTGACCAACTATTGCTTTAAAGGCTTAGTGATTTGGGCATGTTTTAAAAAGTGGTCAAACTTTGGATTTGAATGATGGAAGATTTAAAAGTAGTTAAATGGGACTAATGGATATCTGAATCAACTTTTACAGTGATATGGAAGTGAGTATATTTCATTTTATTCAAATTTTAGCTCACTAGGAGGCTTAATTAGCTAGTAAGATAAAGAAAAAAGTATGATAATAAGGATGAGTTGGAGGATAATTACTGGCACACCTAAGGTTGAATTTTATTGGTCTTTAAATTTAAAGTTTCATGACTTGAAGTGATTAGGGCAAAGAAATATGAGGTCTGCAATGGCCAAATAGGGCTACACGGGGTCTAAGTAGACCTAGTGAAGAAATTGAGCAATTTTGTGATATATTTTCAAAGAAGGTTAGAATTTTTAGGTTCTAATTGAGTATTTTGGCCTATTATAAGTGTGTTAAAGGTATGGTTCTATGCTTAGATTTCTTATATTGTTTTATATGGTACCTTTTCTGTTGTTTTATATGTTACCTTTTGAATGATGGTAAGTGAGTTTGCATGGTGCTTTGTTACTCATGTCGTTGTTTGAGGTGATGGTAGCAGTTCTTAAAGTGTATATAGGTGTGAATTGGTTATGTATACAAAGGGGTCACCTTCAAAGTGGATCAAGGTCCTAAGGGGAGCTATGGTGCCTTGTAAATTGATGATAAGGCCAAGGATCTTGATAGATTGCAAACCAATATGAAGATTTTTCATGATTGGCAAGTTATTTGATGATGAACAATAAGTTATTAAATTTAGAGATCATAGGGGGATATTTATTAAATATATTCAAAAGGTGAGACTTGCATGATGTTGGCTTTGAAAACATTTTAGATTCTCTGCTTTATCATTGTGAGCCCACTTTATCATTTTGGCAAAGGGGGAGAAGGATTTGGTATGTTACCATCAATGGTAAATGGTGATATTATTGGGATATTTATGATAGATGTTTTCATTGATTTATTAGAGGCATTAGGAATGACAAAGTGGTCTATGATGTTAGTAAAATGGAACATGGTGGCATAGTGTGCTTAGTATAATATGATACTTGCAAGGATGTGCATAGGTGTCCTAGGTGGATGTTGTATGGCTAAATGGAGCTTGGTATGATGATTTTTAAATTGTTATTGATGTGTTATATGCTCAAATTTTTCCTTCATATGGCCTTCATATGGTATACAGGCCAGTTTATGTCTTATAGGCTTGACCATGCATGATTACCTATAAGGTTTTGAGCACTATGGCTTGTATGACATGATGAGGAGCTCAGTATGCTTGGAATATGCATTTCAGAAATTTATATGGTTATAAGAGGTTATTTTTATGTTTTTAAATAGATGGTTAGTGTTTTAAAAGGTAGTTTGGCCATTAGCCTAGTTGGCTTAGGTGGGCTTATGAGGCCTTGTGAAGGGTCAAAGGGTGTTTGCAGCTTGGTGAAGATTGTTTTTGTATTAGAGATGGTCAAGAGAGTTTTTTAAAACATTTTTATGAGGTCTGAGGTTATATTTTGAGCTAAAAAGTTAGAAAGTTGGTTTAAGGGCTTTAAGAGGTGTTAGAAAGGTGTCTAGTGAGCTCGAGAAGGACTTTTTTATGTTTATTATCATGTGCAAGGTCTTCATGAGGATATAATACTTTTGGAGATGTTAGGTAGGGTCCTTAATAATATTCCATAAGCATCATTTCATATATTAAGGTCCTATCCTTTATGAATGATCATTAAGAAACTAAGCATGTTTTTGTGTGCAAAAACCCTAGTCTTAGACCTAATAGAGAAGATCTTGATGGTTTGGGCTCAGAATGGATTGGATGATAAAATATTATGATTAGAGGTTTCACAAGACTCCTTGAATTTTCTAATAAAGTATTTTTTCTCTCTTAACAATGTGTGGGTCCCATAGAAAATGGGTAGTTAATAGTATTCTTATTTTTTAGGAAGATTTCTATGAATGACCAAATGATCTAATGGTTTATTGTTGAAGCTTAGGACTTTTCCCAAATATCCATGAAAATTTTTAGTGAGATTCATATTTTTGTGTCAAATTTATAGAAGGTTAAGATTTATTAGTCGATATGAAGGAAATGGTGTCTTAAGTGAGAAAGAGTGATCAGAGTGAAAAGAGGAATTAGAAGGCCTAATCAGTGAATAAGAATAAGTCTAAGCTCTTGAATTTGTTGTATGGGATGTATTCCCTTTTTCAATGAGAGTATTATTGTTCCTATTTACTTGGATTTGATTTAATGTTTGACTCATAGTTGACCATGATGGTTTTGCTAGCAAAAGGAACCTATTTTGAATAATTGAGTTTGTTTGTAGGTTAGATGGTTAGATCAAGTGTTCCTAATGATTAGAGAGTATTGATTATATCTTTAAGATATTATTTATTAATTTTTAAGATTTGGATAATATTTATTTAGTCAATTATAGTCACATAAGTGGGACTATGCTTCATTTGGGAGGTGTTTGTGAGATGATTTCATGGTATGGTATAGAAAGCTTATGCAGAGAATCATGACAAACCTTGGGGGAAATGAATAATTATTTCTAAGAAATTATAAAGAGAGATGACCAACCATAATATTGAATGTTATATATACCAAATGATTTATGCCTTTTCGATGTGTGACTGAAGTTAGACAAGCAAGTGTATATTGATTTTTGAATACCTTGTATGAAGGTTGTTGGGGGTCTTGATGACTAATGTTTGTATGAGATTAATCAAAGAAAATTTTCATTAGATTTATCATAATTTTTTGATTCTATTGGTTCCTTTTATCATATTTATAAGGGCATACTTGAATATAAGTGAAATATTTGAGAAGAGTTATTTGCTTGTGTTGAAGAGATAGCTTGGTGATAGATGACTTGTGTGGATTTGTAGACTTAGAGAAGGGCATTCTTTCAGGGTTTCTCTATTATATTGAGAATCAATTAGAGTTCAAGAGTTGTTTATTTGATAGGTTTTGTGTTTGTCCTACACATCTTAGGCAAGTTGGTGCTTTTCATCTTTAGGGGTTAGTGCTCCTTGTGAAGTTGGTGCTTCACTAAAGTATCTTGTTTGTAATCATCTTAAAGGACTATAGTCCATTATTTTATAGACTTTAGAGTGGTTTTTCTCCCCCATAAGGGTTTCCCACATAAATATTTGTGTTATGGTTTCATTAATGCTTGCTCTTTGATTCATCTATCTTTCATATTGATATGATTGGTTAAGTAGCTTGAAGAGTTAGGAATTGGATTGTAATATTATTAAACAATTCACCCCCCAATCTCAGTGGTGTATACCTATAGCAACATCTTATTGGTAGGACTATGAGGTAGATCATGTTTATTCAAGAGTTTGACCTCCACATTGTTAACCAAAAGTCCACTAAGGGTTTGGTTGTAGCTGAGCAACTCGTTGAGTGCCCACTACCCAATCCTAGCATGGAGTTAGTTGATGGTGTCTTTCTTGATAATATGGTCTACTCAGTTGATCATGTTGAGGTTTCCAAGTGTGATTGGTATTAGGAAATCATTCATTACCTTAAGACCCAATTTTATCCCATTAATACTCCTTCATAAGAATACTATCAGATCTATAATCTCATCATTTTATATGTCATTATAGGTGGTGTATTACTCAATAGAGGTCTAGATGGTGTGTTGATGTAGTGCCTCACCCTTGAGGATACTCCTCTCATGCTAGAGGAATCTCACAAGAGTGTTTGTGGTGTCCACCCAAGAGGGAAAGACACTACTCAACTTATTATTAGGATGGGATATTACTCACCCACTCTTATTAAGGACATAGTCCAACACTCCAAGAAGTGTAAGATGTGCCAAGTCATTGGGGATACCATCAATGCCATAGAAGGCCTCTTACATTATTTTTTATCCCCTTGGCCCTTCTTAGTTTAGGATCTTGACTTTATCAGTGAGTTTAAACCCACCTCTTTTGATGGCCATTATTGGTTCATCACTGCCATTGACTATTTCATGAAGTGGTTTGAGGATATGCCTCTTAGCAACATGTGTGGGAATACCATCACCAAGTTTGTCTTGAACCAACTTATTTGTAGGTTCAAGGTCCCCACTATGATTGTGGCTAATAATGGCCTATGATTCCAAATCCTTGATATGCATGAGATCATTTAATGCGTTGGGTTTAAGCTATGCTTATCCTCTACCCATTACCCTCAAGGTAATAGGGAAGTAGAGACTTGAAATAAAACTTTGATGAAGATGTTGTTGACCAAATTTGACCCTGTAGGTCAAATTGGGACCCTTATAGGCAAATTTTTTATTTTTAGGTTTTTATGGGTCTAATTTTTGGTCATAAGGTGTATTATAAGTCATTTTTTGTCATTTCATGTCATGATATCCTTGGTCATTAGTCATTTTAGTCCTCATATCCTTTTAAGTCATTTTGGGGATAAAATAGGGTATTAAATGACTTGTACAGTCTCCTTGGGAAATTTGAAGGTTATAAAATGTGATTTAACATGCCATATGTCATATTTTTCCTTAATCAACTATTCATAACTAAAATTGATAGGTTTTTAAGAAGAAAGATCAGTTTTCTTATGAAAAGAGAAGAGTTTGGCACTTGTACGACCCATAAAGAAGTGTGACATGTGGGATAAGGTTAGGTAATGTATCTTTAGAATAATCAATCTCAATTTAAAATTTAAAATTATTTATAAGTGCCAATTTTGATTTAAAACCATTTTACTCCTTCACCCTTCTAAACACATAGAACCAATCAGCAGTTTTATGCTTGGTACGGACAATCGGAGAACTTCTAGGTCAAACACCTTTACAAAGTGAAATTACACACAAATATATTAATTTAAATAAAAATATTTTTAACAATGGTAGCCTATGATTTATGAACCATCTCGTGAATTTGACTATGTTTTTTTGCTTGTTAATCTGTGCACCCTACAGGTTTTGCTCTTGTTTGGATGATTATGTACAATCTAGTTGATGATATTTGTTCTAGATGATTTTTAATCTATTATCTCATGTTATCCATTCTTTTTTTATTGTTTTAAAGTGTTTTGATATGAAAATCATCTTAAGTTGTAAGAGGAAGCACTTTTTTATGCAATAGGTAGGTTTCCACAAATTTCAAGAGATTCATGCTTTGATGATGACTTCACTAAGTTTTCATAGCTTAATAATCATGTTTATGATGTCTTATTTTTACCATTTACTATTAAATCTCTTTCTCAAATAAATCTCCATGAGAGTGCAGTCATAGAACACCATATAGTTAGTCTGCCATATGACTATCATACACAGTCAGCCAAGAGCTCTCATGGTTGATTCAACATTGAAAAAGAAGTGTGAAAGCTTGTTTTAAGTTTTTAAGCATATCAATGTCTCATTTAGACACCATGAGGAGAAATAAATTGACATGGAGGGAAGATTTATTGAGTATATGAAACATTTAATGTTTTGTTGCCTATATGCAACTTAGAATGCTCATCCCAAGGTGGTGTCTTCAAGGAAATAATAATGTTGAGAAGGATATTTTGATCTTAGCAATGTTCTAGTCCATGAAATTAGTCCAATTAGAATCATGGAAGGAGATCAAAAGCCTTTTGAATATCACAAACCATGTATTATACTAATTTACTACTCTTGACTGACTATACATGACATGCCTACCTACAGGTGTCTTCATGATCCACCAAGCATGTTGAAGAGGAGATTTTGAACTGATCAGGGTTTTGGTAGTGAGTAAAATAATTTGGAACTTTTGGAAAAGGATCATTCACTATATGCCTATACATTAGAATGGCCACTTATAGTTGTTAATAAATAAGATTAGGTGTCACCTAGAGGAATTTAGACAAGTTGTGAAAATCATCCTAAAGATCTAACATGTTAAAGGGATCCTAACATGCATATTTAAGGTACTAGATGGCTAGGCAAAGTTAAATATCACCTTCTAGTAGGAAGAGACTGAATTCTAGGACATAATCCCTAAAAGTGCAAAATAGAATTTCTTAATTTTTTTGTTGATATATTTTTACAAAGTTTTCACTTCCTTTTATGCCTTTTGATGACCAAATTTTTCATTCCCTAAATAGGATAAGGACCCTACAAAGTTTAAAAGGTATATGATAAATGGAAGTTATTTTTTAAGAGACCCTAGATTACCCATTTATTCTCTAAAAATAGTTAGTATCATCTAGTTACATTCAAAGGCTATCCATATAATTCAATATGTAAGGTATGACCCTACAACACTACCTATAGGTTCCTTTTCCTCATAAATGTAACCCTACAAGCTAGCTATAGATTATCATGAAGTTTGAGCTAAAAACCTTGAGTATAAACCTCACTCAAAGAATATAATGAATAAGTATAGTATAGATGGTGTATATAAATTCAAATAAAATGTCTAAACCAAGAAATGAGGCCTATATCATATAAAATATACCTATAAGACCCCACACAGTCAGCTATAGTTGACTATGAGGGGTAGGGAGTAGAAGGTTGAGTTTATTAAAGTAAATATAGCTCAAATATAGAATGAATAAGTCCAAAAAATTCTAAATGGTATTATAAAGGGTCATTTATGCTCATGAAATGTTCCCAAGCCTAATACATGCATATGCAACTATAGGTGTCCCCTCTCAAGTAGGAAATATAATTAGGGTTACATTCAGACTTGTGCTATCATGATGTAAATATGGATGAGAAAGGTTTATAAGCATAATGAGAACCTAGATAATTATAGTGACCACCATTTTACACTCTCATGATGAGGAAATAGGATAAGATAAGGCTCAAATGTTGTAACACGCCATTTATTCCTTAAATCATGCACATAGTCTATCATAACAAAGGTTTGCCTTGGGTCTTTAAGGATTTAAGGGGTCAAATGACCTTATCAACAGCCAATATTTGGTATAGATAATCTTTAACACTTGTAGGATCTCATACAACTTTCATTTTTAATGATTAAATACGGTAAGTACCCTTTATCTTGTCTTAGAGAGAGGGTACTTCCCTTTATACATAAACCTGTAGTCTTGGGGAATGAGGATGGAAAGGTGAACCAAAGGTTATTTAAACATGGAAAAGAGGTGTGTTGAGTTTATTTAAATATAAACAAACATGATAAAAACATCACATAAGGGGTAACCTAATAATATGGTCTAGATGGCAAAGGTTGCAGTCAGGTCTATGAGGCATGGTTAAGCCTAGTGCCTAATTGGGGGGTCCAACTTCACTTCCACCTTGAGATGAGCATTATAACCTATTGAATCATATTTATAAGATTAATTTGGATATGTCTAAGCTATTATTATGTAGAGGAGGTCAAAATGGATTTATATTTTGGCTCAAATCCAACTCAGACCTATAAGAAATAAGAAAAGAAACCTGATAGGCTAGTTTTAAGTGCTCACATCTCCTCTAAAACTTTACATGGAGATCCAAGACATTTTTAAGTGTTAGACAAGATCCTAATAAATAATTTTGTGGTATTATATTGAAAGTTGGATTTGTAATCTTTATGAACAATGGCTAAGAGGGTAAAACTATCTAAAACCCTCTTAAAAACTTAGTCTAGACCTGAGGAAGGAAGTGAAGGAGATAATACACCAAAATGGTATAGTTTTCCTAGAACAATGTATGGAGGTTGTAGAACACTTATTCAAGATCCCTACCATAAATATTAGTTGTATGAGATCTATATGGACATGGTACAAAATGGGTTTTTTTATTATTTTATTCATTGTGCAAGTTCTAGGTGGTTTCAAAAGATGGAATCAACTTTGTAAGGAATATTATGACTTAATATAGCTCTCCATGTAAATTTCATGCCTTGGAAAAAATCCTAAGTGTGTTTACTATTTTCTTCATCTCAATCAATCAAAACTGACATAGTGGATAAGATGGTGAGAAGTGTGAAAACTTTATGTGGATGGATTTTTAAGGTCTACCGTATTCTAAGGCCATGGAGAGTCTTTAAAAGTGTCATCCACTCCCTCCCATGGATTTTTATGGAAAACTAAAGCCAATTTTGAAGCCAAGTGTGAGGGGTGACTAGCAAAGGAGTTTCTTAGAGTGTAAGCAGTGATAACTCATTTTCAAATGATTATAGATGACCAGGACTACAACCAATGCATGGAGAGGCTTGTATCTAACCCTTAACCTTAATTATAATAATTATTCCTATCCTTATTTAGTTTTTTGATGTTAAAATAGGGATAAATTGTGAGGGTAGTTTTTTGAGCCAGAATGAGGAGTTTCATGCCACTTTTCATGAGTTTCATTCCTTGTATGGACACTTGTGATTACTGACTTACATGGTTCATTTAAAATATTTTTTTCATTCATATATAAATCATTTTCTCATCTTTACAAGATCCCTTGTGACCTTTGGACTTCTCTCTTCTCCTCTCTCTCTCAAGTTTTATAAGAACTAGCAATTTTGGCCTTTGTAAACTATGTTCCACCTGAGTATGGTGAAGTCCTGCTCATTTCCATACCATTTGATCGTTAAGACGACTAATTTTTACCTCTTACATTAATATTCATAGTGTTTTTTACTTAGATTATTGATTTTTCTTAGTGATGAATTATTATTTCCTTAGCATTATTGTTTCATTCTCTCACCTACTTACAGTTGGAAAGATTTCTCTTGTAAGGCATGTGAAGTGTTTTATGATGTGTCAAGGTTGAGTGAGTTATTTTATTCAAATAGTGCCATTGTAGGCCTCTTTTCTAGTCCTTATAGATTAAACATCCATCACAACCTTATAATGTAACATTGATTTGATAAGATGTAGATTGGAGAAGTGTATGTTGAGTTATTCCTTTGTTCTCATGTATAGCATGAAGCTAGTTGGTAGTCATCAACTATTTTGGTGTATCACCTCCTTAGGATAGTTTTCTTTCATTTTTATTTATCTCTTTTCCCTCACAAATTTTATTTATATTAATGTTCTGCAAGTGGTACATCAAGGGAGTTATCCCTACCTATATATTCACCTCATTCTTAGGCTTACCCACAACCTATAGGTGTTTCACTTATTCCAATTGGATGACGAGAGTTGAGAGATATCCTCAAAAGGTGAAAATACAAGTGACAATAGTTTTTCGTATGCTTAATGGGACTTTTAGTCCAATAAGTTGAAATATTTTTGGTTTTGTCTTTTAACACATCAGCCTTTGAAGGCATTTATCTAAGCATCAATGGAAACTTCAAAGTTACATCAACTGGTCAAGTAGCCCATTTATTCATTTTGAATATTTTTTATGATCATTCCTTGTATTCTTACTTCCTAATGAAGTTCTAGGGCTGACCTTAGTGTTGAGTACTATTTTACACAAGTTGGTGAGACATTTCAAGCTTATGGCATTTCCTATCAGCCTTTGTGTGAATATTACCAACATTTCCATGATCCCTATCAACTCAAACATTAATCTTATCAGTCATGTTATGAGTTTTATTATCCCTATAACTAGCCTTCTCAATATCTTGCTACTCCTACTCAGCCTAGTCACTTCTCAAGTCAATCTATTTCCACTTTCAAGCAAACTCTCTTGGGCTATGAGAATTACATGATAGATATTGATACACAAAGGGGATATGGTCTAGATATTCTTATTAATTTCATTCATAAGGTGAGAGATGCATTAGATCTATTCAAAAGAGAATGGGCACCTATTGAGAGAGCCAATTGGTAAAGGCTCAAAAGTGAGATGCTAAATGTGAGTGGCTTAGTTTCATCCTTGGAAGATAGGATAAAAATTCATGAGAAGTAGACTCACCAAACCTATCAACCTTCATACCATTTTCCTTAAGATTTCTATCAGTCCTACTTGACTCCCCCTCATGAGCCTAATCAAGCTTGTTAAAGTCATCTTTTTCCCAATCAGCTGGAAGAGAGAGTTGGAAAGAGAAACTTTATTTTTAAAGCAAGTATTGATAGGTAGATTGAGTTGGATAATATGCAAATGCAACAATCTATATCATCAGTAAAGGGAAGTGTAATATAATCCATCATTTCCCTCTACCATTACATCCCCACCTTAAGAAGAGACCTCTAGATATGAGATTCTAAGTTGGATACAAGGTTGAGAATCTAAGCCTAATGAGATTTCAAGTTTCTTGAATACTTCATTCATTCCCCAAGTTGCATCACTACCCCAATAAGAGACTCCTAATCATAATATTCTAACCTATATTAAGGTAGTGGAATCATGGGGAAAGAAATAAGTTAAAATCTTAGATAAGGAGTGTGAAGTTGACAAAGAGCTTGATCCTATACAAGTCCCTCCCACCCTTCCTCAAGAGACCTCTTGTGTTTAATGTCGGCCCTATTGTACTCCTTATCCTCATGAAGATAACTTTAAAATTCCAAATACAATTTTCCAAGATAACCTATCCAAGCAAATTAAATAATTAGATTCAAGGATGAAATTTCTAAGTCAAGGTATGATGGAAGGTTTAGACCCAAAAAAAGATCCTATGCCTAAACACACCCCATCTAACCTCCCTTAAGAGAGTGTTCAATATAAATTATATGTGAATGAAGTTATTTTTGAATGTAAGGAAGAAAACCAAGTTATTTTATTCCAAGGTTTGCTTCCCCTTCCTCAAGAGCTTCTAAGAGAATCCCCTATAATTCACTCTCAAACTAATTTTGAGTTCTATGTGCCAACTCCACCAACTAGTTCACCTTGTTATCACCCCATCACCCTTTGACTTGATGAACTTGTGGTATGGGAGCCTAAAGAGGAACATTTGATTGAGGAAAATTTAGAACTCTTACTTGAAGAAAGTGTAGCTCCTTGGCAGCCTCATTAGGCTAGGTAACCTGATTTCAAGATGCCTAGTCTTGGCATCACCATGAAGGAGAAGGAGATTGAAGATATTTCAGGCCTTGAGAAGCAAGATTAGATTATGATAGTTGAGATAAATTTTTATATCCCTCAAGAGGTCCTAAGTACTTAATAAGAGGTGAGTCTTTGTGTTGAGTCTTCTTATTTAGTTGATAATGAAGAATGTCTCCTTTGTGTCAAAGAAGAATTCTTAGATAAAGTCATTTTGGATTCTAAATAAGAGGATTAAGGATCTTATCTTTTTTTTCCCATTCATGATTCTAATCAAAAGTAAGTTGAGGACTTGTGTCATAAATTTGAAAACATTTACAATGAGTTTGAACATCTCAAGGGGTCTATAACTTCATTAGAGCTGATTACAAGTGATGGTAAATGAGATGACATTTTTCAAAATGTCATAGATGAGAAAGAGAAAAGTTCACCTCAGTATTTAGAGGTTAAGACAATCTTCTACTAGCCTCAATCTTCCAAGGAACAAGAAACCACTCCTCTTGAAGCCATGCCTACCAAGGAGATACAATTTGATCATGAGATGAAGAGTGGGCAATACAATATGAGGTATGTGTATAAGGCCAAGAGGAATAATTTTACATTGGAGACCTATTTTAAGATGGTATAATTGAGATCATATAAATTTAAGTTCCAAGAAGTAAGTTTGATCTATCAAGTGATTAATCTAAAGAGCAACATGATTGACACCATGGTTCATCTCATGAAGAAAGAGATGCAAGAAACTTTCCTTTTGATCCTAGAAAGGGAGGTATGCTTAATTTTTAGTTAAATATATTTGTTTATTTTTTAATTTTCCTAAGTACCTTGAGCACATGTTTGTGTGTGTCATGTTAGTGTGTTCACTTTGATTGTGTGTGTCATTTATTTTGTGTGGTTGAGGTAGTCAAGTGGTCTTATCTTGATCAAAGCTTGTGGTTAATGGTAAAATTACCCTTGTGTGTTTCAGACTTTAGACGACTCCCTAAGCCCAATGGATTGATAAGACTACTAGTCTAGTTAGCATGATAGGCATGCTACCCCTATGAGTCACCAGTTTGTTGACCAAATTTGATCCCACATGTCAAATTGGGACCCCTATAGGAAAATTTTTGATTTTAGGTGTTTATGGGTTTAATATTTGTCATAAAGTGTATTATAGGTCATTTTTTTCATTTCATGTCATATTAGCCTTGGTCATTAGTCATTTTAGTCCTTATGTCATTTTGAGTCATTTTAAGATCAAAATAGTGCATTAAATGACTTGTACAACCTCCTTGGGAAATGTGAAGGTTAAAAAATATGATATCATGTTCCATGTGTCCTATTATTCCTTAATTAACTATTAATAATTAAAAGTGATAGGTTATTCAAAAGAAAGAGTAGTTTTCTTGGGAAAAGAGAAGAGTTTAGCACTTATACAGCCCATAAGGATGTGTAACACATGGGATAAGGTCAAGGAATGTCTATTAAGATTATTAAAGCTTATTTACATGTTTTAAATGCTCTAGAAGTGCCAATTTTGAGCTAAAACCATTCTACTCCTTCACCCTTCTATACACATAGAACCAATTAGTGGGTTTATGCTTGGTATGGATAGTTGGACAACTTCTAGGTTAGATTCCTTTGGGAGGTGAAAATAAAATTAGATATATTAATATCCATAATAATATTTTGAATAATGGTGGCCTATTATTTGTGAACCATCTTCATGAAGTTGACTATGTTTTTGCACTTACTCATCTGTGCACCATATAGGTTTTACTCTTGTTTGGATGATTCCATAAATTCTAGTTGTTGAGATTGGTTATATATGATTTTTACTCCATTTAATTATGGTATACATGATTTTTTTATTTTTTCAAAATGTTTTGATAATCAAATCATCTTAAGTTTCAAGAGGAAGCATTTTTCTATGCAACAGGTAAGTTTTCACCATTTTCAAGATCTGCATGCTTTGATGGTGACTTCATTTAGTTTTTATAGGTTCATATTCATGTTTATTATGTATTATTGGTCCCCTTTACTATTAGATCTATTTATCCAATCAATATCCTTGAGAGTGTAGTCATATAACACCATACAGCAGTCTATATTATGATTGTCATACATAGTCAACCAGGATCTCTCATGGAGGATTCAATATTATAAAGAAAGTGTGAAATATTGTTTTAATTTTTAAAGAATCTTTATGTATCATTTAAACACCATGAGGAGAAATCAATTGACATGGAGTTAATATTTCTTGAGTCTATGAATCATTTCTTTTTTTATTGCCTATACACAACTCAGAATGCTCATCCATAGGTGGTGTCTTCATGGAACTAATCATGTTGAGAAGGAGCTTGTGAGCTTAGATATGTTTGAGTCAATTAAAGGAGTAAAATTGGAATCATGGCATGATCTCAAAAGTATTTTTAATCTCAAAAATCATGTATTCTACCAATTAATTAATCCTAATTGCTTATACATGGCATGACTACCTACAGGTTCTTCGTGATCCGCCAAGCATGTTGAAGAGGAGATTTTGAATTGAGCCAGGTTTTGGTAGATATTAAAGTCTTTTGGAAATTTTTAAATAGTTTCAAGCCTCATTAAAACCCATAAAATATGCATCATATTCATAAGATCATTCATTATCTACCTGTACATTAGAATAGCCACTTATAGGTGTTAACAAAGAAGTTGAGGTGTCACCTGGTGTTATGGTCCTGGTGGGTAGACTTCACTAACACCTTGAGGTTTTGGTGTAGTAGTTCATTACATGTGGTATTAGAGCCTCCACCTGAGTTCAAATCATAGAGTGGGTGGGGTACACCAGTATTGTAGTGTTCAGTTGGGGCTCGTACACGAGGGTGATCTCGTGTACATGCACAAAGCAAGCTCAACGTCTATGGCTTCAGAAGTGTGGTGGAATGTTATGGTCCTGGTGGGTGGACTTCACTAATACTTTGATGTTTTGGTATAGTGGTTCATTACACCTTGAGGAATTTCGACAAGTAGTGAAACACATCCTAAAGACATAAAAATTTTAAGGGATCCTAACATGCATATTCTAAGTGTTATATGGCTATGAAAATTTGAAGATCACCTTCTAGCAAGAAGAGATTGAATTCTGGGACATAATCCTTAAAAGTACAAAACATAGTTCCTTAATGTTTTGTTGATATCTTTTTACATGGTTTCCACTTCCTTTTATTCCTTTTGATGACCAAATATTATATTACCTACTTATTAAAATGACCCTTAAAAGTTTAAAAGGTATATTATCAATAGAATTTAGTTGTTTTGAGACCCTAAATTTCCCATTTATGGTTTAAAAATAGTCAGTATCATCTACAAGATTTTGATCTAAAAGAGACTTTTTCCATCTAAAAGTTACAAAAAAGGACATGCCTTCATGATAGGTTATATTAAATATTTAAAACGAGCCTAATTGAATTTTTTTTTATCCATATAAGTCAATATGCAAGGTATGACCCTACAGAACTACCTATAGGTTCCTTTTCCTCATAAATGTAACACTATAGGCTAGTTGTAGATTATTATGAAGTTCAAGCTAAACACCTTGAGGATAAACCTCACTCTAAGCATAAAATGAATGATTAAAGTATATATGGTGTATATAACTTCAAGGATAATGTCAAATCCATGAAATATGGCCTAGATCATATAAAGTATACCAATAGGACCCCACACAGTCAACTGTAGTTGACTGTGAGGGGCAGGAAGTAAAAGGTTGAGTTTCTTGAAGTAAATATAGTTAAAATATAGAATAAATAGGTCCAAACATTAATAAATTGTCTTATAAATTTTCATAGATACTCATGCAATGTTTGCAAGCCTAATACATGCATAGACATCTATAGGCATCCCCTCTAAGGTAGGAAATATAGTCAGGGTTATAATCAGACTTGTGTTATGAAGGTGTAAATATGGATGAGAAAGGTTTATAAGAATAATGAAAACATATATAATGATATTTACCACAATTTTACACTATCATGATGAGGAAATAGGAGAAGATAATGCTCAAATGTTGCAATACATCATTCATACCTTAAATCATACACACGGTCTGTCATAACAGAGATCTGTTTTGGGTCTTTGAGGATTTGAGGGTTAAAATGACCTTATAAATGGCAAATATTTCACAAAGGTAATCTTTGACACTTGGAGGATCTCATAAAAAATTTATTTTTAATGATGAAATAGGGGAAGTACCCTCTATTTTGTCTTAGACAGAGGGTACTTCCCTTTGTGCATAAACTTATAGTCTTGGGGAAAGAGGATGGAAGAGTGAAATAGAGGTTAGTTGAACATGGAAAAGAGGTGTGTAGAGTTGATTTAAATCCAAACCAACATGAAAAACACCTCACATAAGTGGGAAACCAAATAGGATGGCTTGGATGGCAAAGGTTGCAGTAAGGTCTATGAGGCATGGTTAAGCCTAGTGACCAATTAAGGGTCTAACTTCACTGCCACCTTGAGATGAGAATTATAACCTATTTAATCATGTTTATAGGATGAATTTGGATGTGTATAATCTATTATGATGTATAATAGGTCAAAATGGAGTCATATTTTGGCTCAAATCCAACTCAAACCTATAAGAAATGAGAAAATAAAGTTGATAGGCTAGTTTTGAGTACTCACATCTCCTCTAAAAATTTTCATGGAGATTAAAGACATTTGGAGGTGCTAGACAAGGTCTTGAGAAACCATTTTTTGGAATTGGATTGAGTTTAGATGTGAAATCTCTATGAATAATGGCTAATAGGGTAAAACTATCTAAAACCCTCTTAAACCCTTAGTCTAAACCCAAGGAAGGAAATGAAGGAGATAATGCACAAAAATGGCATAGTTTACCTATAAAAAGGATTGAAGGTTGTAGAAGACTCAGTCAAGCTCCCTACCATCAAGATTAATTGTATGGAATCTATACAAACATGGTATAAAATGGGTTATTTTGACTATTTTATGCATTATGTAGGTTCTAAGAGGTTTCAAGATATGAAATATAATTTTAATGGAAGCTTAGTACTTAAGTTAAATCCCCATGTCAATTTCATGCCTTGGATTAAAATTATAAGTGTGTTTACAAACTACTTCATCTCAACCAAATAAAACTAGCATAGTGGACAATATGGTCAGAAGGGTGGAAACTTCATGTGGATGGATTTTTAAGGTCTACTTGAGTAGTATAAGGCCATGGATAGTCTTTACAAGTGTCATACACTCCCTCCCATGGATTTTCATGGAAAAATAAATCCAATTTTGAGGCCAAGTGTGAGGGGTGATTGAAAAAAGAGTTTCTTAGAGTGTAGGTAGTGATAGTGCATTTATAGATGATTCTAAATGACCAGGACTATAAATAATGCATGAAAAGGCATGTTTGAAACCCTTCCCCTTCATTCCAATCATCATACCTATCCCTAGTTAGTTTTGATATATTAAACAAGGCTAAATCATGAAGGTAGTTTTTTGAGCTAGAATGAGGAGTTTCATGCCTTGTATGGACACTTGTGCTTCCCAACCTTGCATTGTTCAATTCACATCTTCTTCTCATGCATATGTAACTCATTTTATCAACTTGAAAATTTTCCTTGTGACCTTTGTACTTCTCTCTTCTCCTCTCTCTCTTAAGTTCTATAAGAAATAGCCATTTTGGCTTTTGTAAACTATGCTTCACCTAAGTATGGCAAATCCCTATTCAT
>JARHVA010006454.1:902500-909432 GCA_037957365.1 Torreya grandis | reverse complement strand
GGATTCCATAGGAAGAAAAATACAAAAATAGTATAGTGATATTAGGATCCACTATGGTTTTTGAAATCATTTTGTTAGTTTCCTCATCAAGGAAGAGGAATAAGTCACATTAATATGATTCCATGACTATGTGATATAATTTTATAATAATTTATTGATTTAAGAGATCATAAAGACATTGAAACATACATCTCAAGTCAACATACACAAATTAAAATAATATAAGACAAATAATAATTAATTTTTAATAGGGTTTCCACCCTAAGGTTTACTGAGGAAGAGTCCATATAAAACACTACACAACTCTACTCTCAAGGGCTCTCAAAATAAGGGGATTATGTAATATGTTATATATCTCAATGGATTTATATCTAGTAAAAATAAAATTAGTGTAAGGGAATTAAAAATTACTCATAAATCAATATAAATTTCTTTCTTATGGTTCACAAGTTTAATCTATAAACAACATAGAAGTTTAAATCAAGGGATGCTAACAAGATTCCCTTGACCAACCTATGACCTAGACCTAATACCCCAAACATTACTTGGGAAGAATACATATATAATCCATGGAATAATGTCCCAATGTAGTTATAATTTCACCTGTCATGGACTCCTTTATGATACATCATCACCAAAATGATTTAAAACTCTAAGCTAACAAAGGATAACTAACACCAACTAAGTGAGATTCTAAAGATCTAGTTATCTACTCAAGATGGAATGACACATCCAAAGGTTTGATTATATTGAAACACCTTAACATCTTAATTTATGTGTGATACCTATATCATTTTCATGTGATAACAAAATCAGATTCCAACATGGTAAAGAATGTACATTCTATTGATCTAGTGAGACCAAAGTCTTAGAAATATTTGGCTTACATTTCTTGAATAAGATCCATCTCTATAATTATTCTCTAATGGTGACCAAGTTTATGATCAAATAAAACAACCTTACAAAATAAAAAAATTGTTTAGTTACCTAACAATAATTATTCATCTGATCATACCACACAACTAGAAACTATAAAGATACACATATGTGATCAATAATACTATATAATTCAAGCTAATGTGAACCCTCTAAGGGTTAGTTGTTAAGGCACATGTTTAATTAAAAAAATATTCATTAAATCCATACTCAAGAGGCATGTAAGGGATATTTTTGTGTGCTTTCACCCACTACTTGAGTTGCCTACATATCTTTGGTGATTTCTTCATGTGTATAAATAGGGTTGGTTGTAGTTTAAATTATTAACATGTGTTAGTTTTAAATTTAATGTGTCCATATTTCATCGACTAGGCACATAACTAAACAAATTTAGCTACCCATTTTATGTAACACCATGACCATTAGTTGGCCCAAGCATATCTAGGTTCTTCTAAGAGTTACAAGGACACCCAAAAACCCAAGCATATGGAAAGTACATTTGTCTATAATTATAAGTACAAGCACAAGGTTAGAGGCTTAATTAAATATAATTTCCAAAATAAATACTAAAATTCAACCCTTTTTGACATAGCAAGGTGTGAAAAGGACCTTAGATGTTTAAAATTGGTTTCAGCTCTAAACTTGACCTTAGGTTATAATAATTGTATAAAGATTACAACATGCATGAAAGCCACTAGTTTGAGTATAAATGGAAAAATACACACTTAAAAAAAGTTTCATGACAATGATGCTACATATTTATACAAGAAACACTAACTCAAATTTGTTTAAACAAAGTATAGAAACACCCTTATTTTTAATTTGTAACTAGAAAGATAAATTTTACTGCTATAAGAACCTATATTATAAGCTACAATTTTCATGTTTAAGGATTAGGAATATTTTTATTGTGAATAAAAGTATATTTTTTTTACCACTCCAAAGTGAATTTATTTGCTTGAATTTTTTTTACAAAAAATATTAATAAATTGGCTTCAAAATTACCTTGCTAAAAATAGTGAAACTTACACTAAAATGTATAGTATTATTATACTATTAATTTTAATCTATTATAAATTTATAAAAAAAAATAGTTTTGAGAAATTTTATTTTTGATATTTTATTTATTTCAATTCCAAATCAAGTTTGGGAACAAAAGAGAGAGATGGTTTTTTACCATGCAATTGTCACAAGGAAGTGATAAAAAATGATAATTCCTAAAGGGAGTTAAGATTATATGATTAGTGATTTCATATTTCATATCATAAAATAATTATTTTCAAGTATTATATTTTATAAATTTCAAATTTAATTATTTATTTAATGCCAAATCTGATTGACTTTAAAGGCAAGGAAAAAAAACATATATAGATAGCTCTTGCAAAGACCATTTATAATTGGTCAAAAAGGATATTTTCTAGCACAATTTATTTTTTTATAAATATTTTTTTCACATTCCACAACCCAATAAAATTAGTTCCATGTCTTAGTTTTAATAAATTCCTAGTTTAGGTACTTATTTATGTTTAATTATTTTTGGTTATGCAGTGTTAAAGATTAAGGGGGTGGATTAGCCTATACACAAACATAAATAAAATTGTTCTAGAAGAGGCCAATTAATTAAAATCTTAAATCAATGAATATTATGAATTAAAATTCTAAATTATGGTAAATATATAAATGACACTCAAAATAGTAGTTTGATTATATAAAAATGAAGACTAGAAAATAATTAGCTTATCTACAAAATTTTAGGTGGATTTGATAAGTAAAGAGGTGGTAATGTGTAGGGACAAGGTCTAGATATAGTCATCAAATTCTGTAAATATTATTTTTGGAGGCCTTGACACTTGCATTCACTTGTGGACACTTGCATTGATGTTTTTGTATTGATCTCTATGTAACTTTTTTTTTAAAAATATTCATTATATTTTAAAATTGACCACATGGATCCCTCTATGATTTTTATCATCTTTTGGATGATGTATTTTAATTTTACACACACACACACACACACACACACACACACACACACACACACACACACACACACACACACACACACACACACACACACACACACACACACACACACACACACACACACACACACACACACACACACACACACACACACACACACACACACATGTTTTTGATGACTTTATATGGATCAAACCCTATATTTTCACCTTAAGTATTATTACATTTCCAAAATTGGGTTAGTAGACTCATGGTGTCGAGATGACCTCAAGTACCCCTTTGCTAATGATCACTACCTACATAGCCAATATTCCAAGGATGGACTTAGACTTATGTAATTACTTCCTATGTGTTAGTTTGTATATGTAAAAGATTAAAATATACTATATTTAAAGGTATGAAATGATATATATTTTAACTTGAAAATTATTTATCATTTGTTGATCTTTGATTGCTTCAAACCTAGAATCTGGCAATTCCTATGACTGATATGAAAATAAGGAATAATAGGGTAGTATAACTTAGTTGTGTAATATATTTAGTTATCTAAAATAGGTCTTTGTTTGGTATTTTATAGATGGATAATGATTAATCTTATATTTATGTTTTTACCACACATTTTAAAAATATTTGATGGTAGGGTTCAATAGATAAATGGTATGACCCATAGGATTCAAAATATTCTCAAATTATCTTACTTTTAAGGACTATACACTTGATAATAATATAGACACTTGCATTAATGTAAGTGTCTCTGTGTTGGATGTAAATGTCTAGTAGGATAGGAAGTTTTTAAGGATATAAAAATGATAGTGAAGGATATATATCATGTTTTAAGTTTTATGTATGGTGTAGGAGATCAGAGTCATCAGAAATGGTTTGATCAGACCATAAGATAAAAAATTAGGCATAGTGAGATGGTGAATGTGAGCCTTTCAATAGAAGGGAGGTCTATAACTAAAGGGTAGATCCCTGATAAGTATTTGGTATGTATTCAATACTAGTATTATATACAACAATATTTTAGTATATACACCCACCCTTAATATATTAATGTATAAAGATGAAATTACTAAGTTAAAGGAAATAAATGTGTACTTGGGCGTGTATAACACACATTTCCTTTACTTGATCCCACTTTATGTCTTTTTATAGTGTATGACATGTAAAAAATAGCATTATATAGTATAAATCAATGCATATAATCAAAATTTTGACATAATTTAAATTATTTAAAATAAAGAGAGCAAGGAAAGAGTACGCATATGTGTCAATGCAGCCATGTTTCCCCTTAGTACTTTGACATGGTAAATATACCTCCTTATCAAACATTTTAGATGATATAGGTTCAAAATTAAACCTTAGATATTTTAATTTAATTATGCCATCAATATGGTGCAAGGGTGAGTTGTGATATGACCATTGATATCATTGAATCTCAATCACACAACTCAAGTGAAAGTACAATAAAATCCAAGTTAAGTGGTATAATAAAATAAACCTAAAAAAGGTAATTATTTTTATGTCATTTAAGTAATTTAATACAAAAATAAAATAAATGGATCTAATTTATACAGACATAAAAATCTCAAAATGATGTTTCCTAGTGAAAATGGTACTTCTTTATAAACTATTCATGTTTCTTGGTAAATAAGTTTTGAATATGTATGTGCAATTTTTGGTGATATTGCATGGAATATGCACCTATAATGTGTCTCAAGATGAATTATATATCAAAATTTAACCTATGCCCTATAATTTTGTATAATATCTATCAACAATATGAGAAACTTTATCCCAAATCTATAAAACTTAGTGCAATGTATAAGATTATAAACCTAGTGTATATCTAAATCTTGTAAACTTTAATGAAAAATTATAAATTATTATAGATTTATAAGTTTTTTCTTCATGTCTCTATGACATAAAAAAACTAATATTCACTCTTTCATACATTTTGAGGTGATGTAAATAGAATTTGATAAATACCTTACATCAAAATGATAAGATAACTATATACTATATGTATATATCATGTAGCATATGTGAGTGTCATATTTAATTAGAGATATAAATGAATATCATGATATGTGATCAAAAAAATCCATCTAATCCATTATATGTATCATGATAATGTCTATATAGTAACTGTACAAGCTCAATAAATAATCAAGCACACACATAAGAGCACCAAATGTAACATAATAAGTGTCTAAGGAGGCCAAAGACAAGAGGAATATTTAAATGTATCACACTAAAATTAATGACATATTCAAATGTACATATAAAAAAATAAATCAACATATAGTGGCAAAGGGGCTAACAAACAAGGAAAAATATTCATATCAGGTTCACCAAATGTTTAACCCTTTTTTGTTATGTGGTGTTAATAATTAAGAGGTTCGAATAGCCTATACACAAGAATGAATACATATATTCTATATAAATATAATTAATTTAAAGTTTAGATGAATATTCTAAATTAAAGTGATCATAAATTTTAAATATAGAAAGTACACTCAAAACAATGTTTTGATTGCATAAAAACATAGAAGAGACAATACCTAGTTTATCTACAAATTCATAAGTGGATGTACAAATTAAAAATTTGTAAATAGGTAGGGAAAATATTTGGATCCAGTCATCATATTTTATAAATATTTTCTTGGAGGCGTAGACACTTGTGTCAACCTTCAGACACTTGCATCGACACTTATGTCATGATATCAACACAACTATCATATATAGAATATTTATTATACTTCAAAGTGACCATTTGAATATTTCTAGGTTTTGTATCACCTTTATATTGATTTATTTTATTCACATGAAAAATACATCAATAAATGTATTTTGATCAAACCCTATCTCTTCACCTTATGTCTTTTTTCCTTAGCAAAAATGGGTTAGTGGGCTCACGGTGTCCAACTAAACTCAAAGACCCATTTGTCAATTCTTGTTTCCTACACTAAAAATACTATAATGAGGTTCTTATACATATGTATTTATACCATAAGTGTTGACTTATGTGTGTATAAGAGTGAAATATACTATATGTAAAGGAATGCAATGATCTAGCCTTTAACTTGACAAAGCATTATTTTTATTGTGCTTTAGACCTGTAATATTACTTATCTTATGACTAATATGAAAATATGGAATAATAGGTAGTATAAATCAGTTAAAATTTTGATTGAGTGAGATATAATAGGTGTTTTCTTAGAATTTTCTATATGGATAATGAATAGGCTTAGATTTGTATATATACCACATATTTTGAAAATATATCATAGTACATTTAAAAAGACAAATGGGTTGACCCACAAGACTCAAAAAACTTTGCAAATGAGATTAGTTTTGAGGACTCAATAATTAAGAATATTCTATATACTTACATAGAGACACATGTCCCTATTTAGGATGCAAGTTTATGGAATCATCGGAAGATGTTGAGGATCTGAAACTAACAGTGAAGGATATATATCAGGTTTTAATATTTTTTTATAGTGTAGGAGATTTGGGTCATCAAAAATTATTGGGTTTGACTATAAGACAAATATTTAGGTATAGTGAGATGGAAAATGTAAATATTTTAGAAATATGGAGGTTTAAAACTAAAGGGCAGAGCCTTGATAGATATTTTTCAAGTATACAAGACTGATAAGCTATGTAGATCATATCATAGTATTTATAATTTCATATTGAAACTAAATAATTTTCAAATAGGATTTTGAAGATATGATAGGTATATAGAAACTTATTTATTCTATTTTAAGTATTATTATTATTTTTAATAATTTGAATGTCAAATTATCTTTGTGGATCTAGGGCTAACAATAACATGGTTTACAACTTGGATTTCTAGTGAAATTTAACTTTTACATACGATATCACAAAGGGTTATACTTATTATTAGATTTTTTTCTAAGTTTATGTTTTGTTTTTGAATGATCCCTATACATACATGAGTTTTATTAATAATATATTCTTTTTTATTTTTTTAAAAATAAAAT
>JARHVA010006454.1:852500-895000 GCA_037957365.1 Torreya grandis | reverse complement strand
TGACATAAATAATTGGATTAAATTAATATATTAAAAATACATGGTTAATAAATTATATGACCAATAAAATACTACATTCACTCTTCTAGTAAATAAATGGTGGGAAAATTATTGTACCTCACCAATAATTTTGTGAATATGAGGTTAACTTAGACACATATATAGACACATGGAATTGATTGGTAGAATCACTCAAATAAATATATTAAATTTTTGGAAAATATGATTACTAGTACATTAATTTCTCTTAGTTGTAGCAAGGGAAGCATCAATTTGTTTAAGAATAAAAAATGCATTTCATACTTTGGTGTAAAAACTAGGTATTTAAGATTCAGATAAAAACATACTTTTGAATTATAGGTGAATTTGCAGTTTTTATATTTGGTTATATATAGATTTTATACATATATATTCAGTTAAATTTTCCTAAAAAAACTTGTAAGTTTGAAACAAATCCCAAGGTCAAGACTAATATGTAAGATTATAACTCTTGACCAAGAAATTGTGTAAACCTTCCAATAATAATTATAAACCAAAAAATGGATCTAATAATCCTCCATAGAAGAAGAAACAAAATTAAAATGATCATAACAATAAACTCAATACTAGAAAGTGGATTTTAGTTCATAACTCTAGCAGTCATTCTAATGAATGCCATGATAGGAAGACTCTACTTTCACAACTTGAAATGAAATGTTTAAGCGTTAAAACTATATAAAATGGTAAAAATACCATGGAATCTAAACCCAATGCCATGGTGGGTAACATGAACATATTTACTAATATTAAAATAGAGGAAGAAAAAATATTTTTCCATTATAAAATGTAGATCCATTGTCATCCATTAAACTTATTTTATGTCAATGGAATTCATAATAACCTAACTTATCCTGAAGTAATTCACAAACTAAATTTTCCTCTTATGCATCAAATATAATAATACTCTAGATGTTTATTTTTTGGATATAAAAAATGCATCATTCATTATTTTTAATTGGTTTACAATATCAAGCCTTTCTAAGATACAGTCCTTTGTGAAGTTGATCCATTAAATGTATGTGATTTTTTACATGAGAACCCCTATCTTTACTATAAACATGTAGTATATGATCAAAATATTATAATTTTTATCATATATCTTGGTGATAAAAAATACCTCATATGATAAATATTTCCCAAGATATCACCTATTAGCACCAAATAATGTAATAAGCTCATCATATCTAATTAAATTTTTTTGCTTCTGATGGTGAGGCTTAAACTTAAGAACATCCATGTGGCACTAATGTATACCAAATTTTCTCTATAAATAATTGAAGAGATCTAATGTTGAAATAATATAGTGATTTTTTTTTACTAACCAAAGGAAATGCCTACACATTGTGTAGTGGATCACACTATTTATTTGATTTCTAGACTACCTATAACTAATGAATAGTTATATTGCATATCATTTTTATAGTGACCCATTATCTAGGTGGATATTCCACTCCAAATTTCACCAACATATAACCTATGAATCTTAGTTAAACACTAATAAGAAAATGATTGATCTATAATATGTAACATATTATTTTATATAAAATTAAAATAATATGTTATATATATATATATATATATATATATCATGTAATTTAGATATTTGTTCTACATATTAAAAAAAATGTTGCAAATTAAATGTACAACATATTGAAAAATAAAATGAAGCATAATAAAAATATCATAATAAACACAAGAATTTTCTTAGATAAACCCAAATTGTGTTGAAAAAACTGTAGTTGGATGAGGCAATTGCACTCCCCTTATATTATGTGATGTAATAAATATACAAGGTACTACCAAACATGGCCTTCATACATGGAACTATCATCACCACTCTACTCAATGATCTCACAATATAAATATATGCACTTATCAAATACTTCATTAAACATGAACAAAGTTTAACCAACCATCTATAACTAGGAAAAAATGAGATAACAAGAACCAAAGATGCAAACTTTCAGTGGGTAATGTGAATCCAACTTCAAGAATTCTCACTATAGTTTTTGATGTCTTCTACCACGACCGGTGTTTATGATATCTTAAATTTATAGTCTACAAATAAATTTAAGTGACTTTACCATTAGAATAAGAAACATTTTCAATATTTCAAATTTGGGGAATTTTTATGGTGACAAAATTGTTGATGTATGAATACCAATAGTTTTGAAACTATCAATGTGTTTATGCAACTACCACTTATATATTAGTAGTTACACAACTATAAGGTAATTATTAATACCAACTTTAAAATAGTGTTTTTTTCTAGTATGTATGAAATATAAATTCATTTCAATAGATGAAACCTACTAAATTCATCACTTTGAATATGTTTGGATCACCTCCACACTAACTCTATCACTATAACATGTCTAATATGATGGTTTAAATATGAACTATCTTAAAATAGTGTCTTACAATCATGAATTACATATAATTAGGTATAGTGTAAATATCTAGTATATAAGAATAAAACATTAGGATCATAAAGAATGGGGACAACAAGCAATAGATCCATGTACTTGTGGATAAAGGTCATATTAAGACCAAGTCATTTCCTATTGGTAGTAAGATTGTTCTTGCACCAAATAAATATGGCACATTGTGGTTGTGCATAAATTAAATATGTCTAAAACATGTCATAGTGAATAACCTCTATCCTCTTCTTAGGATTGAGGAATTATTGGACCAACTTCACAATGCACAATTTCTTAATGAAATTGATCTCAAGTTTGGATATCATCAAATCCTTGTGGAACCCATATACATATAGAAGATATAATTCAATTCCAAAGAATATTTTATTATAGGTTTGTCATGCCCTTCATCTTAATTAGCATTTTATTCAGATTATTTTGTATGATGAATGATATTATTAGGTCATTTACCATGTGATTTCTTGTATTCTCTCTTGACAACATCCTAATATTCAAAAAAACATGGGATGGACATATACAGCATTTAAACAAAGTTTCTAACATTATTTAGAAGAATAATTTGTTTTCAAATATGAAATATTTATCATTTTACATGTAATAAATAAAATAAATAGGATACATTTTAGATGCACAAGGAGTGCATGTGGACCCAAAAAAATCCTAGTCATCCAAGAATGGCTCAAACAAAAGAATATAAATTTTAAAAGAGGTTTTTGAAAACCCCATCAAAACATGCTAATTTGGATTATTTGTGTGAATCACAATACAAAAGATACAAAGGAAGCTATTGCAACAAATTAAAGTTAAAATTGGAGTGGGATTGTAAATGAATGAACATGATTAGTAAACTTAATTTACCTAAAACATTAATTATTTTAGTTTATTAATATATTATAGGAAAATAGTATGCTACTGCATAAGTAAGATGTGTAGACATAGAGAATAACCCTTATTGAATATCTATATTGATCTTTATATTTCAGAACCCTTTTACAATAAAAATGAGCACAATATATAAAGCTTAAAAAGGCTCCATCACTTCATATTCTAGACTTTCACTACAAAAAAGAGGGAGTTTTTTGATTTTGTAGACTCTTGATGTGTGTTTAGATGCTTAATACATCTACAAAGATATACAAAGTAAAAAATAGTGTAGATCACACACTTTTCGAATGATTATACTCTATAATTTTTTAGCCTTGTTCTACTACTAACCATTTATCAAACTTTAACCATTTTATCATCCCAAGACAAAGTCAAAATAACTGTGCCATTTGTTAAAGCTAATGAATTTGCCTAAAGAGAAGGGTTAAAATAGAAACATTACTTGTATTAATCTCTCAAGGTGTTGTTTACTAGTTTTTAGCCTATTACACACTACTTAGCCTCTCTTTTATGTTTTTAACGAAGAAACATACTAGTTTACCACCATTACATATTTTTGATAGATTATAATAATTAGGAGTCTTCCCTTATGGGTTTTCAACCTTCTTAGATCCATTCTTAATTTTTAAAACCTTCCCTTATATAAAATTGAGTAAAATGAAAAACTTTCAAAATTTTGGGTTCACTATACCTATGTGGAGGGTGGAGGTATAAACTGAGAAGGAAGCTATGATGTGTAAGATATAACTAGATTAGTTTCATATGGTGAAGAAATATATGATGTTGAGTGTGTAAAAACTATGCCTAAAGTGGTCACAACTATAGTTAAATATGTCATTGGTGTTTATTGTTAATACATAGTTGACTATATAACTTGGGAGGCTTTCATTATTTGAATTTCTTATTAAAGATAAGAAGGTGGGATAAATTGTAGATCATTGATGATCTCATAAATATATGTGTTTAAGATTGACAAATACTTCTTTTGTGTCTTTTAGTGATCACGAGGTTCCTACACCAAGTAAATAATAGTGCACATATGGGCTTCATATTGCATTATGTTTTGAATATATTCATCCTTAAAGATGATAATGGCGACCCTACTCCATAAAACTTTGCATTGAATATCTAACATGATTTATTTCATTTTGTCTACATGACACTAGATTTAAATTCACATAAATGTATTTTATATATGTCATTATGCTAATTAGTCTTCTTGGCCATCACTATGTATCTTGAGTCCAATGACTCCTTCAACACCAAATACATTAAACTAGGTATATCCATCAAACTTTCCATTGTTTTTTTGGCTTTATCAAACTTATTAAGTTATATAATTACCTTGTTTAATGTAGTGTTGAGTTTTTGATTCATATCTAGAATGGTGCAAGTAACCTATAGATCCTAAAGAGAAAAAGTGTCCACAAATTGATTGTAATCCACTAAGAGTTTGAAGGTAACCTTCATTTTGGATTTCAATGTTTGACCTTGCATTTACCTATACTAGAGCTTATACATAGTGATAAATACCTTTGTTAGCCTATATATTAGTGTTTTTAATTACTTCTCTTATGGCATGACTTGGTCACCTATGACTTGAGTGGCCAAGGTAGGGTAGGTCTCATCAATAAAATTACTTTATTTGGTTATATGGAAGTGTAATTCTATGTTTTTCTCCCTTGGATATGATGCTTCATGTTATAGTGTCATTTTGTGTGATGCATTCTAAGTATGCATCCACTCCCTAAATTTTCATCACTAAAGGCAATTGAGAGACATCAAATGATGCTTATTTCATTGTTGTTGCAAAGGCTATTATATAAATAAAAAATAGAATAGGTGAATTATTTATTTATTATTTGAAATGATAAGGTTATCCATCTCATCAAAGGTTCAAGGACATCCCATAGACATTAACTAGGGAATTATGGCTTATGTTGGGAAAAAACCTCTTATGTGCCCCTTTGGTTAGACCCTGAGCCTTATGATGTGGAAAATGGTTGTTGGGATCATGTTAGTGCCAACTTATTTGAAGGCTCTACTAAATTTTTCACTGAGACTTCCACCTACATTTTTCACTCTAATTATACCTTTGTTTGGTAGATTCCTCAACATGGTCTTTGAAGTCTTGTTCATGGTCCTACTTATACATTTATTCCTCTTAGTTTTTAGGACTTATTTAATTTTATTTTCTTCTACTTTGGTTGGTGCATGAGCCTTATTCTTCCTCTCTTTTTTTACCTTTACTTCTTAATTTACTCAATAGTTATCTTTTCTTACATCTTATTTATCCTATTTCATGTTTTCCTCTTATCTCTTCCTCTATTCCTCATCCTTAATAGCCTTACATGCCACTTATTCCTTCCTCTTACTCTCCTCCTCTTTTCTATCCTTCTTCATAGCCACCTTTTGAGACTTTGAATGCTCAATTTGATCCTTAATAGCTTTCTCCTATACTATGATATATTATTATGTGGCTAAATTCTCAAATTATAGTTTTGAACTTGTTTTCAGCTCGTATGTAAGAGTTTTAAATTTGGTATATCGAAGTGAATTTGAAGGAGAGGAAGAATGGAAAAATTTGACCATGACTTACCTATGTACTAGTGCATTTTATCTAGAATGAGGAACCAAATTCTTATTCAGTCACTTGTAGGCCTGAATCTCTTCTTTTAGATACTTTTCTAAAACATGAGTATCCTTTATCTCATCTTCCTCAACTATCTAAGGTTTGGAAAATAAGCCCACATGTTCTACAATATATGGTGATGGTCGAGGTGTAGTATGGGTCATTTACTTTTGCATTAATGTTAGTTATTGACTTCCTTACTATTATGGCATTGTTTTTACCCCTAAAGACCCTACACTTGATGTTTCTTCAATAATTATATCCATCTTGAATGTATTTTCTTCCTCTTATACCATTTTGTTTATAATTATCGATGTATGAGGTGTGGGAATGTCCACTGGAAGGATCTTCCAGATGTTATTTCATACTTGACATTCACACACTCATCTCCAAAAGAAAAACTTTGTTATTCTCCCTAAAAGACCATATTACCCATGTATTTCAACATGAAATTGTACACATCCTACCTTATAACACCTAGCTGAAAAATATCATACTCCATAACAATATGTGGAATATTCTTTTCATCATCCCATGATTTATTATTGTGTGTCTTCTTCTTTGGTTGAGGTGGTGATTATCTACATGGTATTGCCTACCTCTTCCCATAGTAGTATATGATGTCACTACTTTTAATTAAAGTGGTGCCTACAATTCTACTTATGGTTGTGTTTTTTATTAATAATATAATGATTTTTATGCTTCTACAGGTATCATTAATAGTGATGGTATTGATTGAGTAGACAAAGCTTTATTAAGTAGAATGTTTTCTTGTAAACCTAATAAAGTAATTAAAAAATACAAAGAAGTAATGGGTGCCTTTGGGAATTCATGGAATCTAATTTGAATGAAATATTGGATCTTATTCACTATATCATGTTGCCCCAAATATTGCATGACATATATATGTATCCAAGGGTAAAAAAGGATAAGTTGTTGGATTTTCACCCACCATTCATCAAATCTTCCTAGATTATTATAATACTTCTTTATGTTTATCCAATATATGTTCATGAAATCACTCATAGGCTATAATATGACATCCATATTGATGAGGTCATTTGTTGACTTCTATTATGTGAAGTAGAGAAGTAATAAAAAAATTGGTACTTAAATTCCTATCATTTCATACTGATGACATTCTTAATATTCATGATGATATTAGAGACCAAAAATTTTATCCATTTGAAATATTCATTGAGTTGGATCATGTGGTAAGAGATGTTGATTACCCATTTAGTGGTCTACTTCATGATTTTATTGTTTTGCCAAAACTCCTCTATAATGTATTTAGAGAGAAGTGCACTAAGACATCCTTTACATAGTCTATATAGATACCCATATATGTCTTACTATATTTATCCCTTGTGTCTAAATGGATGGGTGGGCTCTTTGTCTTGTAAGTGATTTTTCCCTCATAAGCAGACATGTTGATTATTCCATAATGGTTGTGTTGATGAAAATAATCATGTTTTGTCACAAATTAATGGTTAAATCATTATATCAGCTAATAAATTCTATCATTGCCTCATCAAGTTGGACAAAGTTTAACAATTTGATAATTCATTCTTTCGATTCCTTGTAGGAGATGTTTTAATGCCAATGCACCTACTTGGGTTTCTTCTTATTATTCTAAAATGAACATATTATATTTAAGGACTATTTCATATCATTTGGACTTATACCCACTAAAGTGGAATGAAAAACAATTTCTTCAAAATAATTCTCTTATGTTTAAAAAAAATGGACTGTTTCAAACCATTTGGGCCATAGATCATTTTGAATGAATTAGACTATTTTTAATAATTTGGACTTATGCCCCATAAAGTGGAGTGGAGAAAATTTTCTTCAAAAAATTAATTTCATATATTATAAATAAATTTTAGTGTTTAAAACCATTTTGAAATAGATCATTTCAAAAAAATTAGGTTATTTTAAATAAAATGGACTCGTACCCACTAAAGGGGAGTGAAGAAAATTTTCTCCAAAAATAAATTTGTTATATTCAAAATAAATTGGATTGTTTCAAAGAATTTACACGTAGATCATTTTGAGTAAATAGGGACATTTTGAATAATTTAAACACATACTTATAAAATTGAGTGATTCAAAAGAAGATTTTCTCCAAAAATAAATTTTATTTATTCCAAATAAATTAGACTATTTCAAACCATTTAATTATATATCATTTCAATTAAATTGGGATATTTTAAATAATTTGAAATTATACCCACTAAAGTGTAGTGTATAATATTTTATCCATAAATATGTTTTATATATTACAAATAAATTAAATTATTTCAAATTGTTTGGGAGCAGATCATTTTGAATAGATTGGATAATTTCAAACTTGTGGCACCCTTCTAGGCCTTCATACCAATTATTTATCCTTTGAAGTAGCTTCCTTTGTTAGGACATGTGGCACCATTTTACTGGCCAAATTATGGATGAAATCATATTAAGAAATCTAGTTTATCTACACAATAAAATATACTGACAGTTATTTGTTGTTCATTCGGAAGATATGCTGAATGAGAAAAAGGAAATATAGTAATTCAATAATTTTAAGGAATCTCCAACTATAAATCATATTAAACTAATAACTAGAGAAAAGTAATTATAAATTAGAATCAATTATTTTGAAATTAATTGAACTATTTTTTTAATAATTTAGAATTGATTTGTATGAAATTAATAATAATGTTTATTAATAGAGTTATATTTTATAATCAATAGGTACACTTGAAAGAATCAGGTGAAGTTTCAACTTTTTAAACATTGGTTCATAGCTATAGGCATGGATTTTTTTCTTTCTCCCAAGAATGTGATGATTGACATTATTTTTATTCTCAAATCCTTTTCATCTTTTTGACTTCCATTTCTAATATATCTACTTGATGTAACATAAATCATTTTCAATTTTTGATTTGTAATACAATTCTAAGAATTACAAGTAATGAACAATGTGTTGGCAATTGAAAAATCATCTCTAAAGGTCCCTTTCAAAATAATTTCATCCAATTTATTTATGTTTATATTTAATGGATTAGAATATTTTTCCCCCAAAATAACATGAAATTTGAACTTTTATAACCATGGCTTTAATGAGTATCCTCAAATGATTGTCTTCTATCATTGACCAAATGCCAACCTGAAAAAAATACTACAATATTACATTCAAAATTTCATTGGAATGATCTTGAATGTAGTATGAAATATTTTTAATTTCACAATCTTCTTTTTTTCTCATATCATGCTTTTTCATATCTTTTATTTTGTGCACAATAAATAATAAGTCATCCAACCCCAAAATCAATAGTTTTTTATAAGTCGGTTTTAGCTCCTCCTTTGAAATTTCTACAATTTGTTAAAAAATAAATGAATCATTTATTAGAAATATTATATTATAAGAGACATAACATGAAAATTCTCTAAGAAAATGTTTTACATGTTACTATACTAGTTATTGATGCAATTTTGATTTGCATTTATTATTGTAATATAGAAACATAATTCATTTCATTTGATTCATTATTTATTACATTTCTTTAAATATTATAAAGATTCATATAAATAGATATAAAAATAAGTACATGCTTAGGCACATTGTAACTATAATACTAATTATACATGGATGTACCATTTCTATTGCCAGTTTTGTAACACACATATGCATATAAAAGTTCATATTGAATCCTTAAAACTTGACCATGAATATATCATAATATAAGTCAGTCCAATTCTATCATAACTTGTTTCTCATAGATGTTTATAGGAATTTAACATTGATCAACCAACATTTATATTATTATAGTAATGAAAGTATCAGTTGTTCTTATGCATACCAATACATATTTATATATTTATGCAACCCATCACAACAAACAAAATAGGATTTAATCTTCTAAACCATAGTTCACGATCACTAAATTCAAATGAATATAATACACCTTAATATTTTAACCCCCTTCATATAATTCTAATAAGACACATAAAATTAAAAATTGTTTGAATCAATAGAGATATAATTGTTTCTAGCAAAATATACTTTATTTTTTTTTATTGATAAAGAACACATGGATACTCTACATCAAAATTTATTACATTGAAAACATAGTATATTACATATTGTGCTATTTTAAATTGGGTAAATTAAACATGTAAAAAACATTTTAATGGGTAAATTAAACTTGTAAACAACATTTTATTACATAAATACAACCATATTCAATCTACACAATGATAAAATGAACCACACTTTCAAATCCCAAGCTGATGAAAGTCTATTATTTATTGTCTTCTACAATCTCCTATCCATGAAGAAAAATTCAATTGTAATGTGTTTAAATAAATAAAGATACTTAATATATTCTAGACTTCTATGAAATTGTATAATTATGTATTTATTGAAATGAGTTTTCACCTTTTTCTACCCTTTTGTAGTTTGTATGGGTGTACTCTTTCATTGAAACTTTGGTTCTTTATTCCATGTAAGGTATTATATAATGTAGTAACTAAAAATTCATGTTGATAATAAATTGAATTGATATTTTTGTTTTCAAAATGTATCTTGTTGTAAATTTTTACCTTGTGTTACTTTTGTGGAGGAACCAACCTACAGAGTTGTGTCATGGGTTGTTGTGTTGTAGACATAAAGCGTTAGAGTTGCATTATGAATTGTTTTAATTAAAACATAAATAGATGAATAAATATTATATTACTATTATGATTTTTTTATAAATAAAAAAATTATATAATTGAAAAAATATCCATGATCTTAATATGTTACCTTATTCAAATTATGACATGTGTACACATAATATTTTTAACTTTTATAAATATTGACACTTTCCATCTTGTAAAAACCCATAGAGACTCAATCTCTCTGAGTGCATGCCTTAAGGGGTGCACTCAGAAAGGCATGGGCATATCTTTGGTGCTTCATAGGATTGTTGTCCCTTCTTGTCATATTATTTCCAATCCAACTAGTTCCTAAAACCTTTTCCTAAATTGTTTCTCCTCCCTTCCACATTATTCTTGTCTTTTCCTCTTTATATCATTCTTCTCCTTACTTGGTACCATTTTGACCTGCCCAACAAATTAGGTTGACCTAGTCAACCTAGTGTGTTTTGGGGTCAGTTTAGCTCTTTAGGTTTATTAACATTTTGGCTGACCTAACATAGACTTTAGGCAATATCCCAAGAATGTAATAGGTTATTTGGGTTGACATAGAATAGTTGACATGTCTGAATGATTTTTAGGTGAGATAACCCTATATATACAAGGTCATTTTGGTCATTATGATATGTATGCAATCAAGAGTTATTATTTTCTCATGCTTCTTCACAATCTAATCTTCCAGCATTCTAATTGAGGAGTCTTAACTTAGCTTTCTTATTTTGGAGCATCTAGTCTTGTGGATAGGTCTTGGATGCTTTGGAATTAAAAAGTGATCCTTACAAACCATAACAACCTCTTTTCAATCCCCATTGGCCAAGGGAGAGATTCAATCGTGATGGGTTCACATTCAAGTAAGTATTTTCTAACTTTGTTCTCCTCTCTTTTAGTAGATAGAAGTAGCATAAGTGTTAGGTCAAATAATATTAATCTTCATATTATACATATTAAGGTGTTACTCATACTTACTTTATTTGAACTTCCCTATACATATTTGATTACTTTGTATCTAACCCCTCACATTGTGCCATAAGATTTCATACCCACTTGTTTAATTTTATTGATATTAGAATAGTTTAATTTCTTGTTTATTACCATAAGTGAAATATCAAATCATAGGACTCTTTTAGGGTTATTGTGTAATTGTGTTAGACTGTAGGCTTTGGAACCCTTCTTAGCATGTTATATTGTGACTAGTGATACAAGTGATCCCCTAATTGAGTCTAGCGGATTCCCATATTGATCATGCTCTCACTTAACAAGTGTATACCCAATCAGAAGTGTAGGTGTGCTCTATCCTATCCCATCTAGGATTGATTCATGTGCATCACTAAATTCTAATTTCATACATTTTGGTGAACCTAACATAAATCTTATCCCACCACTAGTTGGATTGTCTTCATGTTTCCATTTTTTTTCTTTTCATTTTAATATTTGTCTTAAATTTAGTTTCACCCTTATTTCATTTTTTTATAATTATCTTTATCATCATTTTTATCACTTATTTATTACATATTTGCATTCTCTACATCATCATGAATCTAATGCATGTTACAATTTTCAAAATGGATGACTAGAACCAAAGATATAGGCAAAACAAAATCCTTATATATGTCTAATGTACTAGGTCGACCCTTATCTTTTTCAACCTTTGTTTACTATACTAGGTTGACTTGGTCAACCTAGTACTATCTATAGAATATTTTTCCTCTTTTATAGACTCTATACACTATAATAGATTGACCTAGTGGACCCAATATAGTTCTATAGTCCTTATTTCTATGCTAGGTTGACCGAGTCTACCTACTATAGTTTTTTTCCTTCTTTACTTTCCAATTTAGCTCTTTGCCTTCCCTATAGGTCTAAATTAATTTTTTATCTACCTAACTTAGTTCTTTATCTCTATCTATTATTCTTATTATTCAACATTATATTCCTTTTATCCTTAAGCATCATATCCCCCATTAGAAACTTCTTGGATATATTAAATACATTTAGACACTCTATGGGTTTCCCTTTGCTTCTTATCTTTTCATATCTCTTCTTCCTCTTTTTAGTTATTAGGATATCTTGTGATGCCCATCCACACATTACTCTAGCCTTTAGGGAATCTTGTGATTCCCATCTTCATATCATTTTAGAATCTTGGGTATCTTATGATGCCCATTCTTATATCCACCTACCCTTTGGGACATCTTACGATGCCCACTTTTATTCTCCATTGCATGTTACCAAACTAATTCAACTTCAAGAAACATTTCGAAACACCTAGACTTATCTTTCACATGCTCATCCTTGATATATCCATTAATGTAGAATCCTTTTCATTTTTGTCATGTTTTCTATCTATATCTATCTAACACCTTTTGTAGGTTCCTTTAGCATGGGTCTCTTCCTCTACAACAAATTTCCTCCTTGCACAAACCTTTAGTCCTCCATTTTTGGTCTTTTGGTTTTTTGATGTACCATATTTATTTATCTTATTTTTCATTCCCCTTCTACTTACCAATTTTGATTTGGTGTGGCTTGGGTTTTATTTTGTGAGTTGCTTTGTAAGACCATGGATGGGACCTAACATCCCTCACAAAACCATCATCTTTTACTTATTTTCCTTCCCTTTTTGTTGCTTGCTAATGCTATTTTACCATCCTTTGGGTTTTTCTTTGTGAGGTTCTTTGTCAAAAAAAAATCTTTCTCAATTTTTTCTTATTATCACCCTCATGGGTTTCTCTTTTATGAGTTGATTTGTAAGACCATAGATAGGACCCGACCCTCCTCATAAATTACCATTATTTTCATGTTCTTGATCCTTTTTCTTAAAATTTAGCTTTTGCTTCTTTTTCTAGATGAAATTTGCATAACAATCTATGTTAGAATGTTCGCCTCCATTTCCCTCAATCTCATGATAAGGAATCACACCTTTACTATCATTGTATCCATTCTTTTTTCCCTTTATCACATTTTTTGAAATTTGAAGCAATTCAAATTGTTCCATGTGTCATTCCTCTTAATTTCCCCCTTTCTTTCACCTCCACCTTGGATAAAACAAGGTCAAAGTCAAGATAGCACTTTTATTTCACCTAGATTTATGAGACTCTTAGACCCAATTCTATTTGATGTTCTCTCTCTTATCAACCTTGTCCCAAGTTTTCCAATTAAAGTCATATTTAGTACCCATGTTTAGTTTTCCAAATCTATATGGAAAAGGAATAATAAAAATCAATTAAGAAAGTAAAAATCCAAATCATTTAAAATAAAAGGCAATGATATCTAAAAGGTAACATATAAAGCTCACAAGTCAAAATCACACCAAAAGATGTGATTACAAGCACATCTCCTATCTCTAATCAAATCTCAATCTCCACAGTTAGCTTCACATAGAGTTAAAAGTCCTTTGGGGTATGGTAGGCTAGTAGATTGGAATAAAAGAATTCAGAAAAATATATGGTCCTATCTACTTTTGTATGCAAATACACAATCTTCACAGTAGACCAACAACTCTGTAAGGGGTCCTAAATAATGGGGAACACATCATGTGGAGGTAGGTCTATTTTAATATTCATGAATATAGCCTTCTTGGGATGATCTATATACTCCATTTATTTACCTAAGACTTGTGTAGCTAAGAGAAGTTCTTAACCGTCCCTAAGGTCAATAGTCCCCTTATTTTGACAAGCCAAATTTGAGTGTCTTAACTTAGATAAAGAGTTCTCTCTACCTTGTTTTTCATTGATTCTCCCCTCCACCCATTTCATCTCCCCCCTTGATATCCAAAACAATGATTCCAAATCTATTATACCTCTTCTTTAAATTCCTTCTTTATTTCATAAAAAACATGCTAGCACTACTTTTTTTTAGTTTCATTTATCTTTAGATGTAAAACAACATGTTTAAGTAACTTTAGATCATATTATTCACTTAATTTTACATCTACTAGACTTACTTTACTTTCCTTTTCTCATTTTTCATGAATTTGTTGTCCTATTACTATGGATACCTGAGTTTCTACCCTTTTTCCATTATTGAGTGAGATGTGGATTGTTACTAGTCACTCAACAATGTTGTTTTCCCTTTTATTCATCCTTTGCCATTGTTGATTGAGATGTGGATTGTTACTTCTCTCTCATCAACATTGTTTTACCATTTCTTTTTCTTTTTTACCCTTGATTTGTCTTAATTATCATTCCTTTATAAACATGTATCCTTGGTTTGCATTGGTTAGTTTTCCTTTTCTTACTTGAGGTTTAATTATTTGAGTTTTTCAATCTTTAGTAGCCTTGGATTTTTGGTTACTTGATTTACTCTTGTTTGACTTGGTCATTTGGTCTAATTGTCACCTAACTTGCAAAATTTCCATGTACATCCCATCCATATAACACCAATTATCTTGGATTTTCTTGTATTTATTTGCTTTTGCTCCTTAATTTTATATATTTGAGTTTGTCAAAAGCAATCTCTATGCCCTACAAAATCAAAAATAAAAACATAGCTAACAACCATCCCATGATAAAAGGTAAGTCAAGGTACATCTTGCATTTACTCTTAAGTTATTTAATTTTTAGATTAGTTTCCATTTCTATAATTTACTTTCCATTATCTTATGCTTTTCAAAATACTACAAATTTTTTTAGCATCAATGTTGTTTGTGTCCTTATGTTATTTCTTGAAGCACCATCCCATATTAAACCTTAGTGACACATGATGAGCTTTGAAATGGTGAATATGTATACATATAATATTTTTAAATTTTATCAAATATTGAAACTTTACATCTTGCAAGAACCCATTGTGACTCAATCTCTTTAAGTGCATGCCTTAAGGGGTGCACCAGGAAAGGGGTAGATATTCCTTTAGTGCTTTAAAAAATTGGTGTCCCTTCTTTCCATATTACTTCCAATACAACTAGTTCCTAAAACCTTTTCCTAAGATATTTATCCTCCCTTCGACTTTCATCAGGTCTTTTTCTCTTTATATCCTTCTTCTCCTTTCTTGGTACCTATTTGACCTACCCAAGAAACTAGGTTGACCTTGTTGACCTAGTGTATTTTGGGGTTAGTTTAGCTCTTTAGGTTTGTTAACCTTTCAGCTAACCTAGCACAGACTTTAGGCATTCACTCAAGATGTACTAGGTCGATTGGGTCAACCTAGCATAATCAACATGTACAAATGATTTTTGGGTGAAATACTCCTATATATACAAGGTTATTTTTGTCATTATTATATTTATGTGATCAAGAGTTATTATTTGTTTTCACTTCCTCACAATCTGCTCTTTTACCATTCTACTTGAGGAGTCTTAGCTTAGGTTTCTTATTTTAGAGAATCTAGTCTAATGGATAGGTCTTGGATGATTTGGCCTAACAAAGTGATCCTTATGAACCACAAGAACCTCTTGTGACTCCCCATTGACTAAGGGAGAGATTGAATCAAGATAGGTTCACATTCAAGTATATTCTAGCTTTGTTCTCCTCTCTTTTAGTATATAGAATTAACATAAGTGTTGGCTCAAATAACATTACTCTTGATATTATATGTATTAGGGTATTACTCATACTTTATTTTAAGTTCCCTATACATATTTGATTTCTTTGAATCTAACCCCTCACATTGTGACACAAAATTTGGTGGGAACTAGATTCGTTTACTTTTCTTGATATTAGAATAGTTTACTTTCTTGTTTATTAGCATAAGTGAAATATCAAATCATAGGACTCTTTTAGGGTTGTTGTGAGGTTGTGTTAGAATATAGGATTTGGAACCCTTCTTATCATGATATGTTATGACAAGTGATATATTTAATCCCCTAATTGGGTCCAGTAGTTCCCCATATTAGTCATGATCCCCACTTAACAAGTGTATACCCAATTGGAAGTGTAGGTGTGCTCTATCTTATCCGATCCATGATTGATTCAAGTGAATGATGAAATTTTGATTGCATAAATGATATGTCATATTCATTTATATTGTTTTCCATTTTTTTTTTCACTTGCATGAAATTTCATTGGTGTTACACATCAAAAAATTCCTAAGTTGTTAGGTTTAAAAAATAAATTATACACACTAAAAGATTGTTAAGATGTTATATTTAGAAAATGAAGCATGATTATAAAAAAATTAAAATGTTATGTACCTTGTACTGATCAAATCAGTTGTTCTTGTAATGGTTACTCTAAATTTATCAAACAAATTTGAAATTGAACATTAAAAATTGTTTGTTCTTTAGTTTTTATAATACAAGATAAAAAAATTTACAATTGTATACAAGTATGCACCAACCATCTCCTGTATATACCCTTATTACATCACATGCATCTAGATCATGGAAAGTAGAGATAAGTGTCTCCCAAAATATGTTATTTATCTCATTTTTTAATTTCCTTCCTATTTTGTGTGAACCAATCATTCGAAATATTGGTACACCTTTGTAGACGTCAAAATTGTCCTCTAATCTACTTTATTGTGAATGGAGGCATAAACCTTGAAACTAAAAATGAGTTGGATCTTGAAACAAATTGATACCTATAATATGTGTCCCATCAAGTCCATAACTATTTGGACCCCATAGTATGACACATCTATCTTGCATGTAAAATAAATCACCAACACATAGATTCTTGAGAGAGGTCTACATGGTGGGATAATGTTCTAGTTTATGGATGATGAATACATTAAAGGCCCTAACAATAAATTTTTCAATCAATGACTAAAGAAATAATTGAAGATATTCTTCCTTGAAAACTTTAGTGAGATTTAGAAGATCAATAATTATCAAATGGCATTCAGACCAAGAATGAATGTTTTACTAAAATCTTCTAAAATGGGTGGACAAATATAAGGGGGCCCATAATAGTAGTAAAATATTTATGTATCTATCCCAAGAAGCTGACCTCCATCATTATGTAAATAAATTTTTAGTATGCTTAATGAATCTTGAGATAATGCTTCCCAACATTTTTTATTTTTTGAAATACCTTCACTTAGGACACACAAATTGTCAAAGCATTTTGCAAAAAAATTATAATGCTCAATTACCTCTTCAAGTGTGATTGTTTGGTCTGGTGGTAGTGTCATATCATGTTTGATGAAATAATATACAATTTTTGATAATATGTTACTATCTAGATTCATCTTTTTACACCAATTATCCATGTTGTTTTACCTAGGGGTTTTCAAGAAGGAAATATACCCTTTTTCCAATAAATCTACTAGTTCTAATTTTTGTCTATTTGAAAGCCCTTGAATATTTTTAAGTATTATTGTACCAATCAAATTTAAACCTTTTGAACTAGGTAAATTAACACTTTCAAACAAATCAAATTCCTTATCAAAATAATCCCAAATGGGTTATTCCATGAAAATAAGGAATTTTTTCTCCTGTAGTTGTGTTAAATAGTTTATTTGTGTGTAAACGAGTTTATCTTGTTCATGTATTTCTTCTATATTTTTCTTTCCTATTTCAATATTCTACCAACCTCTCAATTTGATAAGGTCACATTTAGATCAAACTCTTTCTACAAATGAAGCCATATAAATTATTTCATTAGTTTTATTATACTAATTACATATTTTGTGCACAATATGGAATAGGGTACAAGTTTTCAAAAATCTTTCCCTTCTAACATAGCATTTATTTCTCAATGATTGTGAATTGTAATCCTCCTCTGAAATAATTCTATGTTGTGTTGTAATTTTGAGTTAGCCATATACAATTTTAAAACTTATGGTTTTTGTCTCCATCATATCTTCTAAGACTTCCTTTGATTCAATAAAATAGTCAGGGTTGCTTGGATCAAAAGGAATTAAATAAGAATCCTTCATTAGAACCACATTATGTTTTACAAATGAATGAATTATATCATTCACTCCTCTTTCATTGAGATTTCTTATTTTGATATTTGCATCCCCTAATCCATGGAGCCCTACAAGAATGTCCAAGGTGTAATCTCTATAGGAAATATACCATGTAAATAATTCACTATGTGTCTCATTAGAAGTTTGTATCAATAAAAGTGTTCCAACATTTTGTTTAATCTTATTTTTCTCCACTTGTTTTAGTACTTGTATGGCCTCTTTCAAATCTACATATAAATATGTTTCCCTTGCTTGTCTTATTTTCTTCAATGCTTTTTCTCTCATGTTTTTAGAGTATCTTAAATACATGTTTGCATGGTGGAAATTAGAATAAGTAACTTCCCCTTGTTCATGTTTTTATTTCAACATGTTTTTTATTATAGTGACCAAATTAAATCTATCTATCAGCCCAGACATTTAAAGGTTGTCATATCTATTCAAATAAAATGCAAATGTTTCACAAGAAGGAGAAAATTTGATTTTTGTCAACTTCATTTTACTAGGTGTAAATTTACTAAAATTAGATGTATCTCAATGGAGAATTCCCTCTTCTCCATTCCATACTTACAATTGGAATTTAAGGGAATATTCAAGTTCATCCTTATCATAGACTAGGATTATTCCAATAAGAGATGATTATTTTCCTGATGTAGTGTTAAACAAGTATATATCTAGATGCATGTTTAGCAAATTAAACAATTCAAAATACCAATCAGCAAGAGGAATTTTGGTGCCACCATAAAATGGAAAATGTTTATGTGGATTTAATTTTAGTTCTAGTATTTAACATGGTACTTTATCCAAATTCTCTGAGAGTGAGACCTTCTTCTACCTTTTATCTAAATTCTCTTCAAGTGAGGTTGCCTTATACCTTTTAAGTGTGGTAATTCTTTTTTTTTCCTAAAGACATTCTAAAAAGTAATTAAAATGATTTAAATATTGATGTTTTATAAAATGCAAGTTGCATATTACATTGGTTCATGAATTTTTTTTGTATTTGAGTAGTGATTAAATGTATATTAAAAAATGTTAATTCTAAACTAAAATACAAAATACATATATAATCTTCATAATATATACATTAAAACATACTTTAACTAATGAGGTATGACCAAATCTAAAATAAATTATGTGCACCGGTGAATATAATTTGATGGACAAATAAATCTAAAAGCTTTCGTTTCAAAGGAGAAAAATGAGTGGAAGTATGTTTCTAATATGTTTCAACATGCCCATCAATAGGTACATTCAAGGTGTCTCATAGGAGATACATTTCAATCATTCACAAGATTGATTTTTTCTTACAAGAGTGAATTTTATGTCATCTTGTGCACATGTTGTTTCCACCTCAATCCAGTTTAACAATTTTTATCTTGATGATCCTTTTTAATATCTTCAAAGTATCTCTTAGGAAAAACATTAAAGTTACTCATGAAGGTATTATAATGCCCTCAAAGGAATATCCTATTGGATACCTTTAGTATGAACTTTCCCAAAGTTATTGAGGTTTTTAATTTATTCAAGGTATCTCCTAAGAGACACTTCAAGTTACCCATGAAGAAATATCTTAGTCAATATTGTTGATGCCTAAAACTCTCACTCTTAATGAATAGTTTCTTATGGAAATATTTATATATGTAGGATGAAATTGAAATTGCTAAGGTTACAAAATATAAAAATGCTAACTTCTACTATCCTAGTCTATTACAATGGTTGTCCATAAAAATTAGAATGTGAAGAAACAAAATGATCACCAGCCACCCCTTATAAAAGAAATGAGATTTGAATAAATAAGATAAACATTGGTAGAAGAGACACCTAGATATTCCCTCTCTATGATCATGATGATGTCATTGAAGATATAATGAGGTCTTGGGATCATGATTGTAATTAGCCTCTAGACCAACTGCATTTATTCTATTAAGACCACTATGCTTGGGAAAGGCAAGGTAGTGCCACATGTTTGCTCCTAAAGACATCCCACTTATACTATGCTTAATGGTTTTCACCTAAAAAAATCAAAATATTACACCTTAGGACAAGCCTAAAGTGTGTCAAAAGCTTTGCTTCAAATGAGGACCCACACTATCTTCCAAATGTACTTTTATAAATACTGACAAACCAACACAGCTCCTAAGAAAGAATAAAGATGACACATGTCATGTGGGTGCTTGTTTTAAAGTGTGTAACTTCCATGTGTTGTAGGTAGACAAAGGTTGGGACCTTGTTAAAATTTTAAAATGGGGCACAAAGAAGAAGCACCAAAAGGGGATCCACCAAAAGGTGCTAATGAATCATATTGATGATGAGTGAACTCAAAGAAAGAAATGAACTACTCCAAAAATGAAAAAACATGGATTTTCAATTCATAGTTCCTAGTGACTCATAGGGGCATCCACCTATAGGAAGGAGAACCCAAAAAATCTAGTGCTTAGATCAAATAAAACAAAAATACAAAAGAGAGAAAGGTGTAAAAATCTAAAAAATTTGAAGGGATACTTTTAAGGGCACCCACTCCTCTTTTTTTGCCTAGGTATTTTTGTTGAGAGCCTCAAAAGATCTATCTAGATCTATCACCTCCCTAAAGAATATGGTTCCCAATCCATCAACTATCAAAAGTCTATAACTTTAACTAGGTGAGTGGGTGTAATATTTTTTCCACTTCAGAGGCATTGAGCATTTGATTAAGAGACACAAAGATGGTATGATCATCTTGGTTTTGTTTAAGCAATGAATTGATCTAATCCTTGGGGAGGACACTATTATTTTCTAAGAAAGGGGAGGGGAGTACTAGTTGGACCAATTATTTTATATGTACATGCCTTTCTCAGGCCACTTGATCCAAGGCATTAAGTAATGCCTTACACTTATTTGTTTCCTTTTTGTAGCTTAAAAAATCATTTACCTTTGTCACTACCTGGCTCTATTTAGTCATCCATGCCACCATTAATGATTTTTAAGAAGCATTGTATAGATTTTGAACAAGTTTCTATGACTCTAGGACCTTTAGGAAGATAAAAATAATCATTTGATCAACAAATGTGCTCATTTGAGAGGATAACTTCTATGCATCTATCATGAAGGTTAGTGATATCTACAAGTTTTCCCCTATGGCTTTGATCCATTCCCAATAGTATATGTATAGCTACTAGACTATGGGAAAGATCTCAGTGGCTTGGGGGTGAGCTGTGATGTTATTTTTCAACTTTTCAATCTCTTAGTCCTTAACTAAGTAGTCATGTTATGCCTAGTTCTGTAATAGTTGATATGACCAATTTGTGTCACGAAACTTTTGGTGGATCTCATCTAGCTTCATCTCTTTCTCTCATAACTTGGTCTCAATGGCTCTACACAAATAAACTTCCACTTAGAAGCTTTAATTTGGCATACTACCTTATAGCTCTAGCTATGCCTTATTAAGGTTAGTATCTTTAGCCTTAGCCTCAATAATGAGGTGGTTGATCATAGCTTTTACTCTTGAGAGCTCTAGCTTAGTCTTCTCTAGATGATGGGTCACTTTAACATAGTCTGTTATCATAGACATTTACCTCTCCTCCGTAAGCTCAACTCTATTACTAGGTTGGGCTTGACTAAGGTTAAGGTTGACAACTTAGATAGCAGTCCCTTAATTACATTTATTTAAGGGGCTTCACTACTTAAGGAGTCAAGTGAGTGACCATAAGATATTGTTTCATTGGGTCCTAAAATGACCACATGTGAGCCTAGGCATAATCTTTGGATTTTTTTCCCCTTTTATTTTGTACTTGAGCCTTTTAAGCTACCCTTGTTACATCCACCTACTACTAGAACTAGTTTGGTCCTTGAATGATCTCTCCCATAAATGGGGTCCCTTATGGAATCATAAATGGGATAGCCAATTTCTATTGTTAAGTAATGGGCCCTACACCTATGAAGGTGAGTGAATGAAAGTGAAGGGTTGAACTAGAGAAATATGGGATTTTGGTGAATGGGGATTGCATCACGATGGGGGATGAGGTAGAAGATGAAGGTAGGGGAGTGAGGAAAGGGATGTGGGAGGAAATAGGTATAGTAGAAGAGAAGGGGTCAAGATAGATGATATGTTGACTAGATGAGGAGGAGACTGGGGCCAAAGTGGTGCTAGGTTGAGTAGAAAAAGGTACTAAAACCTATAGTGATGCTACCAGGGTAGATGATGAAGTGATAAGGGGAGTTATAGTGCTTGGTTGAGAAGTAGATGATGCCACAACCTATTGTAAATCTATAAGGGGGATGAGGTAGTTGATAAATATGAATAGGTGGAAATTAAGGGATATTAATAGTGGATATTATTTTAGGTGAAGCTAATAGAGGGCTAGAAATGGGTGTCTTAGTGTGCTTGAGATAGTATGGCCCAACTATGAGGTAATTAGAGGGATCCTACTATTATTGTGTGGATAAGGGATTTGAAATCATGAGAGTTTACCATGTTGAAGGATCTTGGGTGGCCACTACCTCCACTTATTCTAGGTTCATGCCCCATGCTTCCTTTATGGGAGTGTCTTATTCTTCATCCCCCCATCTTGACCTTGGGAGTAGATTCTTCATCAAACCTGGCCTTTTTTGGGTGAAACTCATCCTAGTCATCATCATACAAGACCTTAGATGGCTTGTCAAATTCAAACCTATATTTGATGAAGCTAACTTTCTTCTTTGTACTTCAAGTTAATTGGATGAGCAGGCCCTTCATTCTCTTTGAAAACTTTTAGGTTGGGTCATATTTCTAGACCTTATCATAAAAGTACTCCCATTATTTAAGGGCATATTTTTACATCTGAACTAGGTCCACATGATTTTGGGGGATGTCCTTTATAGGTGATTTTATTTTCTCTAACTAGGGTCAATCTTGATGCTTGGGAGTGTTAGTAGTCTTCAATTTGGCTATGTACCCTTTCAGATCATAGTCACATTGGTCATCTATGAAATCAAAGCCAAGTTCCACAAGCTTTTCCATGAGGAGGTGCCCTCGATACCTTTTTTCCATTGTGATTCCATCTCTTGAGAAGGGGACATTATATACACCATTTTTCTTCTTCTTGACCCTATAGACAAGGTCCACCACACCAAGTTGGTGAGCCAACTCAAGGGATAAGGTTTTATCTATCAATGTGTGAAGAAGCTATAAGGGCTCTCCTTCAAAACCATATACTCATATGAAAGAGAAGTGGGCACCCAAAACAAGTCAACTAGGATGTTGTTAGTTGAGAGCCAAGCTTGTTGATAATTTTCCATCCTAAAAGTGTTGGTTATTTGGTTGAGATATATGAGAGTTGGATCCATGAACCACTCTAAGAACTCATATTAGTTCTTGATATTTGATAGGATGTTAGTCCATATTATGATGAGAGCCACTTCATGGGGAAAATTCTCATTATCAGAGGTGTTAAGATATAGATAATTGAAAAAGAAATGGGAATACTAGTGTAGGATCAGGTGGATGAGAAAGGAGTACCTAAAAGTACTCATTATTGAGAAATTCTCTATTTCATTCCTCATGTTGGAAGTAATGGCTTTAACAAAGTCCATTTTTCATTCCTACCCATTTTATTTTGATGTCAATAGGAAGAACACCACAAGATAAAATTTATAGATGTTGACATCTCCATCCATGCCTGAGATGAAAGCTAACATAGTCAGAGTGTCATTCAATTTTTTTGTGGGAAAGGTCAACCAAGGCATAGATATAGGAGGCATCTTGGTGACCTTGTGGTTGAGTATATTCCTAAGGAAACTTGCCTTATCCTTGACCTAGGAATACCATATAAGTTGGAGGATCTCAATGTTGTAGAGAATGGTTTTGGGGTCATAAGGAAGCCACATCTCTTTGATATAATTTGCACCAATTTTTACCCTTAAATGGGTATTAGCAGTGATCAATCTAGTGTTGATGTCATATATTATTAGGTAGAGAGTAATAATATCAAAGCATGGGTGTACCTAAGGCACCATTTATTATGGTAGCATGCTTTCCCATAATCCACATCCAAAACCATTATAATATTTCTTGCTTGCCCTGTCAAGCATTTGAGTATAAGCTCTCTCTCTCTCTCACACACATTTTTAGGGTTTGGTCTTATTTTGGGTCAAATATATTATCCATGAAATTAGTTACAAAAACTCAGTCTATGTAAGGTCCCCTAGTCACTAGTCTGGTGTATGGAACATTTTCCTTCACTTGAGTAGGGGTTAAAGCATAGGATTTGTCTATTATGTTGTTAAAGATAGGATATCCTTTGCTACCTAAACTATGGTTTCTCAACTTTGAGGGATGATTGCCACTACTAGATGATGACATAAAGGACTCCATATTTATATTTATTTCAATGACCCTTTTCTACTTATACCTATTATATTGGATTGATGGTTACCACCCCATTCATCCTAAAAACTCCCTTTGTTTCCTTCCTAATTTCTTAATGCTTGCTCTAAAATCACAATGTCAAGTTCTTGGATTGAAAATATAAAAAGGGATATTTATGCACTATTACCACTATTAGGTGTGTCCATCATGGGAATTTTTTGGAAAGAGGCACCCTAATAAATAATGAGGGTAGTACATAAGCTTGGAGAGCCATATTCTATAGATTTATGATGATCATCATGGGAATTTTCACATGTTGGAGTATATAATATTAAAGTTAGGTAAGGTGCATAGATAACCATATTTTAGAGAATAATTTTGGGGATTTGAGAGAATTGAGGGGAAAGGATGCATGATGAATAGGTCAGCCACTTGTGCTAATGGCACTTATTTGTAAAAGGAAATAACAAGAAGGGAAAAAACAAAAAAATATAGTTGATGAGGGAGAGGCTCTTTAGATTCCTTTCCCTAATGAGAAGTCCCCTTTAGGCCTTCAAAAATTACCCTTTGGGAATATTTAAAGTACCCTTAGGGATTTTTTAAATTACCCATCATGTTTTTTGAAATTACCCTTTGGCCTTTTTAGAATTACCCTTTTCCCTTCAAGAATTTTATTCTAGACCTTTCCTTGATGAGAATTTCCCTTCAGACATTCTAATATTACCCTTTACAAATTTTTACAAAGACCCTTCAAGATATTTTTCATTGCCACTTTGGCCTATTAAATAATTCTCCAAAGATAATTTCCTCAAGACATTTCCTTTTTTATACTATTTTTGTGTCATAGTCATTTTATCACGTTTAAAACTCTAATCTATGTTCTTGAGCCCCAAATTTAATATTTCTTATTATTTGAAATAACTAATCTCTCTCATTTCTAAGTGAAATTTTCCAATTTGGAGATCATCCATGCCTATTTTGGTTCTACATTATTCCCGACTCTCATTTGGATTAATAGACAGGTTTTTAAATGATCATGGTTTTACCCCTTCTAATGTTGTTTATATTTCTATATTGCAGGTTCAATGGAATTTTATTTATAAATGAACATGCTTAGGGTCTTTTTTATTCAATGTTAAATTGATCTTGTATTAGCTTTTGGTTGGTCAAATCACGATTAAATCTTAGCCCAATTTGTTTAGCCTAAAGTCCATTTTGTGGATTTCTCCTTCAAGGAACAAGTAGAATTTTCCTTTACATGGAAGGCTTTACTATGTTATATTTTGAAGGCACCTATAATACCTTAAAATTATCTCCTAATAGATACCTTTAAAACATACACAAAGTGGATTTATTCTTCAAGGTATCTCCTAGGAGATACCTTTCAAATAGATGCAAGAGTGGATTTCTCCTTTAAAGAACAAGTAGAATTTTCCTTTACATGGAAGGCATTATTAGGTGATATTTTGAAGGCCCTTATAATACCTTAAAATTATCTCTCAAGAGATACATTTCAAGCACAAGAGTGGATTTCCACTAAAAAGTATCTCCTAGAATATACCTTTCAAAAAAGTGTAAGAGTGGATTTCTCCTTCAAGGAGCAAGTAGAATTTTTGTTTACATGGAAGTCACTACTCAACGATATTTTGAAGGTCCTTGTAATAATTTCAAGGTATCTCCTAGGAGATACCTTTCAAACATGCACATGAATGGATTTCCCCTATTATAGAATCAAAAACAAAGAAACAATAGATAGAGATAATTTCCCATTCCAAATAACATAGAACATCACATCCTCTTTATTGTATATGGAGACTAAATATAGAAGGCCACAAGGGGGAACATATAATGTGTCCTTTCTCACCCATGAGATGTAAAATATAAAAATTTCTATCTTATATTATTCTAAGTATATTACAATGGTGAACAAAAATATGATAACTTAAAAAATGATATCCAGTGCCTTCTAAATGGGAAAAGCCTACAATATATAGGTGAGGATCTTGGGATGATCTCATGTGTTCTCTTATATAGTTGTCCCTACTATGTTACATCTCATAGCCTTTATCTTCCTAAAAATCATCATCTTACACTTTAAGCTAACCTTATAGTTCTTCAAAATCTTTACTCGCAAGGAGGGACCCACACCTTCATCAAATGTCACTCTTCTAATCTCTAGAAACCCAATGATACTTTTATGTAAACAAAAAGATGACACACATCAAGATATGCTTCTCTAGAGGGACTAGGGATTCCTTGGTGGGATCACTTTAAGGTAAAAATTTTATATTTTCATAGTCTCTTCATGGCCAGTAAGTTATGAGGGACTTTCACTTTTGCCTAGGTAAGGGCCAAAGTGTAGGATTTGTTAATGATGTATGTAGGAGGAGGGGCTCCTTTGTTTCTTGAGCCATGAGATATTTACTTTGATGGGTGCTTCCCATTTCCTAAAAAGGATGTAGAAGCTTTCATTGCCTAAGAGGATGAAGACTGACTCTCAAGATAATTCTCTACCTTTTATAGGAAAATTGGGTTGATGATTTTACTAGTTCCCTTTAGTTTTGAGGCTACCTTATAATTTCTTCAATTGTTCGATGTTCTCTTCAAATACAAAAATTTAAAGTGATTTATTTTTGGATGGAAGGGTGGATTTATGCACTGGTGCCATTAGGTAGCTCATCATGGATAATTTAAATATGAACACTACAATAAATGATAAGAGAAACACACATGCTTGAAGAGTTACCTTAGAAGATTTATGGTGATCCTTATGGGGAATCATGCATAATAGATCATCTTGACATTAATTATAAGGGAAGTGGTTAGATAACCATATTTTAAAGAGTTTTTTGAACATGTGTAAGTATTCAAGAGAAGATGCATGGCGATCCTAGTAGTCACTTGTGTCAATATCACTTATTTAGAAAAAAACAACAAAGAAAGGAAAACAAAGGGGGAAATAATGACGAGGACAGGATACACAAAAAAGGAGAAAAAGGAAACTATATAATATGTACATGGGATGGAGAGAAGTCAAATTAAATGTTTTAGGTCAATCTTTTTAATGGGGATCTCTAAGGTAATTTCCTATAGTTCTTTTTAGAAGCATTTCCCCACCAATCATTGATGATGCAAAAGGGTCCTTTCCATAGAGAATCATATTTTTCATATTACCCTAGTTTAGCATCCCTTTGGTCACATTTAAGGACTAGGTCCCTAGGTTTGAGTCATGGATCCAATGACCTATTTTCAAACTATTGCTTTATTACTTTCTATCAGATAATCCTTACATCATCTGCTAGCTTCCTTGACTCCTAGAGTTTGAGTAATTTAGTGAGCCTTCAAGAGATGTTTCATGGGGATTTCTAATGACACTGGCATCACCACCTTGTGACATGGGAAATAGAGGCATCTCTATAACATCTTCCTTAAGGAAATATTTGAAGAAGCATACCTTGTCTCTCAAGGAATCCTAGATGCTCTAGAGGCTCTTGGTGATACAAATAGTGGCTTTGGGATCATATGGGAGATAAATAATTTCCTTGGTGATTTCTAAACTAATATTAACCTTTAAATAGGCATTTATAGTGATCATGCTAGTGTTGGCATCATAGATCTCTACATAAAGAGAAATGACCTCAGGGCATGGGTGTATATATGGCGCCATGTGTTGTGCTGGTGTTCATTCCCATATTCTACATCAGAAAGAGTTATAATCTTTCTTACTAATCATCTCAAGCATCTTTACATGGGCACCCTCTCTTTTATTCTCAAAATTTTGGGCTAACTTTAGGTTAAATATGTCATCCAGGAAATGAGTTACCAAAGTCTTATCCTTGTAAGGACCCTTGGTTTATTTCTTAGTATTTAACACTTTTCCCTTCACTTGGGTAGGGTTTTAAGAATAGGCTTTCCTCATGGCATACTTAGGGGAGGATTTCTCCCTCAAGGTATTTCATAAGAGACACCTTTCAAATAGGCACAAGAGTGGATTTCTCTTGCAAGGAATAAGTGAAATTTTGATTTGCATGGAAGGCACGAATAAGTGATATTTTGAAATATTTATTAATACCTTCAAGGTATCTCTTAGGATATACCTTTTAAACATGCACAAGAGTGGATTTCCCATATAAGGTATCTTCTAGGAGATACATTTCAAACAGGGATAAATGAGTATTTTTCCTTCAAAGAACAAGTGCAATTTTCCTTTACACAAAAGGCACTATTTGGTGATATATTTAGGTATCTCCTAAGAAATACCTTTAAAACATACACACGACTGGATTTCCATTTCAAGAGATATCATAAGAGATACCTTTCAAACAAGCACAATAGTGGATTTATCCTTCAAGGAACAAGTGGAATTTTCATGAAAGGCACTACTAGGTGATATTTTGAATGCTTTTGTAATAATTTAAGGTATCTCTTAGGATATACCTTTCAAAAATGAACAAGAGCATATTTCTTCTTCAAGGTATCTCCTATAAGATACCTTTAAATCAGGCATAAGAGTGGATTTATCCTATAAAGAACAAGTGGAATTTTCCTTTACATGGAAGGCACTATTGAGTGATATTTAAAAAACTTTTATAATACCTTCAATTTATCTCTTAGGAGATATATTTCAAACATGCACAAGAGTGGATTTCCATTTTAAGGAATAGGAGATACATTTCAAATAGGGATAAAAGTGGATTTCTCCTACAAGGAACAAGTGCCATTTTCCTTTACACAAAAAGCACTATTGGGTGATATTTCAAAATTATTTGTAATACCTTCAAGTTATATATTAGGAGATACCTTTAAAACATGCACAATATTAGATTTCTCCTTCAATGTATCTTGTAGGAGATACCTTTCAAATAGGGATAAGAGTGGATTTCTCCTTCAAGGAACAAGTAGAATGTGATATTTTAAAGGCCTTTGTAATACCTTCAAGTTATATCTAAAGAGATACCTTTAAAACATTCCCAAAAGTGTATTTTCCATTCATGGTATCTCTTAGGATATACCTTTCAAATAGGCACAAGAGTGGATTTATCCTACAAAAAACAAGTGGAATTTCATTTACATAGAAGTCACTACTAGGTGATATTTTTAAGGCCCCTATAATACCTTTAATATATCTTGTAGGAGATACCTTTCAAACATGCATAATATTGGATTTCCCCTTCAAGGTATTTCTTAGGAGATACATTTTAAATAGGGACAAGAGTTGATTTCTCCTTTAAGGAATAAGTACATTTTTTCTTTACATGGAAAGCATTATTGGGTGATATTTTGAAGGCCCTTATAATAACTTCAAGGTATCTCCCAGGAGATACATTTCAATCAAAAGAGTGGATTTATACTTCAAGTTATCTCTTAAGAGATATCTTTCAAATAGGCACAAGAGAGGATTTATCATTCAAATAACAAGTGTAATTTTCCTTTACATAAAAGCCACTATTGGGTGATATTTTGAAGGCCTGTGTAATAAATTAAAGGTATCTCCTAGGAGATACCTTTCAAACATACACAAAATTGGATTTCCCTTTAGAGGTATCTCCTAAGACACCTTTAAAATAGGCACAAGAGTGGATTCCCCATTCAAGGTATCATAATTTAAAGACACTACCTGAGAGCTTGGTATGAATAAAGGGTTGCAAGATGTTGAGAAATAGATGAGTTATCACATAAGTTTGCATTCTAAGAATCTATGAGGCAATCAAAATGTGCCATGTGTCTATATTTTTATCTAAATAGACATCTTAGTCATATCCATGCCACATGAGTACTTACATATATCTGAGGTGGAAACCACATGTCAAAAAGTGTCAATCTTTAGATTTAAAGCTAAATTTTATGGCAAATCAAATTCAAATTAAATCTAAATTGAATTCTAGAGTGATTAATTAATAAATTCAATATTTCAAAGTTTGACAAGGTTACCCATTAATAGGGTAGGAACTAGGATCACCATCAACATTGCATTAATCAAGCTTGCCAAAAAGGTCTTTTAGGCATTCATCATGTATTAAGACAATATATGATCTCATGAATCAAAATTTGGAATCCATGGCCAGAACATGAACATATATAACTGCCAATTCAGAATAGGTCTCATTTCTCTATTCATATGGGACAAACTCTAGCTTAGCTATTACCTCCATTAATAGAGCACCCAAGTGGTTCTTCAGACAAGACAAGGATTAAGAAGATGCATTTAGCTAAAAATACATAAAAATAACACCATATATATAGGGTTATTTGTTTATATAGATAAGGTCTTAAAAATTTTATAAAATATTTTTAAGGTTTTTATAATAAATTAGGTCTTTTATACCTTTATATATAAACAAAGTCTGAATGGACTACAATTTTGCTCCAAAGTCTAAATGTTTAGCTCTGAAGAGTAGTGACTTAGCTTCAAAGACATAAAGCTATGCTTATAAGATGAAAAATCATGAATTGGAATAATCCACCTCCATAATTGAGAATAAAAATAATGCCATTAGACCAATAATGCCACAACTCATAATTTTATGTAACGGTGTTTTCCAAAGATCTCCAAAAGAATTGATGTAATGGTATTTTGTGATGATGTTTCCAAATGGTCTTTTTAAATAATATTGATGTAACTATGTTTTAAATAGAGTATATTTTAAAAATATTTGGTATGATGCATAATTAATTACGATTCTCGCTCCCAATGATATCAATAATGACCTTTATGACACACATGACTACTTGACCAGACAAATCACCTTCCCATTATAACTCGCATGATCTGAAGAGATAATCATAACTATATCCATCATTCTTGTCACAATCACATCATATAACCTACTTTGTTATTCATTTTTTCATTGTCATTTCCAATAATTATTGTGTCATATATATAACCTATTTCTTCCCTTGTTCTATGTGCAAATTCAAACTTTGTGTTTTTACAGTATAGTCGGATTTGTAATTAAATAGTGCTTGCTTTGAATATGGGTGGGAGAAATAAAAAAAAGTGAACCAAAATCCTCTAAGGCATTACTAAAAAATGAAGTAGCTAGAGAAATCTTTGAAACATTAGGTTGGTTGAATTTCTTAAAAATGTTTCAGGGATTCCATGAAGAAATTATGCAAGAACTCTATGATAATTTTGATGAAGATCATACTATTATTAAAGGGAAGAACATTCTAGAGAATCCCTCTATAATCAATGCTCTATTTGGGATTCCTAAAGATGGATTATTTTACATTAAAAAGATCAATTTTTCTAACCTTTATATTTATGTTGAAGGAAATGAGCCACACCCCAAACTATCTAAATCCCCCCAAGGAATGGCCAAGGGAATTTGGAGAGAAAGCCTTCCTCAACCTTGGAAAAATGTTTTTTATAGATAATAAAATATATCAATTATGATGATCAATTTATAGTAGTGGGTGGAAATGCTATGAGACTCCTTCATTTGAGGAAAGGAGTCATTCAAGAAGAATATATGATCAATCTTCCCTCTTTCCTTCATAATGCTCTAATTCATGTTTCTCAAAAGATAATATGAGGTACTGGGTCTACCTACCATCATGGGTTGGTTAAAATCATTTTTTACCATTATTTTCTTAGTAAACCAAGGGGTGAAAAGGGACCACAATTTCCTCAAAAAATTTTCTCTAGTTCTTGCCAAAAAGACACCACATTTTGCCTATCCACCATCCACTACAATCTGGATTGAAGAACCCATAGTTGAAATTGCATAACAATCATCTCTACCACCATTGGTTCTAAAGATACTACATCGGAGATCAAATTGACAAATGGTACTTTATTTAGACACCCCTCATCCTCTTCCAACTAAACTCTAGTGCATTTTCCAACTTATCTTGCAGGAAGAAGAAGAAGAATATGTGCACGTCATAAAAGAAGTTTTATTTGTAGAGGGGACCCTAAAAAAATAAGTTGTACCTCAAGAAGTAGAGTGTCCTATACCCTTTTTTTATGATAAGCGTAATACACCCTTTATTAAAGAAGATTCATCTTCTCCACATTCTATCAATTAAGAAAAAGAATTGCAACATGCCATGGCTTTATCATGCCATGAGGAAATAGTCACACTACAACAAATAGAGTTATATGTTCTCTATTCAGCTCTAAAAGGCAAGGACTTGATGATTTATAATTTGAAATAAAGGTGGGAAGAATTTATTACTAGAGTTAGTGACTAAGAAATAATACTTCAAGGAAGACAAGCTCAACATACTATGGTCCATAATATAATATTTTTATAAACCTAATAATTGAGTAATTTACAAAATTATCTTGTTATCAAAGACACTAAGATTACTGATTTGTAGAAATCTATTACTATCGAGGACACTTAAATTATTGATTTGTATAATTCTCTTGATATCAAGGACACTAAGATTATTGATTAAAAAAATACCAATGTTGATAAGTGTAATCTAATTAATAATATAAGAGAGAGTATTTATTATATAAATACAATGATTTCCAAACATATTATAGAATAATAGATCTCACCACTCAGAATTCTAAGTTACAAGACTCTATTCAGCCATGTAAAGAGAAACATGAGAGATTATAGTTTAGATAGAGGGTCCAACAAGGGTTATTCCCTCTTTCCCTATTTTATTACATGAAATAATATCCACCTGGCATATCACCTATAAGAAAATTCAAAAATTGAAATATGAAAATGATAAAATTAAAGAGGAATCTCAAAATCAATTAGCAAAATCCTAATTACAATTGTAGAAAGCACAGGCTTCTATCCAACACATTTGTGTTATTTTTGAGAAACTATTAGCATGCAAGAAGCCTTCATCAATTTATATCCTTTTCTTACATGAGTAGTTCTATATATTGTAGATTCAATTAATTTCCCTTGGTTTTTCACATATATTTGAAATTGAACGTGTAATTATGGACATTTTTATAAAGAGCACTGAACAAAGGTAGGATATCATTTGTGAGTTCTATACTTTCAATTTTTTGTTAGGATATCAATCTAATTTTTTGATAAATTTATTTGTTAGAGAGACATAATTTTGTGCCATTCTCTCCACTCTAATGAACCAAATGGCATGGTAACAGGTCAATAATAGATTTCTAAATTTACAAAACATGACTAGTTTATGCATGAGAATACAATTTTTAGAAGCAAAGAAACTTATTTCTTATTTTTAACCACTGTATCATACGCATATGAATAACAAGTATCATGAGCTATTGAGATCTAATATTGATGATTTTAGATATTTTCTAAACCACCTTTATGTCACTGGTTTCAATGCATGTCTTTCCAGATGGGATACATTACCTATTAAGTTGAAGCATAAGAAAGTCCTCAGCCCCACCAATATTAAATGGAGTTTAAGAAGAGCCAAAGAATTTTTCCAAATAATCACTTAGTTCTTAGAGGAAATAGGTTAAAAATTTTAGATTGGGATGAGGTTTAGGCCTCCTATCATTCAATGCCCTCTATCTTTATGGCAATGTTGGAATTCTCAAGTAAAAGTTGTATTTGAAGCCTGGATGCGTATAGTTGTTAGTGATCTTGAATTCTTGCCAAGGGGCCACCATAACTTGGGACATAATTTTGAAATTTATAATTTGAGTCTGAGGTTTGAATCAAGAAATTTAGATTAAGGATCAAGAATCCCACTTCTTTATGAGAGGACTTGAAAAAGGTAAAGTGAGGGGGATAAATGATGACCATTTCATATAGCTCATCATAGTTATCTAAAATATGATTAAAGTGTTGCATTTGGTTATATATTGTATTTCATTTAATAGTTAAAGCATAATCTAAGTAGGATATGAATACAATTTATTCATTGTTTGTATGTAATTTATTGTTGATTATTTACCTTTTTATTGTGTCTTACTTGGATGAATGGTAAAATTTTGAGTATAGCAACACATCCCATAGATGGGGTAATTCTGAGTAGAGGAAAAAATCCTAAGGATGGGGTAATTTTGAGTACATAAAAACATCTCAATGAGTGGTAATTTTGAGAAGGCAACACACACTTTTTATAACTCTTTTAGCAACAAATTTGAGGATTCGGCAAACAAGCTCTAACAATTAAAACTCAAAGGACACTCTAAAGATGCTCCAAATATGATTTGGGTATGTGCCAAAGACATACATAGGATGATCTAAATAAGTCTAATAATGCTTTGAAGATTTGTACAAGGTGATTAAAAGACCTATATCAGATGCTCTAAAGATATCTAGATGTGCTCTGAAGACTACAAAAATCATGTGTAATACATGATATTGAGAGAAATTAGGACCATTTTAATACAAAAATTTTGTTTGAAAAAAATAAAAAATTAATTGGATGCAACTGGTAGTTGGAAACCAAAAAAAAGGAGCATTCATACAAATCTTCATCCCCCTGTTGCTTCCCACCTCTCAAAAACTTCTCCCTAAAAAATAACTACTCTTATATAATAGGTGTAGATATTTTATAATTATTTTTTCAATATCTAATGATGCATAACACCCCTCTACCAGATAATATCGATGCACTAGGGAAACATTCACCACCCCAAATAATAATGCTAGGTGTTATTCAATCATTCATTCATTAAATTTTATGATGCAGCATGAGGAAAAAGTATGCCATCCCAAAAAATGACTTTTTAACTCAGTCTAAAATGGAAACAATTCAAATCAAATAATAATAACCTAGAATAGGCCAAAAAATGACTTTTCAACTCAGTATAAAATAGAAACAATTCGTAGTATCTGAATGGGGACAATAGATTAATGATGTGACATGATAGAGATGGTGAAACTATTAAAACCCTCTCACATCATGACACTTTTTTACTATGATTATTTGCTTATAGTTGATAAAAATTTCTTATTTCCCCTCACATTCACCATTTGGTCCCTATTGAATACAAGTAAGTGTTAAATAATCCTAATCTCTATCATTTCATTATCTCAGCCATTTTAATATTTGCTTATAGTTAATAAAAAAAATTTGCTTTCCCCTCACATTCACAATTTTGGTCCCTATTGAATACAATTAAGCATGAAACAATACTAATCTCCACCATTTTATTATCTCCCATTTCATTATTTGCTTACAATTAATAATAAATGTCTACTTTCCCCTCACATTCACCATTTACGTCCCTATTAACTATAAGTAAGCCCTAAACAATCCTAATCTTTGTCATTTCATTATCTCATCCATTTCATTATTTGCTTACAATTCATTAAAAAATGTTAGATTTCCCTTCACATTCACCATTTGGGTCCCTATTGTATAATAGTGTTAAACAATCATAATCTTCATCATTTCATTATCTAGTCCATTTCATTATCTTAGACATTTCATTATTTTCTTATAGTTAATTAAAAATATATATGTTTTTCCTTCACATTCACCATTTGAGTCCCTATTGAATACAAGTAAGCAATAAACAATCCTAATCTCTTCCATTTTATTATCTCGGCCATTTCATAACAAAAATCTAGGTCTATCTGAATCTCAGTGATTTCATAACTTAAAGTAGTCAACAATGAATAAAAGGTTCATGTCAAGCTAAAAAAATCACACATTTCAGATACACTAAAACAATACATTACATAGATTAATACTTGATAAGAAGCATTTGTTGAAATGATAATGAAAAATGGGGTCAAAGTGTCCACCACTAGCACCACACCTATAGATATGATAGTGAAAAATGAGGTCAATGCTTCTACCACTAATGCCACAGTTAACCTAACAGCTAATAAAAGAATGTTTTTCAATCTTCAAAAGGGAGAGAGAAAAATTGAAAGAAAATAATGGCAAGAGAAAAAGATAAACTTAACCCTAATTTTGAAGTGCATGGGAAAATTATTTTTAAAAAATATTTATATATTTAAATATATTAAACATTTAAACAATTATGTACATTGTTTAATAAAAATATTTAATTATTTAAACATAAATTAATAATAAATAATAAATGTAGATATTTTTTTAATATAAAAATGTTTATAATTTTTTAATGGTTACTATAATTATTTTAATTAAAAAAGTATATTCATATTTGTTCATTAAATTACATGATTAAATTATGTAATTGGGATTTGACTCCTTAATTTTTAACCCCCATAGAATACCTTTGAGATAATTTAATTTACTAATTCAAATACCTGTGAGAGTGAGTTGCCTTTTTTTAATTCACAAATTATTAATATTTGGAGATGAATTCAACCCAAAAATTTTAATTAAAATAAATGGCACAAAATTATACCTAGTAACTCAAAACCTAGACTTGAGAAAGGATTTTGTGAGGTTATCTAAATTATGGTTATGTGAGAGCATAAGCATTCTACACCATACTGGTATATAAACATCAAATTTTCATTCATGACAACAAGCCATGTGATATCTTAATGCAGATTCAGGGTTAAAAACTTTGGCCAATAACACATTGAGTATTTCAACTTTGAAGCCCAATATTGGGGTCAAAACTAAGGGAGTTACAATTTTGACATAGAGGTTTTGCTAATGATTTATAAATAATAGGCTGTTACATAATAAGCAGAGTTTCATCCACATTTTTTGGATATGTAACATAAGTAAATTGTCTAATAGGGATTTGACTCCTTAATTTTTAGCCCCCACCCCAAATAATTATACCTTTGATATAATTTAATTCACCAATTCAAGTACCTATGAGAGAGAGTTTCCTTTCTTGAACTTACAAACTAATATTTAGATATGAATTCAACCCCATAATGGTAACTAAAATAAGTGACACAAAATCATACCTAGTAACTCAAAGACCTCTTGGGAAAGGATTTGTTGTGCTTATCTAAATGATGGTTATGTGAGTTCATATTAAGTAGTATACCTCAGAACACTTAATATATATAGTATTTCTATATATAGGCTTTGAATCTATTTATAGATATTTGTATCTAAATGTAGATTTATATAATTTAGGGAATTTCATTCCAATAAAATAACAACAGACTCATCACCAAAAATTACACTTGATGGGTCTCCAACCATGGGTTTTTGGATCACATGTAGGGGATCATCAGAATTAGAAAATGTTTAATAATCTACTACAAGACCATAGTATAATGAAAATTATAGTTCAAATATGTAAATATAAGTAAAATTATCATCTTGGAACTTTGGAACCGATGGTAATGATTTAGAAATAATTATTACGTTCTTGCATAATAAGTGGAGTTTCATCCACATTTTTTGAAGATGTAACATTAATATTAATTATTACGAGAAATAAGTGGTGGTGGTATAATATTAGGCATACACATTAGAATATATGGTGTCTTTAGAACATACATGTCCACTTCAAATTTTTATCATATTTCTAAACCTAAAATTCTTATTAGTTGTTTCTAATTTTTTTAATTCCATTGTAACAAAAACAATTTCTCCATTGCAATCACCAAGACAAAACCAAATCACCCATAACTATGCTCTTTATCTAGTGAATACATATGTCTCCTAACCATAACCAAGGGAGTTACAATTTTGACATAGAGATTGTGCTAATTATTTAGAAATAATAGGCTTTTGCATAATAAGTGGAGTTTCATCTACATTTATTGAAGATGTAACATAAGTAAATTTTATAATAGAGATTTGACTCCTTAATTTGTATCCCCCACCCCCCAAATTATACCTTTGAGATAATTTAATTCACCAATTCAAATACTTGTGAGGGTGAGTTACTTTTTTCAAACTTAAAAACTAATATTTGGAGATAAATTTGACCCCATAATGGTAACTAAAATAACTGACACAAAATCATACCTAGTAACTCAAAGACCTCTTGAGAAAGCATTTTGTGTGCCTATCTATTTAATTATAAAATATAAATAGACTCATCACAAAAAATTACACTTGATGGATCTCCTACCATGGGTTTTTGGATCACATCCAAGAGATCATTAGAATTAGAAAATGTTTAATAATCCACTACAAGAGTGTAGTACAATGAAAATTATAGAAATTCAAATATGGAAATAAAAGTAAAATTATCATCATGGAACTTTCAAACTAATGGTAATGATTTCAAAATAATTATTAGGCTCTTGCATAATAAGTGGAGTTTCATCCACAATTGTTTAAGATGTATCATTGATATTAATTATTAGGAGAAACAAGTGGTGGTGGTATAATAGTACGCATACACATTGGAATAGATAGTGTCTTTTGAACATATATGTCCACTTCAAATTTTTATCATATTTATAAATCCAATATTCTTATTGGTTGCTTCTAATTGTTTTTATTTCCATTGTAACAAAATCAATTTCTCCATTGCAATCACCAAAACAAAACATGATCACCTTTAACTGTACTACTTATCTAGTGAATACAAATGCCCCCTGATCAAAACCAAGGGAGTTACAATTTTGATGTAGAGATTGTGCTAATGATTTATAAATAATAGGCTCTTACATAATAAATGGAGTTTCATCGATATTTTTTGAAGATGTAACATAAGAAAATTGTCTAATAGGGATTTAACTCAATTTTTAGCCCTGTGGAAGTATACATTTGAGATAATTTAATTCACCAATTCAAATACCTATAAGGGCAAGTCACCTTTATTGAACTTACAAACTAATATTTGGAGATTAATTTTACCCCATAATAGTAATTAAAATAAGTGACACAAAATCATACCTAGTAACTCAAAGACCACTTGGGAAAGGATTTTGTGTGCTTATATATTTAATTATAAAATAGAAATAGAATCATTGCAACAAATTAAAATTTATGGGTCTCCTACCATGGGTTTTTGGATCACATCCAAGGGATCATCAAATTTATAAAATGTTCAATAATCCACTATAAGAGCATATTACAATGAAAATTATCAGAGTTCAAATATGGAAATAGAAGAAAATTAATCATCATGGAACTTTGTAATTGATGGTAATGATATAGAAATAATTATTAGGCTATTGCATAATAAATGGATTTTCATCCACATTTTTTTAAGATGTAACATTAATATTAAATATTAGGAGAAACAAGTGGTGGTATAATAGTATGCATACACATTGGAATAGATGATGTATTTTGAATGTATATGTCCACTTCAAATTTTTATCATATTTCTAAACCCAAAATTATTCTTCATTGATTCTAATTTTTTAATGCCATTATAACAAAAGCAATTTATCCATTGAAATTACCAAGACAAAACTTGATCACCCACAACTATGCTCCTTATCCAACGAATTTAGATGACTCGTGATCGAAACCAAGGGAGTTTTAATTTTGGCATAGATCTTGTGCTAATGATTTGGAAATAATAGGATATTCCATAATAAGTGAATTTTATCCACATTTTTTGAAGATGTAACATAAGCAAATTGTCTAATAGGGATTTGAAACCTTAATTTTTAGCCCCCCTTAAAATTATACCTTTGAGATAATTTAATTCACCAATTTAAATACCTGTGAGGGTGAGTCACCTTTTTTGATATTACAAACTAATATTTATAGATGAATTTAACCCCATAATAGGAATTAAAATAAGTGACACAAAATCATATCTATTAACTCAAAGACCTTTTGGAAAATAATTTTGTGTGCTTATCTATTTAATTATAAAATAACAAGAGACTCATGGTAACAAATTACACTTGATGGTTCTCCTACCATGGGTTTTTGGATCACATCCACGGGATCATCAAAATTAGAAAATGTTAAATAATCTACTACAAGACCATAGTACAATGAAAATTATAGAAGTTCAAATATGGAAATAGAAGTAAAATTATCATCATGGAACTTTGGAACTGATGGTAATGATTTAAAAATAATTATTAGGCTCTTACATAATAAGTAGATTTTCATCCTCATTTTTTGAAGATGTAAAATTAATATTACTTATGAAGAGAAACAAGTGGTGGTGGTATAATAGTAGGCTTACACATTGGAATATAAGGTGTATTTTGAATATATATGTCCACTTAAAAAATTTATCATATTTCTAAACCCAAAATTCTTCTCCATTGCAATCACCAAGATAAAACCTGATCACCCACAATTGTGCTCCTTATCCAATGAATATAGATGCCCCCTAATCAAAACCAAGGAATTTATAATTTTGATGTAGATATTGTGATAATGACATATATAATAGGCTCTTGCATAATAAGTGGATTTTTATCCACATTTCTTGAAGATGTAACATAAGCAAATTGTCTAATAGAGAATTGAATCCTTAATTTTTAGCCTCCCCCCAGATTTATACATTTGAGATAATTTAATTCACCAATTCAAATACCTATGAGGGTGAGTCACCTTTATTAAACTTACAAACTAATATTTAAAGACAAATTCAACCCCATAACGGTAATTAAAATAAGTGACAAAAAATCATACGTAGTAAATAAAAGACCTCTTGGGAAAGGATTTTGTGTGTTTATCTAAATTATAAAATAGAAACAAACTCATCATAACAAATTACACTTGATGGATCTCCTACCATGGGTTTTTGGAACACATCTAGGGGATCATCATAATTATAAAATGTTCAATAATCTACTACAAGACCATGGTACAATAAAAATTATAGAAGTTCAAATATAGAAATAGAAGTAAAATTATCATCATAGAACTTTGGAACTAATGCTAATGATTTAGAAATAATTATTAGGCTCTTTCATAATAAGTGGAGTTTCATCCACATTTTTTGAAGATGTAACATTTATATTAATTATTAAGAGAAACAAGTGGTGGCGGTGGTATAATAGTAGGCATACACATTGGAATAGATGGTGTCTTAAGAACATATATGTCCACTACAAAATTTTATCATATTTATAAACCCAAAATTCTTCTTGGTCACTTCTATATTTTTTAACACCATTGTAACAAAAGCAATTTCTCCATTGCAATCACAAAGATAAAAATTGAACACCCACAATTGTGCTCCTTATTTAGTGAATATAGATGCTCCTTGATTAAAACCAAGGGAGTTAAAAATTTTACATATATATTGTGCTAATGATTTATAAATAATAGGGTCTTACATTATTTGTGGAGTTTTATCCACATTTTTTGAAGATGTAACATAATTAAATTGTATAATAGATATTTTATTCCTTAATTTTTAGCCTACCCTACGAATTATACCTTTGAGATAATTTAATTCACCAATTCAAATACATATGAAGGTGAGTCACCTTTCTTGAACTTACAAACTAATAGCTGGAGATGAATTCAATGCCAAAATGGTAATTAAAATAAGTGACACAAAATCATACCCAGTAACTAAAAGACCTCTTAGGAAAGGATTTTTTGTGCTTATCTAAATTAATATTCTTATGTGAGAGCATATTAAGTAGTCTACCTTAGAACACTTACTATATATAGTATTTATATATAGACTTTGAATGCATTTATAGATTGTATCTAAATGTATATTTTTATAATTTAAGGAATTTCATTCCAATAAAATAGAAACAATCCACTACACTTAATGGGTCTCCTACCATGAGTTTTGGATCACATCTAGGGGATCATCAGAATTAGAAAATGTTCAATAATCCACTACAAGACAATAACACAATGAAAATTTTAGAAGTTTAAATATTGAAATAGAAGTAAAATTATCATCATGGAACTTTAGAACTAATGGTAATGATTT